>CM017560.1:55894877-56494877 GCA_007844125.1 Sinonovacula constricta | reverse complement strand
CATATCCTTATCTGGCTATAATGCTTAATTTAAAAAATTTCTTATTATTAGTGATACACTATCTTAGTACTTTCTTATAATTATATGCAAAGGTAACAAGATGGAGATTCTAAAGCAAATGTTGCAGATCCTTATCAGATCCACAGGTAGCTGGCTGAATGGGGTCTATATTATTTGTTAGCTTGAAAAAGTTTTTATTTTTTACCTTATATAGAAGGGGTAGTTTAAAGGCCACTTCCCCATGGAAAATAAGCATCGTTTTTCCCCTAAAAATGATAATTCCCCTTCTTAAATTAAAAAAAATCATTGAACTGGACTATGATAATCTAGTGAAGGAATTCATGAACAAGATAGTTTGGTGTCCATGTAATAAACATACAATATGTATAATAGCCCCATCCCTTTTATAGAAAAAGCCCCTTGTATTAATGGTTATATTTATAAATTTATATTAAAATTAGCACAGCAGTTCCAATAAGATTTTTTTTTTGTAAGTCCAAACTTTCAGGTATTGATTTTTGGGAGACCCACCATTTATTTATTAATACACGTGTTATAATATGTACCTGTACCTTCTTTTGTAAAGGAGTTTTGCTTGTTGGATGCTCTGCTGATTTTACAGAACAATTTTAGTGCCAGCAATACACTCTAGCCATGAGAACCAATTTAGCGAAACAGACCAGAATGATCGAGCTTTCGGCTCTAAACCAAATTTCTTAGCTTGTCGGTGCAATGGGTCCTCCACCTTGGACGCGCTGAATTTGCGCATCTTAGAAATACCCCAATCTAGTAGTGAATGCATTGAAATATTGCAAAGGGGATTACTTAAAAAATAGGATTTCAATTTCAGTTCCCATTATAAGCATATATTGAATTGAATTATAAGCACTTCTAATTACCAACTTTGAGTACTTAAAACCAGCAAGTGTTGTTATTTGATTGGCTAAGCGTGATAATTATAAACTGCTTTGCGAAAGGTTATTATTACGGGCATCGTAAATTCAGACGCCGATCCTTTTAAATTTAAGATCGATATGATAACACAATTACATGTTAACTCGGCATCAGTGCTTAATTGAATGCTATCTGAACAAATTAGTCAACGATAGTGCACTAAAACAAACTTTCCTAAAATGTGTAATACCAGTCATAGAAATTAGGATTGAAATTTTCAAGCATGTCGGGCCAGTAAGTAAGCAATTTTCACTAGCCTGCAAGAAAATTCACTAGTCTGAATTAAATTCTGTATTAATTTACAAATAAATCTAAAAATCTAAGATAAATATAGAATAAAACACCATTGAAGTAACATTCGCCTGCCAACCTCAGGGTATTTTTTCCTGGGTTTTGCACCAGAAACATATTTCATTTTTATTTTCTCTGTTATTTTGTTCTGTGGCCCAGCTGATTTTAACTTGGTATAGAACATTATGTACCATGTGGGAACCAGAATACTATGTGGTTCCTGCGCAGTAAACATTTCTTTATTTGGGTTTTACGGCACACCGACACTTAGCAGGTCATACAGCGCTGAATACAAAGTTAAATATTATAGGTTAAGTGGTCATAACACGTTTATAATACAAGCGCAGCTTGCCAAATAAATTAAGCAGCTCAAAAGTTTGTTTACAAATTGTAAATGAAATTATAATGATGTTCAACGATCTGGATCTTAAAAGCCGTCGGGCTAGTTAATTATGAATTTTTACCATTTAATTTCGACCTGTAATGCGCAGAAAGACAATTACAAAAACATGCAGGAACTTTGGCAAGTCGCTGCCTTTTAAACCCGTTTTTAAGCGACGGTGGCAGGAGCATAAAGGTAGAAAGTACAAGTCAAATAGTTGTATCAAACACTCATTTTCATGCAAAGTATATTCGATTGGTGGAGTTTTGGTTGTGTCTACCAGCAGCGGTTCACAACTTTCACTGTTTTTCATTTAGCAATCATCCATTTATATGGATAGTTATTAGGGTAGGCTGAGTTTTGATAGTTGACGGCAACTAACCTCGCTGGTGTATGTCTTCACTGGATGCTATATCAGGGTCGTATGGTGAGGACTGCAGCATTATGAAAACACGCTTAAGGCAATTAACAAAGCATATGGACCAAAATTGTAATACACAGTATATCAATTGCACTGAGACCTAGCATAAAGCCGTAAAAACTGGATGTCAGTGGACTTCCTGACCTTAAAATCTCAGCATAGCAGGTAATTTTTGGATGTTATACATGCTCGAATGCTGTTAGCAGCTGCTAATTATGCAAACACCTTGTAGCACATGGTACACATTTTTCATATTTTTAAGAAAAACACTAAAGCTACACTAGTTCTATATTTGTTCTCAAGTTTTTGTTTTAAGTACATTTTTTAAATGCTTTAAACATGCTCCTGTTTATACCTTATTACATTAAGGTTATTTCTATGCAATTGGAGCTCGTTATAAGTATGTAAATACTGTTTTTTAAGTTATTTATCCAAACATTTATCCTCATGGAGACATGTATACACTATGTTAACATGAGACCCCATTTTTGTGGTTGTAGTTTATACTCATTTTTACGTAGGTGTAGTATTCAGAAGTTAAATGATAGCACATATTTTCTTGGCTGTTGATGAGAGTGTTATCTCTTGGGTCAATAACGTTGCTGGCTGTTAGAGGAAGCCATCTGATCTGGGTGACTACACTTATTCTAATGCTATGGCAGAGTCTGATCAGGACCTACCCTATTTACTGCTAAGTCTCTAGAAATGGTTTAAGTAACTTTTTTCCAATTTTGTTGGAAGATGTCTTAAAGTTTTTTATGGGTGATTTACAAATTAAGACAGTTGAGGATTGATGGGCTTGTTTATCCATAAATGTCTACCTTTCACTATAGAAAGTGAGCCCTTCACTGTTGTTTTAGGGTGTGTATGGAGCGAACACTTGACCAAGCTTTGTACCTTGTCATCATTATCAGTGCTTGGTGTTGATACACTCTATCTTGGCTTAACATCCCAGACTATCTGGCAGTTAGCAGGAGCCTGTAACTTAGAAGGTCTTATCCTTGTTTTGTCTTGTCTTTGTTTCTGTGTGTTGATTTGTTGTTTTTTGGTCACACGATTGTATGCCTTAGTGAATTATTCATTTGGATTACTTGAAATAACATTATCTTTGTATTTTGTGGTTTGAACCAGGATTTGGTTGCATGTGTTTTTTAATACATGCCGGTATTCTACCTTGTTTTGTTGGATTTTTGTGTAGGACTTAAGTGGTATGTGTTTAACGTTATATTTATGTAAATTTATTATATATTTCTCGTTTTACATTGTTTACTCTATTCAGTGTTCTACTGCTGACTGAAGGGGCCATGTGTTTCTCTGTTGGATGTTTTCTGCTTCAGGATTATCAAATTTTCTAACTGCCTCCAGATAACTGAAATACTGTTGTTAGGATGATAAACCCAATAAAAAATAATTTCAAATGGGCTTTTAACTCAAGAACTGCAATGCAAAAATTGATAAGGCTTAGACAAACAGTTGAAGATTACAAACAAACAAGAAGCTGGCTAATCAGAATCTGCAGTATTGTCTGTGAATTTCCAGCAATACAGCCTGTTATGTTTACACGCACCTCTAATAAGAAAACTTAAGGCACTTAAAAAAAAATTATGTGTTAACAATAAATTTTGCAGGCGAAAAATCCTAATCTGAGCACACAAGGCATAGTGATTTCTGAAGATTTATCCCCCCTGGCAATCATTGATCATTGATGACTCATCACACTTTAACCACAGACTACCAGCCAGAGGATTCATTACAGACATGGTTTTGTCAATGGGACTAAGGTCATATAATCAGGAACTTTGAGTTGACCCAGTGAAAGTTTAGTCAATGAAAGATTGTACTTATAAGAAGTCATTCAGTTTAAAGATCATCTCAAATATGGTTTACTTATAAGGAGTCATTCAGTTTAAAGATCATCTCAAATATGGTTGTACATGCAGCTTGGTAAGAGGAGTAACTTGTGCTTAATAATTTGTTGTGTCAGCCCTTTATACTTCGTACTCATTTGAATCCTTGAATAAAACATTCATGAGTACCCACATTTTGGGAACTCTAGGTTTTAGCAACTCCACTTCATCATAGAAATCAGAAATCAAAGAGTCAGGGACTTTAAAATATCACTCACTCATAAACTAGCATACAAAAATATGTAGTCTTGGTTGGAGTTCTTGCATTTCACTTAAATTTCCAATTCATTTGTTAGTAGTAACACTGTCTTGGTTTTTCTTCATTTCAGCCATCGACTCCCCTTTTTGCTCCTTATTTCAGTAAAAGAAGTGGAACAGTGTAATTGATGAATAAGTGCTGAAAAAAATAACAGCTATATCATAACATCCGGGATTAAGTGGGAACAATTGGGGAAATATTTGAAGTTTAAACTGCATTATTTATTGTATCCTGTTTCTCTAAAAATATGAACATTTTTGAACATAGAGAAAATTTCCTTGTATTATACATGAAATTAGAAAAGACATATAGTAAGTTTCCTTGCTTTGCGTCATTAACCTTCCTCATGGTGGCTACATTTTACTTAACCTACTATGAACAAATCTGTCAAGCTTAGGCAGAAATTTAAAATCCAGATCAGCTCTCATCTGATCGGGATCTACATTTTCTTTTCTGCTAAAAATTGAGGAATACATGCTCTTGTGTTTATGTTTTTTTTTAATTTTATTTATTGATTATTTCTTTTAGACATGACCAATTGACTAAGACTGTTTCCTTAAAGACTAGCAGGTCAAGGGTTATAGTTCACAAGGAAGTGACTAAGTCACTCAGTAAACACTGAACTGTTGTATTTCTGGGTAGTCCACAGGGATAAAATCACTAGGGCATCAAGTTACTGAAGCTGTCTACACTTTCAATGGGCTTATTATACTCGGTGTTCAGATGTTTTATTTTCCTCTTTGCTAAATGGGATTTTTGGCTTACAAAGGATTATAACTAATTGTTAGGGTTTTTATATTATAGTGACTGGGTGAAATAACGTGTTAATAACTTAATACAACATGCTTCCACTGTATCAACCTTAAGCATGATTGCTGTATGGTTGAAAGATTGTGGACAAGATTCCCAACTTTATGAATGTGCAGCACGAGCAAATGAATGTCTGTAATGTTGTATTCATACTTTCAAAATAAGGATGCACGTTACATGTGGACATATGTTTGTCCATATCAACCCCTTTCTCAGTCGATAGCCTGCATTCGGCTATCTGTCAAGAGATCTCAAAATGAAGCAGAGGGTGGTGGGGGAGACTTTTATCGATAAATGATAGTGAAAATTGCAACAACGGGTTTGCAAGAGCTTTAATTAACTGATGGCTGTACTGAACTGTATTTTGTTGCTATAGGTGAAGGGCTGGTCTACTACCCATCAATTTGTCAAATGAAGTGGACAATAGACCACTGTTACAACATGGTAGTTGATGTTGTATAGGTGTAATTTGTTTTATTGAGGTATACCATGCTAGTACCTAATCCCCTTTAATGAGACGAAATTCTTTAGCAATTCTTTTTTTCTTCTCTCATTTTAAGGAAATCAATTACTTACCAAATGCAACATTTTAATGTTGCTTGCAAAAAAAATAATGGAGGTTATCAAAATATTACCAAGTTCTTTGCATGAACTTTTAAAAGTTTTATCAGATTATCACATTTAAAGATCTCGTCTTAAGAGTGTTTCTGGGTAATCAACTTCTTCAGTCCTTTTAGTTATCAGTTGGGAGTATATAAGTTTCATTCAAAGCGCCAACATCGTAGATGAACTATCGGCATGTATGGCATATTAATCTGCATGTAAGATGTTTTTGATAAAATGTTGTGTGCCAGTAGCAATTTCTTGTGACGCAATCATATTATATGTATATGAGATTGATGATGTTAATGGGGTTTTATAACAAAAAATGAGGGTACTTTTTGCATTTTATTAACAAACTTAATGCACAAACAAACTTAATGCACAAGTTAAGTTACTACACTGCTGTTATGAGCTTGAAAACTGTGTTGATAAAAAGCCTGACTGTTGGTGTCTGTGGCTTAGTTATATGTTTTCATCTTTACATGGTTAAAGTTATTATGCAATATGACAGATTGCATCGCATGTCAGCTGGGTACTGGGAAGGTCTTCCAGCTGAATGATGCGTTTGTGGTTCTACACATGTTTGTCTGGGGACTGGCAAGATCTTCCAGCTGGCTTGCGATGCGTTTGTGGTTCTACACATGTTTGTCTGGAGACATCATCCAGCCAACAGCTGGACGTCATTATAATCATAAACAAAACAAAACAAAACTAATGGAGGCAGATGTATTTGAATTTTAGCTGCCTTGAGTCTTGTACAGTGAAAGAGATTTTTTTTGTTTGAATGGTGCATTTTCTGGTTTTATTGGGACACATAACATCTGCATGTGTGTTGTCAGTTTTTTTAAACATGTTTTAAATTGTGTGCGTAATCTTATTCTGATTAAGCCAAGGAGGTGAAGTGTGCTGACTGTGTGTGCTCACCATGGTTCTTGGTTCTTGCATGGTCCCTAGATAAGAGGTTTAAACAGGGTTGAAGCTTTATATCCTCAAAACTTCGTAAAAATGTATAATAAAAAACTGGTTAAAATTGTCTCATTTAGACGTCCTTAGGACTATAACAGTATTGTTTTTTATTTAACAAAAATTGAATGCATACAGTATGTTCTGGCATGACTTGAGTAAGTTAAGTTTTAAATATTTATATTGCCCTGCAAGCCAGAATACACACTGGGATGAGGAAGTCCACTGAGTTGAGCATCAGCTCCCTCCAGACATAGAAGGCTCCAGGTTTAAACCCAGGCCATGATAATAACAAAATCACATTAATTGGGTGTTATATATAAGGTTTTTTACTTCTGCATGTTCGTGTTTATGTCCCGGCTACAGTCCCATGACTGTTCAGCCTATTTTCCCGTGATGTGACTGGGTGAGGTATCATGCTCAGAACATGCTTACACAGTGACAGCAGCATTAAATATGCTAGAGTGACATCCTCTCACGTTGGTATAATGATAACTGTATGTTGGGGGCACAATAAACTTATACTCCATTCCTTTATCTGGGGCTCTGTGTGGTGATAGTCTGATACAGTGACTGAGTCAGGGATATGTTGAGAGAGAACTCCTCACACTGATAGTGTGTGGCTTACATGAGAGGATAGGCTAAAGGTTGATGCATGAAAAGATGATGACATATACATTCTTGTACTCCTGCACATGTGGGGTGAAGTTGATACACTTAATCCACAGAGCTGTAAATATGTGTTTAGGGGTGGCGTTTTATGATGCAATACTTCAGTTTACATTACATCTGGCTGAAAGTGACTAAAGAGTTAAATGTGTTCTTAAAACGCCTTTTGTGCTCAATTTATAAACAAAATATCTTAGTTGTTTTCTAGTAACTACCACACAGGTAACAATACATATTGCTAGAGATTCAGCAGGAAATGGTGCAAGTTTTTATCACAACTGGATCTACAAGTTACCTAAGATCATTTCATGCATAGCAGAGTTTACTGTTTTGTGTTTTCTTGTTAAGTGTCTATTTTACAACTGAACTCATTTGTTTATATAACATATCCGAGGTTTCCCATTATGGTTTAGTTTGATAGAAAAGCTTGAATCTGAAACTTATTTTAAGAACTTGTCTTGATTCCCTTTTACTCATGCATACCGTAAAGTTTTATTGGTAAGGCGTTGTTTTTTGCCCCAAATTATGATAAAAAGGGGGTGATGCATCCTATCCATGCGAAGTTAAGTTTTCCCCCTTTTTTTCCAGACCCAAACTGACCCTTAGACTAATACAACGCAGAGACTCTTGCCGATAGTATCGGCCATAGACAACTGTATTGTGCTATTTTAAGGGAAAGTCACATTGTTTTTACCTAAAATTTGACATTTAACATAAAAAGAGACATTTGAATTCGTTTCTATATATATAAAAAAAAAAACAATATGCAATCAATTTTTGCATAAATTTCACTTTATTCTTACAAAATCGGCGAAGTTTCTTAATCCCGAAACGGTTATTGAGTTTTAGTGAAACGGGCATATTCATTGAAATTAAAAACCCACTTAACAACAACAATAAAATGTGCATTGGCTATTTGTGCAGACGAGTTTTCACACCTCTTTTGATGTTAATAGATCGTAAATCATCTGTAAGTAATTACAAAGGTGCATAGAACTAATTTGTTTGTAAGCGGTCACTTAAATACCCTGGTGTGAAAATGAACATTTAAAAGCCTTTAGTTGTTATTTTAATTGTCATTTGTGTGTTTGTCACATGTATCGAGAACTTAATTATAGGTTGAGAACTTAATTGTTTTTATGACATGCTGCAGTGTGAAACAGGATGTACTCTCATGTCTAGGGCTGGGATAGCCGCAAGAATATCCTGTCTGTCGTGTAAACGATATACTGGGGTAGAGTGTCATAACGTAACACAATACACACGGTCTTGCTAGGCAAACAGTCGCGACATATTATTCACGACACTTAGAGAATAATAAGCACTAGGCACAAACACCGATTTACGGAACAATTGGAACATGTTCCCTCGCGTCAAATGATGCGATGCAGCGACGCGGGAGTTGTGTAATGGCGGCCAAATGGATTAGTGAATAGGGCATGCGTCTTGTCTTGAGAATTTGCTTTTTTCCTTGATTCTAGATCTCGAAGAGGGGGTGCGTTTTATCTTTGTGTGCGCCTTATCAATAAAACTGCCATTTTATGCCGTAGGAAAGCATACACAATTATCACTTATCTCAGAATCTGAAAAACTAAGTGTTTATTTGTACACATGTATAGCCTAGGATTTTTAAGTATATGCTCAACATACATAAAAAAAAGGTGAATCCTAATCATACAAATGAACTGTGAATGAAAGGATAAAATGGTAGTAATGTATATTTATACACAATTGTTTTGAAGTTCCATTGTACCAGATATGTAAAAAAATTGCTGGTCTGTTTCACTTAGCTCCTAGGCAGCACAAAAATTCATCTGCAATATGCATCGCTTGTTTGTTTAACTTGCAATTTCAACAAGGGAAGATGCTGAAATGAACTGATGTTATCTTGTTCTAAATGGGTATATTGAGTTAACATTGGATGAATGAAGGTAACATTTTACAGGGATGATAGCTTTATGAACAGTGTAATGATTTACAGGGTTTACCTATAGATTGATCTTGCTCCTATCACTGAAAGATTATTGATTGGATCTGAAAACCAACCCAACAGTTCCTCTCAGATAGATAGGGCTGGATTTTGAAAGTCAATTTATAAACTTGACAACTGGAGGTTGTGAGTTAAAGAGTTGTAAAGGACGGGCCCATTGTTTATTGCCAGGCACATTGTTTACCATGTTCATTTATAACTTGTCCCAATACACAGGGATAAAGGTAGGGACAAACTTTATGCCAGTGTAAATTTGTATCTTGTCTTTATAAAAATATTATACTTAAAAATGGTCTCAATTAAGGTACAGTATTTTGCATAAAAGGACTACAAAAATATTGTGTAATTTATGAAATTATAAATACAATAATACAGATGTTTATGATGTTTTTTTTACTATATGTTTATTATTCTTGTTGGTATTTTTAAGTTATACAGAGTAAATCATTCAGGTTTGTCATGCATTAATAATTCTCTATTATTTGAGCTTAATGCTGCATCTAGACTCGATATGTTTTTGACCTACAACATAATGAACTAGACAGTATTTTAATAGTGTTAAACTCTATTAACTGAAGCATCATTTTAAAACGTGTTTCGAATTTATGTAGTTCTCAAGCAGAATGACATCTTTTGGTCATGGATATATATTGAGAACTCTAATAAAAATGTCAGATTTAAATAAAAAAAAAAATAAAATACAATGCAGTGACACAATTAGGGCATTGAAGCGATGTCCACAGAGTTTGGTTTATACCCCAAACATGTGTCTTGGTAAAACTTGGTGCTCACTTGTTATGATGTACATAACAAGTAAGGCTATTATGTCATGGTATTCTTTCCTTGAAAGTGACAACATGTCTTCTTCCTCTTTTCAATACGACTGTTAGTTAATTGCCATAACTTTAGAGCTATGCGAGTCCTTCATGCTGACTGGGATTCCTATATGATTGATTGACGAGATAACGTACATCATGACAATTATGGTCATGTGCAGCTATTATTAGTTAAGTGCATCCTAAGGTGAAGGAAAATCTACTGTCTAAATGCTGGTCAATGTGTGGACCTGGCATGAATTTTTCAGGAGTTCTGACCTATGAGGTGAGGGGCTGAGGAGTTTTTAAGTCAACTATTCTAACCACTTTACCAAAGGCACAGCTCAAGTTAGATAGCAATAGCTCAAGCGGTACAGCGTTGGCTTGCGGATCGGGAGGTCACGGGTTCAAACCCTGGCCAGGGCAAACCAAGGACTTTAAAGTTGGTAGTAGTGGCTTCCCTCCTAATGCTCGGGGCTAAGGGGACAGCATTATGCCTGACTCGTTGTACATGTATCCTTGACTGAAGTCAGTTTAAAATGTCCATGTCCACTCCCATGTAACTATGGTAGCATTAATTTGAATTAAAGGAAGCAGGAAGAATGTGCAAACTTCTATCGTTGATTTTTTTCCTGCTGTAAAAAAGTCCAGTTACAGAGAAGAATGACAGCTTTCTTGTCTATCCATTTATTTTATGGTGATTGCAAGTGGTGACAAGTTGGAATTATTTTCCTTGAATGTGTCAGTCTGTTATGTTTAGCAGTTTAATTTGCACAAATTTTTCGTTTAAAAAGTAAGTTCTTGGCACATTTTTGCATTACTATCTTATAAAAATATTTTTCTGGCTAATGACCACTTTTGACTGTTAATATATTTTTACATGGATAAAACTGTTAGAAGTTATATTCTTAATTAAAAAAAAACAATATGGTGTGTTAAAGAGGATAAGTGTAAAGGGGAATCTATGAATGTTCATTGTAAACATAAATAACCAGATACGGTTTAGACTCTCAAAATTGAAAACTGATTTATATAACGAAACTGTTTCCTTGGGTCTAAACAAAGTAAGTAATAATCTGCACAGGTCATTTTGGCAGTATTTAGAAATGGCCTTCAATGGTATGCTTCTTATTTTCTTAAATATATTCACAAGTTCTCCCAAATTAGATAATCATTCTCAAGATGGCATCACTTCGATGGTCAAATGTGGCATTTGGACACCAGTGAAAAAAATATGGTTGAGTGTTCAACTTTATAACCAGTTTGGACACAATAATTATGTTTGATGTGTTTTATTAGCCTTATTAATAGCAAATCTGTTCACTTTCTGTTGTGTAGTTGGAAGGTTAAGTAGCATGTATTAAGCCATCTGCCACACAGCTGTAGCTTCTATGCTACATTAGTTATGTATTCTCAGGCTGTGGAAACTGAGTCTGTTGCATATTGATTTACAACTTAACTTAAACAATTGCAAACAACTAGTTACAGACAGTTAACAAAAGTTACACAATTGCCAACAAGTTACAGGCACATAACAATTACACCTTATATTACTGGAGCTTAAAATTGTCTATTTAATGCCTAATGACCCCCACCCACCAAAATTCAGAGTGGTCAATTTTGCTTACAACTTTTATTTTATGTCTAATACTTTATGTTTTTACTTAGTTTCAAATTTATATATGGCTATGTTTTATACATTTTACACTGTATATTCTATTTCTAACTTTGTCCAAAAGTTTTTCGAAAGACCAGGCTGAATATATCTGATATAAAATTGTCATTGTGAGCAGATAACCAGTTCTTGCAACATAGTTACTTTTTTCTGTATTTGCAATACTGCTACTGTTAACCAACTTTCATGATTGGGGTCTTTCCTCAACAGCTTAAAAATGGAATTTAAACATTGGCACTCGTATAGTCGGCTTTAGTACTTCATAAACCTTGACAATATAATGTGTTTGTGTTTTTGTAGTAGGTTATGAAGTTCCTATCTGACATTGTCATTCTCTAAATATTCCTAAACAGTCAAGATAAGCATTTTATTGTGAAAGAGATGGGAAAATTACATTTGAAAATGCTACACATGAAGTAAGCATGTATGATAATTGGGGCATCCATACTTATTGGCTTTCATGGCCAGATGCATTAATTGATTGTTCATAAATATTTATTTTTGTCATCTTTTAAAAATGCCAATTATTTTGGTTCAAATAATGTCTAAGGAGTTTCTTACAATCTTTTATTAATAACCAAGAAGATTTTAAATTGTGAAGAAATTTTATTAAAGCTATTCAAAATATGCATTTTTGGAAGTTAACAAGTTTGCCATTTTCAAGCTTTCAGTGATTTTAATACATCAATATGACAAACAAGGTCTATCAATTATCAACATGTTTGTTTTTTCAGGTACTTTTTTTTTAAATTAGTAATTATGACTTGTGTGTGTGTGTGTGTGTGTCTTTTTATTTCTCAGTACATCTTTAAATCAACCTTTTTCTCTCTTCAGAAACCTAAACAGTCATGTCTTGGGCAAATTACGTGAAGCAGAACTTGATGGAGTATGGCAAAATGAATTGTGCTGGGATCTATGGTATGGACGGCAATCCCTGGGCTGTTGATGGTGACACCAGCCTGACCCCAGAGGAAGTCCAGCGACTGGTCCGAGTCATGAAAGGAGAGCAGCTGCGAGAAAATGAGTCACTCACTGTTGGCGGAAATAAATACCTGAAAATTAAGATCGATGAGCAAGAGGGTACCTTAGTAATGAAGCAGTTGATTGGAGCAGAAAAGGATAAGAAAACGGCCTGCATCTTCATGGGCAAAACTTTCTTATGCTTTGGTGCAGTGAACGGGCCTGCCGGATGCTGTAACACTCATGTTAATTCTCTTGGTACGTATCTGAAAGATGCAGGATATTAATGACAGTTAACATGCAAGAAAAATGTCATCTTTGATATAGAAAATTGACTTGTATTGAACTTGCTTGGCCTTAGAGATCAACATGATCACTGGGATGTGCTATTAAAGAACATGGTGTAATGCACACATGAGATTGTACTACAATATGTATTCTATATATTGGACTGTCTTAATAAATCTACTTGGAAAGAAGTGCTAAAATCTGATTCACTGGGACCAACTTCTGTGTTCAGGAACAAATTTTAAAGATTTTGAACAACCGCTATAATTAACGCTTAGGAAGTCTGCTTTGATCATGTGATTTTTTGTGCTTTGTTTATGCACAGTCGCTTGGACTGTTTTCAACTTACCTGTTTTAAGCTAGCATTCTTTTGTAATATTCTATTAGTACTGTTCTTCATAATGGATGGGCCCCTTTGTTAAACCTTGTTGTAGAATTGTGTTTATCGTTGTCTAATGTTGATATTCAATTATTTTGTTGCAATGCAGAAAGTGCTTGTATCAGTTATTAGGTTAAGCAGTTAGCTTGGTTCAGTCTAAACTCTAAGGTACCACTCATTGCCCCTGTGTTCCAAACTTCGAATAGTTTGTATACTGTTTGCTTGTTAGTCATGAGAAATACAATAATAAACCAATTATCTAACAAGCTGTTCCAGTGAAAAGATTTTAAGTGATCTTGTACCAAACCTTTTGTCTGTTCTTCTCAAATATAAGCATGTAATCGTATTGAAGTGAGTTTTTGTCTGGGTCATTATGTCTGTATGCTTGTTCTTCAGTTGCTAATCTTTTGCCGTCCCTTCCTAGCAACAATATTGACCATCAACACCACATTCCATGTTGGAACTTTGTTTTTTTACTCCTGCTGAATTCTGAATTGGCTCACAAGTATACAAAAGGGTACCAATGTTTTCCATTATTGCCAGTTAGTCATGTGAATAGCCTTTTTCAACTCAAACATACCTAGTCGTGCCTACTAGTGGCATTATGTTTTTTATTCGCTACATCAGTTGTTACAGCAATGGGAATAACCAATTATAGAAAGGAATGAATAAAATCTTTTTTATTTCACTTAATAACTTAAGGTAAACACCTGCAACAAGTTGTATTTTGTATGTTTACTCTTTAATATACCAGTCTCTTTTCTTAGGCCATAATTTTCATTTAACTATCCTATATATGCACTACACTGCATAAAAGACAGTTTGTTTATAAACTTTGTTGTCACAAGAGCAAGGCTGACTGTTGCTGATTTTACCTAAGCAACTTGATCAGGGAAGAACGTTAGATAACTTTGAACCAGGACCAGAGTGCAAAACCTTGCTGGAGTCCTTTTCCATTAATCAAAATTATAATCGTTACTGAACTCTGACCAATCAGCCAATTCAGATTGGCCTCAACATTAGCTCAAATCTAAGCATTTTGTTGCATTATAAATGAATCCAACTTAAACTCAGAGTTTGTTAATCTCACACCCGTGTCCACACTGCCTAGCTCAGTGATTGGGTCTTCAAGTTCACATAGAAGTAGAGTCAACTGTTTAGATTGCACTGTTATGACTGGGATGATTGTTAGCTTGATTTTTAAGTGGCGTTTTTTACACCTGACTTTGTTTCTTAGTGAACTTTGGGGGTCTATTCACATGTACGACATAAAGCTATTAAACCAATAACAATAAATCAGTAAAATTGGATGTTTTTCTTTTCTTATTTAGTTTTCCTTTCCCTGATGGTATTTAAAATCTGGAACAGGGGCAGTACAAATCAATTCCATCCATAATTATGTTTTAGGCATACTTTATATTAAGGTATAAAATAAATACTTACTATTATGGCAAATATAATGTTAAATCCTTGTTTGCTGAAGGTGCCTGTAAAATGTTACTAAGTTTGGGGGGAAAAACTACAAAGTTGAATGTTAAGTCCCTGTTGACAGAAGAAGCCTGTGAACTATTAAAAAGTTTTGATCTAAATACACTGCAAATAACAACATTTAAACTACTTAGTACAATGTGACCTTGCAAACAGTGTAGATCCATATCAACCATCTCTTGTTGGGAGCTGTCTGATCAGGACCTGGCACAAATTGCAGTTATGTGTCTTTAGATGAAAATAATACCCCATTGACTTCCTTCCATGCATACTCTTTTTGATCTGGAATGTAAATTTCTACAAGTTTGACCAAAATTTGTTATTTTGTAATGCCTACTCGTGCTCGCATTCTAATAGTCCTTTAATTGTTAGAAATAACAATAAGCATTTAAAACCGTTTACATGTTGGTAAATTCATTCACCTAAATTGACTAATAAAATATGCCCTCCCTTAATGGTATTCAAATAATATATTCCTTGTAGATTTCACAAGACCTGTTGTAGCTGTAAATTTTAGTGGTATTTAACCGCGTCAAAGAATCCAATTAAAGGGTAAACTATCATTTTGGATTTCTCTAGTATTTAAGAATACATGAAATGTAAAAAAATCAATGCTTATAATCCGTCACACGTTTCTGTTGATAAGGTGCATTAAATGCGATAATAAATCCCTGCACTCACAGGCCGAGCCAACCCAAAGAGTTGGTAGTGATGGTCCCGCTTTTCGTTAGTCAGGATTAAAGCATATGCATTATGACTAGATGAAAATAATACCCCATTGACTTCCATGCATACTCTTTTTGATCCGGAATGTAAAATTTTTGAAATGTTGGTGTCCAGATTACATAACCGACCGGGTCCAGTCTCCGGTGCACTGTAAGTACAACTGCCTATAATGCTTGTAAGAGGTGTTAGCAGCATACGTAGATAGATAGATCAAAGAAATGTATACAAGAAATTAAATCCATTACGAAAATAAAGTATTCAATAAAAATTCGGGTATATCACATTCAAAGCGACCCTGGGCCGCGACGTGCCAAAAATGTGTAATAATAATCCCTTGCTAACGCTCAAGCAAAAATAAGAGTCGTATCTCGACTGGTTGGCACTGTGTCGGGGAAATGTGACTGGGTGTGGTATCATGTAGGGTGTGCCATACATATTTTAGGCAGCACTATACCTGCTTCAAATAGTCCCCAGATTACTGATCTGATTACACTGTTGGTGGGACGATAAACCAAACAATTAAAGCGACATGGTCACGGTTTTTGAGTAGGTACATATATACAGATAACCACAAAATACATCACATTGAGGCATGCATATTTGTGACTTATGATCACGTAAAGGGTTTATAAGAGGTTCACATTTAAGGGCATTTAGCAGACGATTACAATAAGAGGTTCACATTTAAGGGCATTTAGCAGACGATTACAATAAAAGGTATATGAGAGGTTCACATTTAAGGGCATTTAGGTGACGATTACGATAAGGGGTTTATAAGAGGTTCAAATTTAATTAAGGATATATAGCAGACGATTACAATAATGGGTATATAAGAGTGTCACATTGAAGGATATAGCAGACGATTACAATAATAGGTATACAAGAGGGTTACATATAAGGGAAAATAAAAGAAGTCTTACTATCACATTTAAAGACACCAACAGTCATACATGTAAGGGTATATTCCCAGTGATACTACATGTATCTGCGAAAAATGTGTTTTATGCTTGTCCAACGCTGTGCAATCATGTGTTCGCAAAGTTGCGCAAAGTATTCACATTTGTCAAAAGTCAATCTAAAAATCAAATTCAAAGACCATAAAATAAATTCCAGAAAAATCAAAGCGTTAATTAGGTGGTGTAGGTTAACTCTGTAAGCGATGAAATGTATGAAACATGCCGCGCTATGACCAATGAATCCTAGTGGCTGCGTCTTCTCTCTGTATGGGCCCATATTATAGTTATCACATGCAAGGGTATGTATCAATATGAAATAATAAAAATAATCGCAATAATTTAAGGGTCTAAAAAATACACACACACACGCACACACATATCATAATCAAGGGTCGTGTTTAAGAGAATTTTAGTGGAGCCTGATTTTGAAGGTAAGATACAAATGAAAGGTTATTGAAAAAGATGTGTAGAATATGCAAACGGCTAATGTATATAGAAAGGATGCACATAATAAAGGGTATTTAAAAATAAAAAACTCACTTTTTTAAAGAGTGTATAACAATTCACATTTTAAAAAGTATACAAAATACTCATATTTTAAAAGGGTATATAAAAGACTAGCATTTTTTAGAAGTATATAAAAATGTAAAAACTCGTTTTAAATGGCTGTATAAAAGACTCATATTTCTAAAGCGTATATAATAGGGCACATTTTAAAGGGTATATACAGGAGTAACATTTTAAAGTGTATATAAATGACTTACATTTTAGAAGAGCTATCGAGGTTCATATTCTAAATTGTATAAAAAAGACAATCATATTTCAAGAGTATGTAAAATACTCATATTTTGATAGGGTTCTGAAAAGACTCGCATATTTAATAGGTATATAAAGACTCATTTAATGAAAGACTAACAGTTTTAAAGGTATATAAAATTTTAAAAGGTAAATAAAGATTTATGTAAAAGGGCATATATAAGACTCATAATTTTAAGTGCTACAGAAAAGATCTGCATTTTAAACGGTATAAAATAACTCAATTTTTCAAAAGGGTTGATAAAACACTCACGTTTTTAAGCGAATGTAAAGGACTCACACCAAAGGGTGTATATAGGACTAACGTCAAGGGGTGTATAAAGGACTCACGTCAAAGGTGTATAAAAGATGTCAAAGGGTGTATAAAAGACTCACGTCAAAGGATGTATACAAGACTCACGTCAAAGGGTGTATAAAAGACTCACGTCAAAGGGTGAATAAAAGACGCACATCAGAGGGTGTATATGAGACTCGCATCAAAGAGTGTATAAAAGACTCACATCAAAGGGTGTATAAAAGACTCACATCAAAGGGTGAATAAAAGACTCTCGTCCAAGGGTGTATAAAAGACTAACATCAAAGGGCGTATATGAGACTCGCATCAAAGGGTGTATAAAAGACTCACATCAAAGGGTGTATAAATTGCTCTCGTCAAAGGGTGTATAAAGGATTCACATCAAAGGGTGTATAAAGGACTCACGTCAAAGGGTCTATAAAAGACTAACATCAAAGGGTGTATAAAGGACTCACATCAATGGGTGTATATAAGACTCACATCAAAGGGTGTATAAATTACTCACGTCAAAGGGTGTATAAAAGATTCACATCAAAGGGTCTATAAAAGACTAACATCAAAGGGTCTATAAAAGACTCACATCAATGGGTGTATAAAAGATTCACATCAAAGGGTCTATAAAAGACTAACATCAAAGGGTCTATAAAAGACTAACATCAAAGGGTCTATAAAAGACTAACATCAAAGGGTCTATAAAAGACTAACATCAAAGGGTGTATAAAAGACTCACATCAAAGGGTGTATAAATTACTCACGTCAAAGGGTGTATAAAAGACTCACATCAAAGGGTGTATAAAGGACTCACATCAAAGGGCGTATAAAGGACTCACATCAAAGGGCGTATAAACGACTAACATCAAAGGGTGTATAAAGGTCTCACATCAAAGGTTGTATAAAGGACTCACATCAAAGGGTCTATAAAAGACTAACATCAAAGGGCGTATAAAGGACTCACATCAAAGGGTTTATAAAAGACTAACATCAAAGGGTGTATAAAGGACTCACATCAAAGGGTGTATAAGAGACTAACATCAAAGGGTGTATAACGGACTCACATCAAAGGGTTTATAAAAGACTAACATCAAAGGGTGCATAAAGGACTCACATCAAAGGGCGAATAAAGGACTCACATCAAAGGGTGTATAAAAGACTCACATCAAAGGGTGTATATAAGACTAACATCAAAGGGCGTATAAAGGACTCACATCAAAGGGTGTATAAAAGACTAACATCAAAGGGTGTATAAAGGACTCACAACAAAGGGTCTATATAAGACTAACATCAAATGGTGTATAAGAGACTAACATCAAAGGGTGTATAAGAGACTAACATCAAAGGGTGTATAAAGGACTCACATCAAAGGGTGTATAAAGGACTCAAATCAAAGGGTGTCTAGAAGATTCACATCAAAATACAGTTACCCGTGTGGGTATTTTGGGGATAGGAACGGAACAATATACAAAACTAATTATAAACACGAGAATAATTATGATAATAAGTAGGGATGTCAAAGGATACTAAATTTGGTATCCGGATATCCGTCGAACTATCCGAACAGATATCCGGATGTAAATTTTACTTAATTCTGATGATGCAGTCGGATGTGTGCGGGGTTACTATCGTTTCCATTGACATAATTAAATCGTCATTTCAATGGAAATAATTGAATCAACATTTCCATAGGCATAGGCACTTCATCATTCTAATAATTAATGAAATAGGAACAATAAAAACATTTGGTAATTTTAATTTTAAATGAATAAATCAAACATATATCTGATCAGAGAAAACATGCGTACATGCGAAGCACGTTTATTTTAAAACGTTATAAATTATTAAATACCCAATTTTTACAGCAGCTAACAATCTTAAATACGAAAATGTAACAAAAATAAAGACGCTCATGATGAAACAAGCATATATGCAATGTTGGATTTGTCTACGGACCTCACAAAATGTCGCCAAACATCGGACTGAAGATTGGAAGGCATAACTAATGGTTTGTTTAGGAAGTGGATGTGAATAAGTCAAGATCACCGTAATCGAATGAAAACATAATAAATTCATCAATTCATTTATACAATCTAAACGGACTTAATTAAACATGAGTAACTGATCTTTGCCTACAAACCTGTTAATTGTCTACATAATTGTAGCTCTATCTCTTCTTAATAAAGCCGAACAAACGAAATCAAAGATAATAATCCTTAATCAAAATGGATAAGTAATAGCTTCAAACAATGGCTGTTAATTGGCAAATTATTTTACATAAGCTTTAGCACATTTTTAAAACTGTGAAGATCATCAGCAAAATTAAAGATAGTTTTCGCTAAACAAAATGGATCAGTAGACGCTTCAAACGTTGGCGGTTACTTAGCATGTTATTATACATGTACATACCATCATGCTTTAGCACATTTCTAAAACTGTGAAGCCAAATATACGATACTGCGTGTCACCACCTGTCGATAATCCGTTACACCTGCGTATGCGTGAATGCACACTGACATGACAGCAGAAAGATAACTGGCAAAATGGCCAAAACATTTAATTAAATGTTTAAAATTTACAGTTTTTAAGCGAATATCCAGATACCAAAGTCGATTCGGATATCCGATTATTCGAACGGATATCCGTTGACATCCCTAATAAAAAGTAAATGTATTTTTGTAATACACAACAATATTATATTTCAAAACGCTTATCTGGCATTAGGACGACACATTATTAATGTTAATCTATTATGAATTATTTCCTTGATAAAGTGTGCTGATTATTCTCAATAGCTTTCGCAGGAGTTCGTCCATAATGTTTAATCACAAGTTTACAAAAACATAACCGACATTTTTTTCTGAGGAAGTGTATACTAGGATGAGTGCGCACAATGGTCAAATAGATATGTCATTGTAGTCAAACATGGAGAAACCGCAACTTGTTTTTATGATGTGACAGACAGCGCGCACAGCTAAATGCGCAGATTTCTTTCATCGAAGATTTGTTTATTCATTTTTAGTGACAAAAAATCTGAAACTGAAATACTGAAAAGTAGTTAATATAGAAATATTTCAGTTGTCAAGGAACGTTATTACTAAGCTCGCCAGGGAGTCTCATAGTAGCAATTTTCTTGATTTCCTTCAATTTCTTTTCTATTACATGACATCTCGTGTCAGAGCCATTTTACATGTACTCATATAAAGGATTTAATAAAAAGTGCCCAGCCAACCCAAAATAACATAAATATAGAAGAAATAGAATCTGAAATTCCCCATTTGGTACCACAACACTTGTTCCGTTCCGCAATGAACTAATAGCCTAATAAAAGAAATGTCGATTTGGTTAGTTGGGTGTCACTCTTAGCGATGTGGTCCATTGGCTGACAAAAATCAAGATAAATATTACTTACTCAAACGTTTCAAGCCTAAAGCTGTCTGTTAATCCGTTGATGTCAAGCATACTGGACGTGATCGTGCATATTGCATTGTCTTTTCTTTTGTCGAAGTGCATGTGCATCTGGGATGTCTGAATGCGAGGGCAATTATCAATTATCAAACTTGATTGAAATGCATTTTTCAACATACATGTATTCTTTTGAACTTTATCTTTCCTCTAAGAACCAATGCATTTTTTTGTATTAATGAAATAGATAAAACAATCTGATCATATCAGCACTTTCAGTTTAATTCCATAGAAACTGCAGATCGCGTGATATAGAAATATAGGGAAATGTTTTCTTTGACTTGTTTCTTGAATGCATCGCAGCAACATTATTATGGCCATAATAGGGACTGCAAGCCATTTTGCTAGAGGAATGTCGTTGTCTAGGTAGAACCACCCGCTCACCGTAGATCAGCTGGAAGACACACAAACATGGGCTGCGATTTTGTCTGTGCTTGAAAATGTACAAGATGTGTTTTGTCCCCCTTGGAAAGATTACAAGAGGAATTTTGTCCGCATTGGAAAATTTATGGGAGGAATTGAGACCTCCTAAATTTAATTGATTAGAAGAGCTTTTGTTCTGGCGGGATTTTATCCCTGTACTCCTTTCCACACGGTTGGGATTTTATCCCTACACTCCTTTCCACACGGGCGGGTTTTATCCCTGCACTCCTTTCCATACGGTGGGATATTATCCCAGCACTCCTTTCCACACAGGCGAGATTTTATCCCTGCACTCCTTCCCACACGATGGGATTTTATCCCTGCACTCCTTTCCACACAGGCGAGATTTTATCCCTGCACTCCTTTCCACACGATGGGATTTTAACCCTGCACCCCTTTCCATACGGTGGAATATTATCCCTGCACTCCTTTCCACACAGGCGAGATTTTATCCCTGCACTCCTTTCCACACGATGGGATTTTATCCCTGCACTCCTTTCCACACGATGGGATTTTATCCCTGCACTCCTTTCCACACCGGCGAGATTTTATCTTTGCACTCCTTTCCACACAGGCGGGATTTTATCCCTGCACTCCTTTCCACACCGGCGAGATTTTATCCCTGCACTCCTTTCCACACAGGCGGGATTTTATCCCTGCACTACTTTCCACACGGGCGTGATTTTATCCCTGCACTACTTTCCACACCGGCGAGATTTTATCCCTGCACTACTTTCCACACGATGGGATTTTAACCCTGCACCTCTTCCACACGGTTGGGATTTTATCTTTGCACTCCTTTCCACACAGGCGGGATTTTATCCCTGCACTCCTTTCCACACAGGCGGGATTTTATCCCTGCACTCCTTTCTACACAGGCGGGATTTTATACCTGCACTACTTTCCACAGGGGCGGGATTTTATCCCTGCACACCTTTCTTATGAAAGGATTTTATCCCTGCACCCATTTCCACACGGGCGAGATTTTATCCCTGCACTCCTTCCCACACGATAAGATTTTATCCCTGAACTCCTTTCCACACAGGCGAGATTTTATCCCTGCATTTCTTTCCACACAGGCGGGATTTTATCCCTGCACTCCTTTCCACGCGGGTGTGATTTTATCCCTGCACTCCTTTCCACACAGGCGGGATTTTATGCCTGCACTCCTTTCCTCAAGCGCGGGATTTTATCCCTGTACTCCTTTCCACAAGCCCAGGATTTTATCCCTGCACTCCTTTCCACACACGCGGGATTTTATCCCTGTACTCCTTCCCACATTAAGTCCCTCGCCTAGACTGTTATTCTAACACACGGTGGTGAGTCAGTGGCTGATAAGTCAGAGGAGATCGGCGGCTCTATGGATAGATTTCTGCAGATCTATCTCTTCATATAGAGAGATATGGGTTTTATAAAAAGAGGGCTTAAGTTAAAAAAAATTGTCGCATTTCTGCTGAAGTGTTACACAAGTTCGATAAAAAAAGAGGAACACTATTTTTATCGCAATCGAAACTGTGGCTGGCTGATGTTTATATTGACTTTCTTTTTATCGAATCAGGATGAAATATTATGCAGTTACTTCCAAACCAGTTCTGTAGAATTTTGCATACTACATTGAGTAATCTATGTTTCGTGTGAAAATGTCATTAAGCACGCAGTAGGAATAGTTCTTTTTTCTAAAATTAATAGAAAACTAAATTTTACCTTATGAAATAAATAATAAAGCAAAACAGAATTACATATTAGTAACAAATTAAAAAATGACAATCCCAAAATGTAAAGAAAATAACGATTATATTTAAAATGAAAATTAACTTCACCCCTCATACTCACTGGATATAGATTTGACGTTAAGACATAACTAGTTATCCGTTTTTATGTACGTTTTAGCTTCTTGTATACACATCAAATGTCTAATACGTGCGTTCACCTACCAGAACCTTTAACCCCGTTCAAGTGCCAAATGGTAATAAATGTACACCCGCACAGTAAACATGCCAAATATCCGTGCAAAAATGTATGGTTCAAATATTTGATCACTTGGGTGGGTAGAAAAGTAATCAAAGTTGACCTCCTTTGCAGCGCAAAAAAAATAGTGTCAATGCACGAGAGCTGTAAATAAACGTTGTCTGAAGTAGAGCCAGTACATATGATACAGTGTCAACATCTAGGACACGAACAAAGATAAATACTGAATAGGGTGGTGGAGATGATATATCTTTATAATGTGATGGCAATGATAATGGTGTTTAATCATATATGTTTGGAGACTTTGTGTGACCAGGTGTTATCCTGGTGCAGCTACATCTGTTCTCTTTTCCTCCCAATCCACTGCAAGGCTGCCTTTGCCGCATGGATGATGTCTGCATGGCTTTCTTCAGCATCCTAACTTTGATGTCAATTGGCCAAAATGCCATAATGGGATGCCTCAAAACTTGACTTTATTTGGGAAACATGATGTCTTTCATCCATTCGCCTTGAACTCGTTCTTCCACGGCTGATATCTGGACAGTTTCCACTCGTATTTGTCCCTTGCTATCTCCTCACAGGTAACTGAGAGGCGTTGAGCATGGTCTGTTTAATTTAGGCCACTTGGTTCAAAATGACTTCGGGTTAAACGTCGGTTAGGTATTAAAAAAAAAGTTTCAATTTGGCTTCACATTTGGCTAGTAAAATGTAAATGGGTTGACAACGAATAGTTTTAATCCAGGTTATAATTTATTTAAGTGTTCAATCTAAGTGTGTGTGTGTAGACGGTGTTATTGTTTGCATTCGCACGCTTACCTGTCTTGTGTATCAGTGCAGAAAATTATTAAATAGCTATTGCTAGATTATTGGTTTTCAGACCCAAAATACATTAAATTTAAACTCAGAGTGTGCAAAAGACACGAACCTCCAAAAAACACAGTAAAAGAAGCATTCATGATCGTGAGCCTGTTGCATGTTTGTCACTGTTAGAACCAAGTCTCTTGTTACAACGAGTATTTACTTCCATCCAAATTGATAATTCGCTGTAAGATCTTTATCAAATGTTAAGTTAAATGTAAAGTAGTAGGTTGTCTCGATTTGTGTGTGTGCGTGTGTGTGTACAACTTTGTGCTGTTAATTTTTTACTTACGCAGGCAATGTGTACCTATCGGTTGTGTGAATATAAATTAAATGTCCACACATTTACACCACCTACGCATATTACTATTTAAGGCATCATGAGTAACAATCCACTATTAAAGTAAAATAAACGCACACACATGCGCTCGCACACACAGACGCGCGCGCACGCAAACACACATACGCGCACACACATACACCCACGTGCGCACGCACACACGTATACCCACGCGCGCGCGCACACACGCGCACACGCACGCACACACACACACAACAATATATGTTGTTGATTTCGAAATGAGTCAAAATGTATTAACTATCATTTCAAACCTCCTAAAGGAATAGTAGATCTACAATCTGTTCCAGTGGTAAAATCTCCACTTTTTTAAAATCATATCACCAAATATTATCAGAGGTTTTTATGCATCCCCATACAAACATATTCGTATAAATCTTTAATATCAAATATTAAAAATTAACATCAGACGGTGTCCGTTTTATTGAACTTTAGTACTTTTTTTAACGAGTAAAAAGACACTATAATGGATGGCTAAACAAATTGATCGATAAATAAATGCCCTGTAAATAGTGTTTAGATATGTGATCATTTTCAAATGTTAATCGTTTTATTTAAAAACTGGTTAAATTCCACACAATTTGACCTAATGCGACCGCAAGTCGACTGAATTTAAACATGCACTAAAATTTAAATCTTACTATTAAACCCTAAACACGGACGACGAAATCAGAATATATGCATCATTTTTCTTTTATTTAATGTAATAAACCATGAATGTATGAGGTCGAAGAATTAAAAAAAAATTATCCTCTTTTTATATTTGACTTATTTTTTAGATGTTCGGTGCAAGGCAATCGTGATAAATTGGAATTCCTTTTTTTGTCGCAATTGCCATACATTACGCTAATGTGTGGATTATTTATTTGTTTATTGTATATGTTTGTCTTTTTGTTATTGTATTCTGCACGTTTGTCCTTTGCTCTGCTACTGTCTGATACTATTCCCACTGTGCATTAAATTATGTTCTGTCATTTTTGTATTCTATATTGCTGTCATTACCTTTAATCTGTCTATCAGACTTCTGACACGCGGTTCCTTAAGTAGTACACTTTTTGCTCAGGATTTGTAGTATTGTTAGCACCCAATACTAAAATAAAATCGTTGTATTTTTTATTATTTTAAAAAGCATTATTCGTAACATCGCATAATTCCCGAGCGAAATTGGCTCCGGGATATGCATAGGAATACGTCGTTATAACTACTTCCGGGAAAAACAACAACAACAACAACAAAGTGCCGAAAAGAAAAAAAATGTTTTTCCTTCTTGCTAGTTCATAAAGTAATTATAAAGGAATATAAAAATGGTAAATATCTACTTTAATTTTAATTTTCACAGGAAATGTATATGGCAATTGATTTGTTGTCATAATAAATTCGACGCTCAATGACGCACAAGTAACCTTATTCCGGATGCGCCATAACCGGATTATTATATAATATGGATATAAAAAGGTTTCATTGAGGATTAAGTTTTAATTAAGCGTATATTTAAAAAAGCATTATATATACGGCTGTGTCTTTAAAATCATTATAACATGTTTTTGTCTCAAATGCATTGTATTGTGGTGTTAAACACAACAAATGAGAACCATGACAAATGTCATGTCCGCTTCATCTCATAGAAAATACCATAATTCAAATGAAATTCAGCAATTTGTCTGCATTTAAAATGACTTATTTTGTAGTATAAATTAACTTTGTACCACTGCAGTCATTAAGCTAGTATACATTAACAATTCCTATTTTTGTGTAAATAACTTGAATTACAGTTTATGTTGTAGAAGTTTCTCATGCTCGAAAAGGTCATTTTAGCAATGTTAGAAAGGATCCACTTTGGTTGTGGTTCATATCCTGGAAATTCTATTTTCTTTTTTTTCAATAATCCTGCATAAACAATATAAACATCTTGAACAGTCATCAAGAATGGCATTTATTATTCATATACCTGTTCAATCTTCAAAACTGAAATATAACCCCCCTCCAGCCCTCCCCCACAGGATCTTCAGTCTACTAACAAAGCAAAATCTACCGGATTGGTCATGTTACATGTAAAATTACTGAAGCTACAGATTTTAGTGAACTAAGACAATAATCCACCACCTTTTGTTGAAGACTGCCAGTTTGTCATGAGACACAAACCATTAAAACAAAATTTATTCTGTTTTGTTACAGAGGCTGGTATAGGCAGAATGTGGCGATCATCATGTCTGAAGGCACGCTGCCTGCTGGAGAGGACCTTGCATTGTAAACTTATTCCTCATAACGAACCTGTCTTGGTCTCTCTAAGTTTACATACTTTCCCAGGTACTTGGTTTTTATTAATAAAAAAATTACAGTAAAGTAAGAAAGAATAAGGCCGCTTTTAGAAAATAAAACCTAATGCTGATTCTGCTCTATTCTAATTTTAACTGAGCAACACAAAACATTTTACGTAGGTAGGGTTCAACCCGCCACAACCCAGCACAAGAGTCAGTGGCTCCTCCACCTTCTGTAGTACCGTGACTGACAGTTCTGGGGAGAGTATAATCATTACACTTTATAGTTTAAAAATCATTTAAGATTTTTAATCCCCTGCCAAAGTTGGTGTTGTCTATTTGTCATACTCTTCTATCTAGAGCCATAACCCTATAGAGTTTTGTTGGCTTTATATGAACCTGGTAGAAAGAGTGCTGACATTACATATAGTCTTGGCTGATTAAAATTAATGATACCTATCATCCATTACAATGTTTGTAAAACTTATTATATCAACAGTTATTTATTGAGAATTTTGGCATCACAATTTTATGCAAACTAAATAAATTGACCATTTCATGGTTTAGTTGAATTCCAACAGGACAAAACTTTATAGCAGAGAGCATTTCTTGTTATATTTTCCATATGCTGTTATAAAACAAATCGAAAATGCTTACAGCCTTAAAGTAATAACTAATGTCCATCTACAATAACATGTACATTCAGATAATAAATCATGTTCAGTTTATCTGCTTAAATTGTTTCCTTTCTGCCATCCTTGCTAGATTTAGGTTTAACAGTCTTTACAAATACAAACATTAGATCTCTAATTAACTCATAGCTTGCTATTCAAGTATTTATAATGCCAACTCCCTGCTGTTGATCAGTATCTATACAGTCACTATTTGCCTCTTAGAATCTTATAGTCAGTATATTAAGTTATTAACCTTTGCATGTAACATATTTAATATGTCAGCAGAAATCTGAAAAATGATGTGTTTCAACAAATTTTAGCAAGCTGAAGCTTAACTTTGAGTTAAATATTTTTTTTTTATATTTTGCACTTCTTGTAGCAGTCTCATTTACAACTTAAGCAAATTTAATCTTAGTACAGAGATAAAGCTTAGATGAAATCATTACACAAATTGATACTAATGTTTAATGTAAGGTGCAATGTTGTTAAACTGAAATAGTGTTATTTTTCATTTTCAGAGGATATTATGATTAACAAAACATTTTTTCATAATGGTCTTTACCAGTTTCTTTAACAGTTTGGCTTCTGAATCTGAAGCTTCTGATGTCTATGTTAATGCTCTTTCTCCTCTGTGATTATTGATTTTTTATGGGATATATGTCTAGTCTGAGCCAACTATTGGATTTGTTTGGTGAGAAGTGTTAAAACAGTGTGGAGATCTTCATATGATGTGAAAGTTGTGCAGGCCAGTTCTTGTATTCTTCTTTTTGTAGTGAAACCACATTTACTAATAGAACATAAAAAAAAGATAATACTCCAAAAATGCATGTTTCAGTGGGGTATATCAAATTAGTAAATTTGCTTGTTTCCACTATATAAAAACAACACACAAACAATCTTACATAATCTCCTTTTGGTTATTTGTCAATGGTAAGAGATGTTATTTTTAGCTAATCGCTGTTACAATGTTCAAATTCTAATCAATTGATTATATTAGATTTAACTACCAACAAGTTTGCACATATTTCTACAGGATATTCTGGTCAGCGATGTGGTTCGGAGGTTGTGCTGTTGATGAGGACACATCACTGGGACAGTATTACAGGCCTGTCTGGATGTCACATCATGTGGCCACGATGGGCAAGCAGCATCTCTGGGCAGGATCCACTCAATGCATGATAGTTTTTTTCCTTTAATATATATTTTTATTCTCTTTCCTATACTATAATTTTTTTTATTCGTACTGGTAACAGTTTTTTCACTGGACCTGGTAGTGCAATCTGTAAAGTATTGGCTTCAGGTATGATACAGGTTCGATCCCAGGCTGTAACTTACCAGCCATGAAGAATAATAGTGGTATAGCACTCTTGCTAATGCTCAAGCAAATATAATTGTAGTTCCACAACTGGTTGGCCCAGTGTTAGGATAAAGTGACTGGGTGTGGTATCATATCAGGCATTGATGGCATGTTATACACAGTGAAGGCAGCACTATATATGTTTCAAGTCAACACCATCTCCAGATAACTGATATACTACAAGGTGGGAATATAAACCCAATAAACAAACAAACAAACAACAGTTTCTCCTTTTGTTGTAAAACAAACTTGAACTATTTTATTTTTAAGATTCTGTGTCTTGGAAGATTAGCATGGGATTGTAAAACTGCAGTTGTAATAATTATAGTTCATTACGATAAAATAAGTTGAGGAAAAAAGTTTTTAAATGAGAAACAAGTATTAGATGTACTCACAATGTTTTGGTAATGGATATGGTCAGTTCATGATGTTAATGAAATCAACTGCTGTTTATAACTTGTGTATATTGTACATTCAAGAATATTTACTGAGTGCTTAAGGCAAATAACAAACTGTCTTTATGCTGCTCTCTCTATTTCTTCAGGTTAGCCAAGGAGAGGAGAAAGCCAGCCTTGACAAAGGTTTACCCCAGTTGACTCAGAATCTGACACAGACACCCTTAACAAGTGCTTTAAAAACAGTCACTGCTGAACAGGTAACTTGGAGTCATTGTTGGATTTGTCATTGAAAAGTTTTAACATCAAGAAAAAGTCTTAAATATTTGTCCCTAAATGGTCCATTTGCAGGTAAAATAACAATTATAATTGGTGATCTGAACTATTGAAATCAGTCTGCTTAAGACAATGGGACAGGTTCCTGTAGACACTGCAGACATATTTTCCATATATCTCCCCCCCCCCCCCCCCCCCCACCACCACAGAAACTTACTGTACCTTTTGTACCTTTACTGTCAAAATATGCCAAATCATGCACCTAAAGAATGCACATACTGACATGTCTCATTCATTTTTAGGGTTGTCAAGGGTTGCATGCCCTTAGACCTTTCTACATGGCAGAGCCTTCACATTGTGTATATATATATATGAACTAAGCAGGAAAACTGCTCCAAATGTTACAATGTCACTGTTGCTTAAGATAACAGCACTACATACAACTGAAGAGGAAGTATAGAGTAAAGCATATACACAAGTTGTTTTTTTTTCTAAATGTTTTAACATGAAGTGTGTTTTCAACCTTTGGAGCGGTGTTTGTCCAGAGTAAAACTCCAGCACCATCCAAGCTATTGACTTGAAACTTCATGCTAGGTGGATAGATCTCATTGAGATGAAGTGCATTGCACAAGAACCATCACTCTGCACATAATGATGTTGGAGTTATTGCCCTTTGTTTAATTATACTATCCAGAGCTTAACTCTTACATAATCAAAGCTATTGACTTGAAACTTGATACATAGGTAGGTCTTATTGAGACAAAGTGCAATACACAGGAACCGTTAGTCTGTACTTCGTGATTTTGGTGTTATGCCCCTTTGTTTAATTTTCTTGTCCAGAGCATAACTCCTATCTTATCAAAGCTATTGATTTGAAACTTCGCAGGTGGATAGATCTCATTTAGACTGAGTGTAGTGCATAAAAACTGTCACTGTACACTTCATGATTTATGAGTTATTACCCTTAGTTCAATTTTTGTATATTATGTTTGTCTGGACCATACTCTTACATTATCAAAGCTATTGACTTAAAATTTCATAGGTGGATAGATGTTATTGAAACAGAGTGCAGTGCACATGAACTGTCTCTCTCCTCTTCTTATTTTTGAGTAATGCCCCATTCTGTACAAATGCCATTACTCTTATGTAAATTTTTGTATATTTGATGGTATTCCCCCTTGATTTTTTTTAGCTCACCTGAGCACAACATGCTCAAAGGGAGCTTTTGTGATACCGGTGTCCGGCGTCCGTTTTCTGTTGTTTGTCGTCTGTCGTCAACATTTTCATTATTGGGTCATCTGGGATCAAAAAGTAGGTCACTAGGTCAAATTTTAGGCAAAACTTGTGAACAACACAATAGAGACCACATTTATAACCCAATCTTCACCAAACTTGGTCAGAATGTTTGTCTGCATAAAATCTTGGATGAGTTTGTAACTGGGTCCTGTAGGGTCAAAAAGTAGGCACTAGGTCACATTTTAGAAATAACCTTGTTTAAACACTTAAGAGGCCACATTGATGCTCTGCCTTGCGGTGCTCTTGTTTGTGACATCTTTTAGCTCACCTGAGCACAACGTGCTCAAGGGGAGCTTTTGTGATACCGCTTCGTCCGTCGTCCGTCGTTCGTCGTTCGTCGTTCGTCGTTCGTCGTTCGTCGTCAACATTTACATTGTGAACACACTACAGGCCACAATTTTTATCCAATCTTCATCAAACTTGGTCAGAATGTTTGTCTGCATGAAATCTTGGATGAGTTCATTATTGGGTCACCTGGGGTCAAAAAGTAGGTCACGAGGTCAAATTTTAGGAAAAACTTGTGAACACACTAGAGACCACATTTATAGCCCAATCTTCACCAAACTTGGTCAGAATGTTTGTCTGCATGAAATCTTGGATGAGTTCGTAACTGGGTCACGTGGGGTCAAAAAGTAGGTCACTAGGTCAAATCTTAGAAAAAGCTTGTGAACACACTAAAGGCCACATTTATAGCCCAATCTTCACCAAACTTGGTCAGAATGTTTGTCTGCATGAAATCTTGGATGAGTTCGTAACTGGGTCACGTGGGGTCAAAAAGTAGGTCACTAGGTCAAATCTTAGAAAAAGCTTGTGAACACACTAGAGGCCACATTTATAGCCCAATCTTCACCAAACTTGGCCAGAATGTTTGTCTGCATAAAATCTTGGATGAGTTCGTAACTGGGTCACGTGGGGTCAAAAAGTAGGTCACTAGGTCAAATCTTAGAAAAAGCTTGTGAACACACTAGAGGCCACATTTATAGCCCAATCTTCACCAAACTTGGTCAGAATGTTTGTCTGCATGAAATCTTGGATGAGTTCGTAACTGGGTCACGTGGGGTCAAAAAGTAGGTCACTAGGTCAAATCTTAGAAAAAGCTTGTGAACACACTAGAGGCCACATTTATAGCCCAATCTTCACCGAACTTGGTCAGAATGTTTGTTTGCATGAAATCTTAGATGAGTTCGTAACTGGGTCACGTGGGGTCAAAAAGTAGGTCACTAGGTCAAATCTTAGAAAAAGCTTGTGAACACACTAGAGGCCACATTTATAGCCCAATCTTCACCAAACTTGGTCAGAATGTTTGTCTGCATGAAATCTTGGATGAGTTCGTAACTGGGTCACGTGGGGTCAAAAAGTAGGTCACTAGGTCAAACCTTAGAAAAAGCTTGTGAAAACACTTAAGAGGCTACATTGATGGCCCAGTCTTCACACAAACTTGACCATCATGTTTGCCAGTATGAAATCTTACATATGTTTTGAAGTGACTCATGTGGATTCAGTAGGTTACTTGTTAAAATTCTAGAAAATGTTATCAACCCAGTGGCCACACTAATGGTCCAATCTTCACCAAAGGTTTCTAAAGTAAATAACTCTTAATTACTTAATGCTAGATTTGAGCCTACATAAAGCCTGTGTCATCAGGTGAGCGATTAAGGGCCATCATGGCCCTCTTGTTTTTGTATTGGTTTAGGTTTTTGTGAAGGTCCATTTCTTGAAACCCACTGAAAACCAAATGTATTCACGTTAAGCTTCAAATTTTTGTCCATGAAAAGCAGAAACAAGTTTAGTAGGATAGGGCAGGTGACACTAAAATTAAGCTGTGCTTCATTATGGCACAGTTGTGCTCCATTATGGCACAGATATGTTCCATTATGACACGGTTATTCTCCATTATGGTAAACTTGTGCTCCATTTTGGCACAGTTGTGCTCCATTATGGCACAGTTGTGCTCTGTTATGGCACAGTCATGCTCCATTTTAAACTTAGAATTTTTTCTGTGTTATGGTTTTTTATTTAAGTCCATTTATCAAAATTGTCACACATTTACACACATATAAGCTGGTAACTCTAAAATTCATTTTGGCTACATTATGCCTCTTTTTTGTTTAAGAATTATCTTTGTATTTTTTAATGTAAATGATAGTGTACTATGGAATACTTAGAAGTGTAGTGTGCTGTGATCGTTATGATGTTCATTCAAAATAATGGAAGCATCTGTTATGTGTTTGATATAGAAGATTCTGTTGTTGACACCATTAAGTTCACAGTCATGAATATATGTCTACATTTTGCACTAAATGTAATGCATTTTTAGAGATCAACAAAGGGAGGTAATGTGAAAGTTAACTCTTCAGTGGCGAAGACTAATGAAGTGGAGGGTATTGTACAAGAATATCCTCATGTACAGGTACACCCTGATATAAACCCCAGAATTGTATGTAATTAGCACACCTGGCTGTAGTATAGGAAAATACTGTAAAAGAAAATGTATAACACACATTTACTCTTACTTTTTTACATTGTGTAAGTTAGAATTGTGAACATTTTCCCACCTCTTTTGGTAAATGGTTGTACAAATTCTTAAGCATCTCATTTTCATCATCTTTCCCTAGCCTTAACAAAGCAAACTTGTAGCTGTAATCTAATGTATCACGATCATGTATTCACTTTAATATTTTCAGTGACATCTTTGCAAAATATTTCATAATTCATAAAGAAAAAACAAAACTTAACTTGAATTGTCTTCATACAGTTTCATTAAAAAATTCAGTGGCATATTATACATGATCTTTTACAGTTGCATGCAATTACACCCTCAAACCAGTCATAGCATTATATAGCCTTAATGTCAAAATGTAGTCTATGTTTAACCTTGTAATGTGTCAGCCACTTTTTAGTGTGATATTTGCCGTGTACTTGATATATACAAACTCAATTGTCTGATATATATCTGATTCATGTAAGTGTATCTGACATATATCTGATACATGTAAGCATATCTGATATATATATCTGATACATGTAAGTATATCTTATATATATCTGATACATGTAAGCAGATCTGATATATATATCTGATACATGTAAGCATATCTGATATATATCTGATACATGTAAGTATGTGGGGTGCTTGTGGAATAGTGGTAGATTTACCAATTTGTAACTCCCCTGACTGCTTAGCCTCCCACTGCATGAGTTTGATTCCTGTTCGAGGCTAATGACAATGTGGGAAGGTCTTCCAGCTGACCTGCGGTGCACCTGTGGTTCTACCCAGACATTTGTCTGGGGTCTTCCTCCACCAAAAGAGCTGGATGTCACTATAATGCTCATAATTGGTCACTGCGATGTATCTCAAAAATAAAACAAAACAAAGCATGTAAGTACATATGATATATATCAGATACATGTTTGTACTTATCGTAAGTTTGTATATCAGATACATGTTTGTACTTATCATAAGTTAATAACATATCCGTGTTGTTTTGTCAATTATGTACAGGTAATTAGCTACCGGTATTGTAAATGTATTTTGTCACACATTTGCTTGAAGTAGTTCTATAGAAATATTTATATTACATTTTTTTTATTAAAAGTTCCTCACCTTCATGTACACAGGAAAAAAAAAATTTGTGTAATTATTAATTAATTATGAAGAAGATGTAAGAGAATGTTAAAAGTAATCAATTTAGTTTGCATTAAACATTATTATCTTGCACAATTTTCCTTGTCTTTGTTAAAAATATTGTATTGGAGATAGATTGAACTGCTGGGATAATGCTGAAAATGCTTAGTATTAATAAGGTTGGCAAATAGTGTGGAGATCAGTCAGCTTACTGTTGGGAGCAGTCTGATGAGGATCTACACTATTTGCTGTTAAGTGTAAAGTAATGTCAAGGCTTTCTTGCATGTACATGAATGGAGATGACTGAAGAATTCATATGGGTTGTTAACAGAATGCAGCATAAGGACAGTTGTGATAACCAAATCTTTTCTTTTGATGGCAAATTTTATCATAATTGTGGGTTGAGAATATGTAAATTACAATTTTGATAATATTTTCTGCCAATTTCCTTTTTCAAACATGAATTGAGGAGTTTGTTTATGTTAATTTCCAGATGTTGTAAAATCTGTAAACAGTATCCTCATCTTAGTTTAACAGTAAACTATCTTCAGATGACCAAACTGAGCCCAACTAAGCTTAATCAGTAGAAAAGTACCATAATATGAAGTCAGTTTAAACAACAAAGAATTTATCAATAATTTATATGTAGTTTGTACAATTTTCTGAAATATTTTTACATTTTAATCAAAATTAACTTTAGCAGAGTTAAATTAGTGGCACATATATGGCACTTGATGATACCAGTATACTACTAGTAAACATGCACAAGTCTTTACCAAGAGTCTTATTTTTGTTTTGTAAATGTGTACAAAGATTAAATATTGTAGTCTTCTTGATTTCATATATGCCTTCTGGGTTCATTATAGATATAATATGCCATAAATTGATATAAAGTACTAATGCCTTTAAGTAAAAAAATGAAAATGTTGGGATACTTGATGAGTAAAGTCATTATTTATAAGGGTCACATAACAAATTACATTATGTAAAGGTAGAGTTTCAGTTTTATTTTTGTCTTGAGCATATGTGTCTTCAACCTAAAAAATCTTTTTGGGAACAAGATGTAGATTTTTGTTTCAACATTTTTCTTTAAAGGATTAGAAAATGTCAGAACTGCATCTTGTTTTTTTTACAATAAAATTCCCATGGTAACATTTTTCTAAAAGTATTACAGTTTAATGTATTACTTTAAAAAAAGAAGAAAAGAAAGCAAGTTAATACTGTTCCATTTTTGTGTGAAGGAACTCATGAGAAACAAATTTTTACTGATTTAAAAAAGTGATACCAATTAAATGGTTACCTCTGATTCTCTAATGCTCTGATTAGCCTTAGATGGAAAAATAAATTGGATGGTATAATTGCAATAATAAGTATGAATGTAGTAATATTAAAAACCTTTTCTACCAGGTACCCATTAGAATCTGATCAGACATTTTCAATGAGTACCAGCAGGACAGGGTTTGGTTGAGAATTATGGGATATATATGGCAACACACAATCAGATTTTCTCCTGTTATCTGGTTCTCTAGTCATTTTAAAAAAAAATATGTTTTGATCATTACATTCATAACTATGTTATATCTGCAGGAGCAGGGTCCGATAGTCCCCGATGGCAATGCAGTTAATGGCCGACCGAACGCAATGGCAAGAAGACGGGATATTTACTACTTCAAAAGTGATATTTTTCGAAGTAGGTATACTTATGTCGCTGTCAACATTTTAAAATAATTTCGAAGTGCAAAATCTTGAATACTTAAATTGTTTATTTTATTTTTAATACTAATCTAGCTTTAACTTAATGTGAATACAGATTATTGCAAGAATTCTTTTAGATTTGAAGACTTTTTATTACATGTTTATTGGCAATAATGTTGTATAACATGTTTCTTTGCCTCAATCGCAAAGATGATTTTCAGGAAACTTGTAATTTCATAATAACCTTGAACCATACAATTACAAGGTCTTCCATTTGACATTTGTCTAGGGTCTTCCTCCACCAAATTAGCTGGAAATCACTATAATAACAATAATTGTGTTGCTGTGAGATATCTTTAAGAAAGAAAACAAATTTATGGTCCTTTTTATCATCATCACCAGAGATCAAGAAGAAGCAGTCTGAGGCCTTCTTTAGCTACACTGAGAACAACTATATGGATACTTTTGCTGCCATGGAAGAGTTTCTGCTTGATGAAAGGTGAGGATGTCCTGAACTTTTCTCAAATCTGTCAACCCTCTTGTACATTTGTTAAAAATATACTTTTAACTGCTTTAAAAAATCTAAAAAATTAAATAAATTTTCCAACCTGTATGCACATACTACCAATAAAAGGGTTCAAATTTGCAAAAATTTAATATAAATGTATATTACGTTGTACCTTGTTAAAATATATAGCTGTAAAAAAAACAATTAATAATCCATCAATTAACAAGCTATTTTTTACTTGCTGTACTTAATACACAAATTTTGTTTTATCATTTAAACATACAGAAAGAACGAGAGTAAGGTGTAATGCAAGGAAGTTTGCAGGTCCCAGAATTTGTTCTTTAATTAATGTAAAAAAGGTTCATTTGATCGAGGAAGGATATAACGAGAGATTCAATTTATCAATCAATTTCTAATGTCCCAAGAGCCAATTAGTCATTGATGGAGACATGTAATAGTGAGCAGTCACTACTTTTCACACCTTTGGGGCATAGATCGCATTTGTGTGGCAGCCATTGTTTTGCGTAATTAGTCAATGAACACATTTACCTTTAAGCATAATTGTTTGTAGCAGGGATATCCTGTTAATGATTAAATGTAATATGCATGCTCACTATATAAATTCGGACAGAGCTGCTGATCACAATCGCAGCTTTGTCAGCTGAACATTACATTCGACCTATGCTAGTTTATCCTGCTGCAAGTTCAGGTGAAGAGTATTCTGAGCAATTAAGTGAATACATATATGCCTGTTAGTTTCATGTATTACATGAAAAAATAACAACACCACCATTATTTGTCTTTCTTGTCTCCCTTTGAACACGTTGCTCACCTACGATTTTTAGTGTTACGACAGTGCCGGTTTACAGCAATTGAGACTCACGTACGCCATTGTTTTGAAAACAATCATGTGGGGAAACAGAATTGGGAGGAGCACATTATAACAAGGGTTTTTTCTTATCTGACCTGAGCACAATGTGCTCAAGGTGAGCTTTTCTGATATCGCTTCGTCTGTCGTCGGTCGTTAACATTTTAGCTTGTGAACCAGCTAGAGACCACAGTTTTTACCCAATCTTCATCAAACTTGGTCAGAATGTTTGTCTGCATGAAATCTTGGATGATTACATTTTTGGGTCACCTGGGGTCAAAAAGTAGGTCACTAGGTCAAATTTTAGAAAAAAACTTGTGAACACACTAGAGACCACATTTATAGCCCAAACTTGGCCAGAATGTTTGTCTCCATGACATCTTAGATGAGTTCGTAACAGGGTCATGTAGGGTCAAAAAGTAGGTCACTAGGTAAAATGTTAGAAAAAGCTTGTGAAAAGAAAACTTAGAGACTGCATTGATGGCCTAAATCTTCACCAAACTTGGCCAGAATGTTTGCCAGTATGAAATCTTACATATGTTTTTAGGTGGATTATGTGGATTCAGTAGGTTACTAGGTAAAATTCTAGAAAATGTTATCAACCCAGTGGCCACACTTATTGTCTAATCTTCACCAAAGATTTCTAAAGTAAATAACTCTTAATTACTTGATGCCTGGTATGAGCCTACTAACGGCCTGTGTCCTTGGGTGAGCGATTAAGGGCCAGTATGGCCGTTTTGCTCGAGTGAGATTGGACTGTAAGTTATTTTTCCAATGAATTCTTACAAGTTGGTTATTAATATGGAAGTCACCATGTTACTACATGGGGATACCTTAGCAGTCTTTATTGCATTAGTCCATATCAGCATACCCTATTTTAAATGAAGAGGTAATTTCTTGAATTATTGACATTGTCTTTTTTTTTAGTGACATTGCATCCATCTACAAGTTTAAAAAAGTGAATCCATTCAGCTCATCAAAAAAGGATGGGGCTTCACAATTCATCGAGTTAGGCCTTACCAGTGACTTTCGCAAGAAGTAAGTCTTTTGTTTAATAATGTGACAATTCATTGAATATAGAGAGTTATTGCACTCACTGAAGCATCAGCATTGGGTGTTGGCATCGGCGTTGCTGTAAAGTTCAGGTTAAAGTTTTGTGTGCAAGTGCTAACAATCTTATGTCATACTGTCAAGTTCTTAAACAATTGAACAGGGAGTTCTTTGACAGCTTATGTTAAAAAATGTAATTGTTAAGCATTGTGGAATTCTTTTTTGACTCAAATTGCTTGCATAGAGTTAGGCATCACTAGCAACTTTCACAGAACTTTTTGTCCCTGCATCTTTCAGAATGTACTTCTTGTTTAATTACTTATTCAATACATTGTTCCAGTTGTAACAATTAAAGGAAAACTTGAGTAAAAAAAAACCACATTTATTTTGGTTATGTGCTTGTATAACTGTATCACAGTGACTTTCTACAATAAAACTAAACATGTTTGACTAAACATTTACTGTTGTTTTAAGGTCATTTGGTTTTGTGTATTTATTACAATTAAAATTCCAGTCATATAAGCTATCTTAATCTTATTGCAACCAGACCTTATGTTTTAGTCTATCAATTGTTTACTTAGACATGATTGATCACAAAACTTGGTGTTACATTTATTTCCAACAATAGTTTTACCCAGTCATCTGGGCAAAGAGGGGTCTTCTTTCTCCAATAAAGTCATATAAAGGCTTCAGAATACCATCACCCTTATACTTCAATGTTGCGTGTTAACATAGATGATTATTTAGAGCAAATATTTAAAAAGACAATAAAGTTCCTCGATATAACCTTTATTCTTTACCATTAGCCAAAAAAAACAACAACCCAATATTTGATTAAACATTTCCTATTGGACATTTAACTGGAATCTGTATATAACTCATCACCATTTTGAGAAATAAATGTTAATTTAGGTTACAGGAATATGCAATTGCTTCCATAGTTAATAGAGACATTTCAGGATTTGACCAGACTCATTTAAAAAAAATTTAATTGGGTTGTGCTTAAAGATTGAAAAAAAGAAAAATGACTTTTTTTGTTGTTGACCCTTTTGAAATAATACTTGCTTTAATTAATCTCTATGGACAAACAGTCATTACATGTATATGAGCCATATAATTTATTTGCATAGTATTGAAAAATTATTGAGATGATGAAAATGTAATCTGTAAAAACTAACAATCATTATGTTAAAGCAACTGACTGAGCAGTAACAGAAGCAAAAGTACCTGTAAGATGTTTTCAAGTTTTGTCACATCATGTACAGATTCAATATATCACCTTCCTGTTTTAGAGCAATAGAAAAGTGGAAAAGCTTAGAAGGGTTAGAAAAAGAGAGGGAACGGAGAAAACTTGCTGCAGGTATGCCTTTATTTCACATTGAATTTTTTTCCCATATGATGAACAACATATTTTGTTCCTGCAGTCTTGTATATTTGCTGTATAATTTTCAATTTTTTTTTTTTAAATTGAAGATTAAATATTTTCATACCCTATTGCAGTACTGCAAGTCTATTTAAAGTTTGTATTCTTTAATTGTATTCTATAATTTGTATCAGATAATATTCATGTAGAAATGTTTTATCAGGTATAACAGACTATTAAAAACTATTATGGTATATTTCTCTCTCAAGATCCTAACTGCTAACAGCTTTTTTTGCTGCATCAAACAAAAACTGCAACAATAAAAATCATTGCTATATCTTTTTGTATTTTGTTGCATACTGTTGTGTTCTGTTCCTATCCATTCGTTACAAGAAATCATTATTATGTAGGTCACAGTAGTTCAAGAAGTATATAGGTCATTGAATTCTAAAAATATAATCATGGCTTGGGCAGTTAATATTTAGTTTTTAAATTTTTTAATCTTTAAGAATAAAAGAATATGTTATTAAATGTCATTTGTCTAAGTAAAATTTTCATTTATTTTTCTAGCTCGAGCAGTTCCTACTAGCGTTGTAAGTATGAATGAATGTGTTAGATTTCAAATTAATAACTTGTTCAGTGCTGCTATACTTGATCAAATTTTGTATCTAGTAGTAGACCTTAATATCTTTTTTTTTCATTATAAAAGTATGTTCTTATTACCTGTATATTGTTTAATTTGTGACAGATGCAAAACATCACATTTACAGTCTTTTTCTAAGAAAACAATACTGTAGTGCAATTTGGAGATACCATTCATTACAACATATGCCAACTGTTCCAGTTAATTGAGTAACAGTTTTACAAATATGCAGTTTTATTGAATTAAATATTCAAATACCAAACCTTTTCTTCTTAACCTTTGTTAAACAATTCATGGCTATTTGTATTAGATGTCAGCTCATTTTCAGTTACAAAACATAATCCATATTTGCTCATCTGTCTGCTGATACTTGCGGATTAGTTTATCTCTGGGGTAACTTTCACACCTTTTCGAGGGGATTATCATACATGGTTGCTAATCGGCTAACTCAGTCATTGTCTACTGCCAATAGTATGCTTTTTGTCACATCTTTTAGATGAATTTTAGGTTTTTGCGATGGTTAACTGTGTTAACAATGAATGGCATGAATGCATGAAATGATTTTTCAGTTGGCAAAATAGCGGGGTGCAAAAACATTAAATGAATGTACAGTACTGTAATTATTATGACCAGACAATAACATTTAATTAAGACTTGATTTATCTCACTAAAAAGACTATTGAAACGAATTGGATTTGGCCAACACTGTCCGATGCATTTTATTGTAGCTGTGTATTGTAGTTTTCAGTACATTGCACTGAATCATTACAGCTCCAGTTGTAATTAAAACAAAACAATCCTAACATTTTTACATTAGTATAAATAGGAGCAATGGCAGGACTGGTTACTGTATTTGATTAAAGCCAATTATTAGTATGCTACTATTTTGCTTGTGAAGCTAAATTATGTTTTAAATTCTTGTGTTAATTGTGATACTTTTTTTCTGTATTTTTACAACAAGTATGCAAAGTTTATGTATACTTTGCTTTTTGAAAATGGAAAAAAAAATCTTTATTTCTCTTGCAGCGAATAAGACGTTTTGCAACAAACTTTAAAACAGCTTTTCTCTATGACTCTGGCCAGGTGGTCATGGTGGCTCTTTTGATGTAAGTAAATTATCATTGCATATATTAACACTGCAATCAACATTTGAGTGTAGAAAGTCAAAGTTATTCTTACAGTCCAGCCAAGTTATTGGTCAAAACTTGCACAAGAACTAATAAAACTTGATGGTTCCCATTTGGTGTTGTGCTCAGAAAAGTTTAACATCTTGGTCCTTTTTTGTTTTTATTTTAGTTCAAATTTATTTTTTTGATAATGTATGCAAATGTTAGAATAAAATGAATATATAATTACTGGATTGGAATTGTTTTTTTCAGAAAAAAGATTCTTTAGCTCACCTGAGCATAAGCTCAGGGTGAGCTATTCTGATATACATTGTTCTTGGGAGGCTCTTTATCAAGATTGTTCATTTTGATCAATGAAAGTATATGGCCCCCATGGATGGGGCTGTTTTTCTTATATGGCTGTGTAGTTAAGAAAATGAAATGGATTGTCTAAATGTTGATTGTGCACATATATTACAATTCTTTTATTCTCTTGCTGATATTTCTTGCTTGCTATGGCTAAATTTCTATGGCACGCAGGGGAGCGAAAAAGGGCCATCATGGCCCTTTTGTTCAAAAACATATTTTAATTACTGGCCATGAATTATTTTCATATGTTTATTATGATTAGTTTAAAGCAAAGGTCAGTAAATGAGATGTTCAACAAGTATGCCTTTCTATTAGTTAATTTTTTTTTTTTTTTTCAGGAACACTTGTAATGCCGTGTTTAAAGGCCTAGTTTGGTATTTCACCAGGTCCCCAAGTATGTTTGCTGAGTTTATGCATTCTTGTGTGGATACATCCAACCAGGTATAGTAAAGCTTTTCTTTTTATTTGTATTCAACATATGTTTGAATACTATACATACCTAAATATTTTTTTTTTTTTTTTTGTACAACATATTTGTTGCATCTAAAACTTGACCCGGAAACAGGGACAACGTCAGCAGAAAACTAACATCATTATCAGACAGTCATAAGGTAGTGTGTCTGTGGCCAAGTTGTTTCAGCCACTGACTTGTTTCTCCGCTGCCTTTCACTGCATCAGAGCCAGGCCAGTTTTAGTAAAACCTTACGTGAGGAGGTCTTTTAGTTTTAGTCATTCTTCCTAAACATTTGTCTGCGTCTTCTGTCCACTTATAGATGGAAGTCACTATATTGTCTACAATTTATTGCTGCAATGTATTTAAAAGAATAAACAATCTTGAATGATTTTTTTTTCTTTCAGATATTCCTATGTATTGGGAGATTCCTTTCCCTAAAGGCTGCAGATCATGATCATCCGTAGGTGTTTTTATGTTAAGGTGTGCTTCCATTTAGGCTATTAAGTTTGTGTATTTGTCAGCAACTTTATATCACTTACATGCTTGTGGTTCTGCCCAGGCATAAGTCTAGGGTCTTGACCAATTATTAGCTGGTTGTTGCAAATATGACCATGATTAGCAAATTGTAATATTGAATGTTAAGTTATTAGGATGCATAAACAACAAATATATATAGGTTTGTTGATGATGGTAGGGCTAAGGATAATGATTATCAACTATGCTGCTAGTTAAGTTGGGGATGAGTTTGAGGCATGTGAATATGTAAATATTGACAAAGATTTTGATTTTTGAGAAAATGATAAAGTACCTTAGTAACTTTAAACTCTTGATTGACTTTTAGGCTCAGTCAACATTTTTCAAAATATAATCACTGTTTTATATTTTGAAAGAGGCTGACTGGGCCGAAACGTCAATAAAGAATGAAATGTTAGGTTAACTGGCATGTTAGGTTTAAAAATCTACTAGTCGGTTACGAAATTCCATTTGCCTTATGTTTATTTGATAATTTGTTATTTTTGATAGGGCATGCACCTATTCACTACGCATAGCATATACAAGTAAACAACTTGAGTAGGTTATTATACATTTAGTAACATTTCAAATGATTTAAAAAAACAACAAAGTATCATTGGGACATTCCTAATGCTAATCCCCACTATTAGAATTGATCTTTTAACAGAAAATTTGAAAAGCATAATACGACAAATATTAAGATGTCCACTGACAACTTTGATGAAAAATTCCACTTGTCCGACAGTGAAATTTCCCATGTTGGGCAAGTCGGGCGTGCGATTTCCACATGCCGGTTTTAAATAGACTGTTATATTGAGTAGATTTCTTATCAGAATAATATTTACTGAGTAAGTAAGACAATAAAAATAAAACTCCGTGCCATTGTTGGGTTGTCTGTTGCAGGTATGGTTACAGAAATCATGTACATATTTGGTCAATATTCTCGGGCATCATTATATTTGGTGCTGGATTTGCTGCCACCATGACTGTGGGCATAAATGGTCTCTTCAACCCGCAGATAATTGAATCAGCTCACCTCTACAATGTAAGACATATTAATAGCTCAACTTTTTTAAATTCTTTTTTGTTTGGTTTATCCGCATAGCTTCAGTCTTCCAGTTATGCAAGGATTGTGTGCAGAAATAGTGCTGTCTTAACTGTGATAGCATGTTTTGAAGGTATGTTGTAATATTACATGGAGAGACATGATCCTGACTAGAGAATTGACTGATTGTGGAACTACCTTTGTAAGCTGGACATGACTACAACTATGACTTGTTATGATTTATGTTTTTTTTTAACTCTTGCTAAGTGCAAATTGATCAAGCTAAGGCAAATAGTAATGATCTGGATCAGCCTGCTCTGGCTGGGAGCTGTCTAATCAGGATCTACACTTTTTCTGCTGAGTTTACTGAATTTAGTAACCTTTTCCTGAAGTTTAAGTCAAATAACTCAAAATTTAATATGGCATATTATCAGGTGTAGCATGTTAAGTATGTTGTGGCTGCTTTGTGTCCTGTAGTTTTTCCTTTTCAGACCTTAGAAAATTTGTAACACAAATGAATGCTCTAGTAATGTAATGCTTATTCTAAATATTTTTGTTAAAATGTGTATCATAATTAAGAAAATATATATTAAATTCTTTTTTGTACTCTTTGTTACCTGTAGCTAAAGAATTTCTTGTTTATGTCAGATGTTTATATGTTGCAAAGATTTCTTAAAAAGGAAATCTCAAGTCATTACTGACAATATAAACCTAACAAAATTGTTGTAAGTCTAAACTCATGAGTATAAACCTACAGGTCTAGATGTATTAAGTAAAAAATGCTTAAGCAGCTGGACAACGATTCTTAAGAGGAAGCTTGTTGCCAAGTTGTTAAAGATGTTGACTTCTTTTATATGTCTCTTCCATCCACTGCTAGGATTAAAATCCTGATGATTGTTGTCCTTAAAAAAATGTTTAAAAATTTCTCATCACATTTTGTTAAAAGCTGAAAAATATTGATCATAAGCAGTGGCTCTGTCAATCATAATTGAATGAATGAACTTAATGCACTAAATGCTACATTTTATACATTCTCTGTTTTCCAGTCGATAATGGTGTTATGTGGTAGCTTTGCATCAGAATCAGGTGTGTTGATATTATTATATTTTAATTACATGAGCTAATTAAGAAATGATTGACATAGTTTTGATACAACATTTCCCTTCAGTTCATACATGATCAATTTGAAGATTTTAGGTACATTTGTAATGATACTTTTTTTTCTTTTGAAACACATACTTTTGTATTTGAATATACACTTTTGCATGTATTTCAAGGTTAAAACAACCCATGGTCATACTTTAGCACATATGTACCGGTATTTAAGGCAAAGAAGCAAACAATCAGCACTTTGTAGATTTTGAAATTATTGTGTCAATAGTAAACCAAAACAGTCTTTGACTGACTAGTACACATGGAACATTGTCCCACATGTGTAGTTAAAAGCTATACCTGGTTATGAGCTTGAAATGGCAAAAATAGTTGTAAACTGTTGCAATGATTTTGATCCTGCCAACCCAACCTAAAGACATCACAAATATTTTGAAAGAGAGCAACTTAACATATACATGTAATACATGTATTGTGATAGGAGGCATGGTAATATTTAAATCCATTATTAGTTATGGTTAATAAAATGTTTCGCATCTCTAAGGAAAAAATTCCACTGAGACAAGGACACTGTAAATGCATATTAATAAAATAGCAGTATGATGTTGCTCACCAGATTGACTGCTGAAAGTAATAGTAAAGATAAATTCACATCATTTTTAACGGAAAGCCTATAATAGTCCGGCCAATTTACACACAAAGTCTGTTTTCTCTTTTAGTATCACTCCTGATGGCTGTTAACCAGATAAAAATTGATGCCAAGAAACAGAAAATGTCTTTTTACGAGTATGGTAAGTTTTTATGGTCCACTTTGTTTTATTTGCACTACATTTGGTTCTTCTGCTGACTGACCATTCCAAGGTGGTAACTGCTGGTTTTTCTTTTTGGCTGTTATGCGTTGTCTCTGTGTTTTTTTGGCTTTTTTTACAATTACCCTGTTTGCCTTTGTCTAGAGGTAGTTCGGATTTAAATATCTCTGGTAATTCTTATAGGACCTTTTTTTATTGTCCTTATTGGACTGACAGTAATTGTGAGGGGCCATATTGTAAGTTTGATGTCGCAGATAGTCCATCAATCAATCAAAGAGTATCAAAATTTGAAAAAAAACCATGATTTTTGCTAATATTTGAAGAAAACATATAAAAACTCAATTAGAATCAAAATGTAGGTTCAAGTTTCATTAATTTGATGATTACTGAGACCTTTTCTTCATAAATCTTTCTAAATTTCAAGTGTGTATGTTCTTACCCATGCATATCCTAGAAATAAGAAAACTTAGAGGCAGCTACGCAGAGTCTATATTTTTAGGTCTTATTTTGAGTGTTACAGTTTTATTTTTTATATCTACAGTTGAATAACAAAAATGAGCTTCATTCATCATTTCATTCATTTTCATGTGAATGGCTTGTGATATTTGAATTATATTGCTTAAACAAAATTAACATCCTTTTTCTTCCTCCTGCAGTAAAGGGTGGTGAAGACCCTCTGGTAAATGTAGTCCTACTGGAAGACACGGCCAGTGTGTTGGGTGTCATTATTTGTGGAGCTGCCATGACACTCAGTCATCACCTAGGTAAATATAGGTCATCACCTAGGTAACAGTAAGTCACCTAGGTAATTATAAGTCTTCAACGAGGTGACTATAGGTCATCACTTGGTGACTCTAGGTCATCATCTAGGTAAGTATAGGTCATCGTCTAGGTGTCTTGAGGTCATCAACTAGTTGACTATAAGACATCTCCTAGGTTACTATAGGTCATCACCTAGATTATTGTAGGTCATCGTCTAGGTGACTCAAGGTCATTACATAGGTGTCCTTAGGTTATCACCAAGGTTAGTCATGGACTAGTAGGTAACTCATCATTTCCTCATGGTATGTGTCTAAATCCTGTTCAGAATGAGAATTTTTCTGTGAGGAGGTCTTCCATCTGACCTGTTAAGCACTGGTGGTCCTACCCAGTTATTAGCTGGGGCTATACCTCTACCAATAATAGCTGGACATTACCAGTATGACCATAGAAGTGGCAGTATGATGTATCCATGAACCATACCAAACTGATGATAAGTTATATTACAAAGAGGTCTGAAAACTGAAAAATATATGCTTACAATGTGCTTATACTTTTATTGTGTTCATATACTCATTTACAAGAAAATATTTAAAATAGCAATGTTTTAAACAGGAATAAACAATCATTTGCACTAAAAACAACAAGAAATCCAGGTGTAAAAAACTTTCCATATTATTTAATGTGCATCATTGGTTCAACCTAGGCTAGTTCCAAAATACTTGTGGTCAATATCTAATGGTCGCTGTTGCTGTGATAAATAATCCCCCAGCTCCCCTCAATCCTCCCCAAATACCCGAGCAATTCCATATTGAAGGTACAGAACATACAATATAAAACAAGCAAGTTGCATTAATTTGATTTCTTTGTTAATGTTTACCTTGCACTTACACTATATGTTATACCTCAGGATTGCCTTATCTTGACCCTGTTGGCTCCATCATCATCAGTAGCATGCTGGGAATGGTGGCTGCCTTTCTCTACAAAACCAACTCAGAATACCTACTTGGCAAGTAAGTGATAACTATGCACAGTCTGTAGTTTTATTTTAAAATTCCACAAGTGAATGTATAACCTAATAGAGAGTTTCCACATCAGTGAAAATCCCTTATGTTTGCAGCCATCTTTGATGGTAACTTCAAGGGATTTTTATATGAATTGTATAGAAGGGTAAATTTTACTTTCTTGTAATTTCTTTATTTGTGGTCCGAAAATTAAAAGCTATACACCAATGGAAAGCTCTTGAAATTCATATTTTTAGAATACAATATTTTTACAATTGATAAATGAACACAGAATAAATACACAGAAATAAATAAAACTATTGGGTCATACTTAAAGCAAAATGAACAGTGTATCATTTTCGGTTGTATTTCTTTAACCTTTTAAACTATCAAAATGTAGTTTTGATATTTAAAATACTTTATAAAAGCTGTTAAATTTGATATAAAATTCAGTAAAATAGACTGAAAAATAAAAACACAGTGGTGAGTTTAATACAGCACATATTTCCCGATTTCGGCCTGCATTAGCTTCTGCCCACAAAGATGGCTGCCTCAAACTGTCTTATCAGTGTCGATGACATCACATGGAAACTATCTATGAGAGATGAAACTTTTTGAAAGCTAAAGCTCCAAAGTTGTTTAAACTTCATTTAGCAAGCCATAACTTTATAATGATTGAGTATATTTATTATAGAATCCTAATTCTCTATAACAACCAAATGTTACAGTAATATAGAGTCTTGAAACCCAGGACCCTACAATTCAAGGTATACACATTGCTGTTTGAAGGTGGTGTATGTAATAAGTATGTCAAAAATTAGATATTAAGTATTAACATTGTATATTTGAGTAGATGGAGAGATGATTTTCTTTACAGAATGTTTGTAAATTTGTGTAATTAAATTACTTTTGTAAATTTCTGTTACCATTCCTGACTTGATGTATTCTGCACCACATTTTGTGTATATACATTGTACCATTGTCTCAGTACTTGCTTTTTCATGTTATTTTATTTACAGGCGCTTGCCGTATGAAAATGAGATTAAGCGTTCACTTGAAGCTGATCGTTTCATCAATGCTGTTTTTGACAACAAAACGATAGACAGCGGCGACCAGAGCCGATTCAAGGCCGAAGTGGCGTATGATGCCCAGGTCATTGTGCAGAACATGATGGACACAGAGATTGACTCGGATGCAATGTTTGTGGTAAGTTGCTCCTTGTCTTTTTTTTTTTCTTTAGAGATTCTTTCAATTAAAACTGTTGAAGAAAATAAATTCTATCAATGTATATTTATCCTATTTGACTGTGCCTAATTAAGTAGGTCCAAATCTTAAGTAGCTTCAGTGCATAGCAAATACAGTTGCCAAAGTATCAACAAACTGTCTGATATAGGAGTTTAACCCAGGGCTCTTTAATCCCAACTCCAAAGACTTAACTGAGAGTAAATGGACCTATAACATTCATTGCTCTGGTGCTATGATGTGTAAGGTTTTATTTTATCTTGAGGAAATTTTGAGAAAAATTTATTGATAGTTGAAGTTTATACAGGCCAAAAAGTTTCACAGTGTTGATCCCAGAATCATAACACAATGGAACATGCTGCTGGCTGCTGCTCACCAAGTAGGTCAAGTTGAAGCCATCAAGGCCATTGTCGCTGTCAGTTGTCATGTCCAAGACACTGGCTATCAAGGTTATTGCTCCATAGACTGTGTTTGTATAGTTATTTGGGGTGACTTTGACATAGTGGTAGAGCCATCGATTTGTTACATCTCTGACTGCTTTGCCTCTCACTGCCTGGCTTCCAATCCCATAAGCTGCAGGACTTAATCTTTGAAGGTTTTCTAGCTGATTAGTGATGCTCCACTTGCTCTCCTTAGACAATTTTCATGTGTCTTCTTTCACCAAATAACCAGAAGCCACAACATTTATCATAATTGTCATATTTAGTCACTGCAATGTATTTAAAAAAACAAACAAAGCATAAATGGCTATTTACACTAATTCTTCCTCTTGTCCTGGCTTCATTTATAAAACCTGTAGCTACAGCACAACCCTCAAAAGTCCACCTATATAGACTGCTGTTTCATTATTTTATATTTCCTTATACCAAAAAAAAATCATTTATATTTGCAGAAATGGCAATCAGTGAAGACTTCCAAGGACATGGAGAGGTTCCTGGAAGAGTTTGGTGTACAAGTGTATGATGAGATTGTTCGGCACATAGATCGCACAGAGAAGCAAGTCAAGGTATAAGTTGTTGCTGTTAAACTGTTTCAGTACTTGTTGTGTTGTAAGCTTACATAAGCCCAACGTGCACAAGGTGAGCTTTTCTGTTACCCATTCTTCAGCCGTCTAGCATCCACTGTCATATGGCATCAACAATTTGCTTGTTAACACGCTAGAGGCTATAGTTATTATCCAGTCTTCATCAAACTTGGTCAGAATGTTTCTCTGCAAGAAAACTTGGATGAATTCGTATATGAGTCACATTGGGTCAATAACTAGGACAGAAGGTCAAATTTTAGAAAAACCTTATGACCATGCTAGAGACCACATTTATGGCCAAATCTTCATCAAATTTGGCCAGAATGTTTGCCTGCATGAAATCTTGGATGAGTTTATAACTGGGTGACGTGGGGACAAAAAATATAATATGTGCAGATAATTATTCAATCAAACCACTTTCTTGAAGTTGTGTAGCCCATACAATTTGCAAGTGCCACCATTCTTGCTTGTAAAAATACTTGTAGTTTATTATCGTTGTCTGCTAATTTTATATATAAATCTGTATTTTTATTTCTTTATAGGAAAAGTTTCCAGAGATTCGACACATTGATATTGAACCAAAATGAGGAGAGTAGTGATACCTTTAGCTTAATTAATTTGGTGGTCATGTCCACTAGTCATAGAGCATGGAATACAACCACTGACATGACTCAAGACACCTGGTTGCCACACAAAACTATATGTAAACACACCTCTAGGCAAGAAGGCACATTTTCCTGAACATTTATTCTTACCAAGCACATCATTAATCTGTGCCAGATTGTGTTTAAGTGTGATACGCACTTTTTATGTAGATATCTCAAGCTAATGAAATTATTAATTGGACACCTATTTTGCCAAGTATAACATTAATCTGTGCCACTTTTTAATTTACTATGATACCCACAAACCTAGATAATTGTATCTTTATTAGGCCGGTATCCTACTGAAAGCTGTTAACAGGAATTAAAAAAATATGAAAATGATTCCTGCAACAAGTTTATGAATGATACTCGGTCAAGTATATACACTCATTGTTTCATGAATTTTCACGATTTTAGGAATGTTATCTTAAATATGGCCAAACATTGAACATGTTTTGTTTTTGCACAATGTGTTTTGAATAGATTTTTATCTTAAGAAAAGTAAAAATGGGGAACCAGATGAAAAAAAGAACAAATTAATAAAAATACCAGGAGTAGAAAACAACAAAGGCACACACACACACAAAGGTTTGGGGAAATTAAAAAAAAAATCAATAGTAAAGAATATATTTGTCTTTATGTTCTTAAATATAAAATAATTTTGTAATAGTAAAGAATCTATAACAAAGGAAAAGTATTTTCAATAAGATTACAACAATAAAATGGTATTTTGTCCAAATTAGATTTTTTTGGTAAAAGTTGTTGAAAAATTATCCTTTTTAAAACCCAATTACTGCTATCAATTGGTCAAACTAAATCCCTGACATGTATGTACTTTCTGCTACAATATTAAGTTACAAGTGTGGTTAATCAAAGTTTTTAAGTTTCTTAAAAAAATTTTCATCAAATGTGCAAATATATTTCAGAAATAAAATGGGAAATTTTTCATGAGAACATTAACAATTTGTTTTACCCTCATTATTCACACAATATTATTTTAAATACTTTTGCTAGTCATATTTTCACTTTGCTTCTACATATCAAAGAATTCTTAATTATATGCTGCATTTTTGTTTTTGTTTACTTAACTTTGATCTCGCATTTTAAGTACAAACATGGTATTTATATGTTGATGAAAAGTACAATTAAAGAAAAAAAAATATGAATTTTAAAAATCAATTTAAACTTGTAAATGCTGTCCATGTGCTAAAGGTTGTGTTCACAATTTTATTTTCTCGCACAACCATATAAATTATTGTCCCTTGAAATGCTGTTTATTGATGTCCTACATCTATGTATATTGTGGGCCATAACACCACACTCAGCATTACAAACATGCATTTCCTATCTGAACCATGCTTCAAATTTTTAAACTAAGAAGACCATGTGTCCATTTACTTTTAAGATCACATTATCTTATCATCTAATTAATCTGTTATAACACTGGTATCTGTCCCCAGCAAAAATCCCCATCATGCTTATATGTTGATTTGAAAATAATAAACATTTACAACATATTTTTCATGAATTGTACTGTACAATTGAGGTAGTTTTCAAAATCATCGTTATTAAGACTAAAGCATAAGGTTATGCAGCAATTATTCCTAAATTTGCCAACACAGGGATAAGGTTTTGTTTATTTTATTAAATAACGGCAACCTGTTGGATATCACCTTTAAGGCAAAATATGCTAGTGCATGTGTAATTTACTGTTTAAAAAAACTATTTTCTGAAAGAAACTTAAACCATATATTATTCATTACTTCTGTCCATTTGATATTGTAGTAATTGTTAATTATGTAGAGATTGTACTGAAGTTCATTCTACTTTTTTATTAATTGAAGCTATCAGTTTTACATTTATCAAACTTTTTTGCTCTTAGTCTCATAAACCTGAACTGATTGGACAAAAACTGCCAATAGTGTAAGTCAAGATCAGTCAGCTCTTCTTAGGTGTCTGATTAGGATCTGCACTTTTTGCTGCAGTCTCTAATAATATACCTAGTTGCCTTAGCTTGAAGTTGTTTTTTATTCCAGATAACCACGACTTTGTATTTCTTTTTAGTAAATGTTGTGTGATAAAGGTTATATTAATGAGGGTTGTTATTGTGATATTTAAACTGGTTAGTATTGCCATCATTGTATTACTCTGGTAGTGTGGTTGTAACTGTACTGTTATCTTAAAGTTGTGAAAGAACAACTAGGACAACTGTTGTTTGAGAACAATGTTTCATCTACTGATATTTTAAAACTGAACAAGCTTGTTGCGGTTAACTTTGTGATCTGAGCTTTAGTCGGCTCCATAGCTTTACCTCTAGTGTATATATTGTATTGATGTAATTTTTATGCAAATGTATTGTTTAGCTTTTTGTTACATTATTAAATCCTGATATAAGCAATTGCTGATATTACAATAGGGAAAAGAACACACCAAAATATTTATTTACCTGGATTATGTCCAAAACATTTGAGAGTCACTCTTTCTTTTTTTACTGTAAATCTTAAAATCTTATTCTGAGTCTGATTGATAAGGAAATAACCTGCCTTGTGCCCGTGGTTCTACCAAGACGTATGACTTGGGTCTTCCTCCAAATATAATTACCTGTTAACAATGTAACCATATTTGTGTTACAGCGATTTAACAAAATAAAAAAACAAATAATTATATATGCTCTTCTTAAATGTTAATTTTTGAATATCGCCAGTGAATATACTTTTGATACTGATATAAAAAATACAACCTAAATTGACAAGAACATGTAGTAGCAAATCAGTTTTCACCAATCATACGGATTCTTATCATAGTTGTTATCTGTTATCAGTTATCTTTGATCAGATATTAATGCTTACTTTTGGTACATTACAAAAAATAAATATTTCGTTTTCTTTTTTCTTTTTTTAAGGTGTTTTTTGACCAAATCAGATAAGGTAACTTTTGAACTGCAGAATAATAGATAAAACATATTATAATCACAGATTCTGTCTTTTAGATACTGCTTTTTGTATATTTCTTTTGCCAGAGAGTATTAGCTTGTCTTTTTGGTTATAAATGTGTGAACCCTCACTATGCTGCAAAAAACACGAAACATCAATTGTATACATGGTATTTGCAATTGTTGATTTGATGATTTGTTGATTTATTGCTTTATAAGACTGTATAAGACGTTTGATTTGTACTTCTTAGTAAAGTCTGGAATTCTGCTCAGGGCAGTGTTTTGTGATCTGTAAGATATTTTTGTTACAATGTTATAAAAAAATTAAGATTTAATATCAGTTTTACTTTTATATAAGATCTTTCAACTGAATGATTTTTATCAAAAATTCTCTGCATAAACAGATACAAGCTATATTATTATAAAGCTTTTATTTTAACAATTAGCATTTAATATGACTGCATCCTCAAAACCATTTAGGAAATACAATTTTTTTTAAACAGATGTATATACTTGATGTTTAAACAAATGTATATACTTGATGTTTAAACAAATGTATATACTTGATGTTTAAACAAATGTATATACTTGATGCTGAATTCTCCACTAAAACCTCTACTCAATTTTACCTAGGTAAAAATGAAAAACTGCAGTTAAGGATCTTTTTTAAAACTACAGTCGAGTCTCACTTGAGCGAGATAGCAAGGGACACCTACAAACCTTGTTTTAACAAGTTCCTCGCTATTCTGTTTCCCCACATGATTGTTTTTAAAACAGTGTCATATGTGAGTCTAAATTACCGTAAACTGACACTGTTGTAACACTTAAAATCACCTTATATATGTAGGTGAGCGACATGTTCAAAGAGATACACAACAAAGACAAAATAATGTTCTTGTTGTTATTTTTTCATGTAGTACATGAAACAAACATGCAAATATGTATTTGCTTAATTGCTCAGAATATTCTACACCGAACTTGCGACAGAACCCTGCTTCAAACAAACAATGGCAGCCATACAAGCATGACACGTGTCACTCCCTAAGGTGTGAAAAGTGACTGCCCGCTATAATGTGTCTCCAACAACTGTTTACTGGGTCTCGGGACATTAGAAGTTGATTGATATACTGAATCTCTCATTATATCCTTTCTCAATTAAATAAATCTTTTTAAATACATACGTAAAGAACAAAGTCTGATGGGACCTACAAACTTCCTTGCATTACACCATTCTCTCATCCTTTCTAATCTCGCTCAAGTGAGATTTCACTGTACATGATTGTAGATTGTAGATGGAAACTTAAAGCTAAGCTCCCAACAATTAAAATGAGCACTTAATCTTTGTCTTGTTCAAGTTTGTACCATTGTAAAATTCCCATATTAAATGCAGGGTAACTCACACAAGATTATTAGTTAAATCAGAATTATTATTAATCATTGACATTCTTGTGCATGATTTTTATGGAGCCTTTTATATGAATTTTCTGATTGTTTTCCAGTACTGCTAAGATTAATCTTGCCCAAAAGTTAAGCATACCAGATGTTTGAAATAGTTTCTTTCTCTAGAGTTATTTTCAACGACACTGAAAGTTTTAAACGCACTCCATGTGTATGAATCTCCAGAGTTTTTCAATACCATTCATTTTGGTATATACATACTGTATGGACTTAAATGAGCAGATCAAATACTCATTTTACAGGTTCCACTTTCAAACAGGAGCTTTACATTATTTACTTGAGAAAACTTGTTAAAAATACTCTAAAAGTACAAAAACATGTTTTAACGTATTAATAAGATTTATTCCTGTAGTGAATACCCCCTTTAACTTATGCACTGAAATCTCTCTGCCATATTTCGAAATTTGACCATTGACAAATTTTCAGATCAATGTTCATACTGTTTTTCGTTGCAATCTTCAATAGTACAAGTTCTGTTGAGATGTGTGCCATAATATGTGTGTTTTTTTTTTTTCAAAATTGACAGAGGGACAATCATCTTATATGTTACTGTGTTGTGCTTTTTTACGTAATTTTGCTCTTTACTCTATGCCCTGTGTGTTATTTCTCAACTAAATCTTGACTGTGCCAGAGAAAATCCTACCCACTTGTCAATTTGTTGAGACAGTTTGTTTCGGAATAGCAATGTTTCGGAATATTGCTATTTGAGAAGGGCTTGCTTGTGTCTAGGTAGAAAATTACATTACACTACATGACTGCTTTCAAAGATAATACAAACATAGCACTGCTATAAAACTCATGCTGAATATGCATTATTACGATGGTAACAAAATTATATGCATTTAAATTTTATTAGATTTTTCAGGGGGACTAAGGCTTAATTGAAGCACCTCTCCGATCTTTATAGGAATGTTATTGTATCATACTGTATTGCCTGTTTATTGAGATATTAGATACATTGCTTTCATTGGTTTTCAGTCTCATCTTATAGGAGTATATAGATACATAGGTATTACTTAATTGTATATGCTGCAGTGATAGGTGAGGTCTGACTTGGTGCATAATTCCATGCAAATTACTATTCTTAGTAATTGATAAACCAGTTGTCTGAAATGTGGTATAAAATGAAATTCAGTTTTTTGGTATATTTTCTCTTACATAAGGTTGCAAAATCAGATCTATCACCTTTAACTCATGGCACCTGTGTCTACCACTGTACTAGATCTAGTTATATCATTGACAATGTGATTAAATATAAACCCATATTTCTTGAGTTCATTTTCTCCAATTCCACCAATCAAGGGTAGGCAATTGTTACCTGTATATAGGAAAAATGTTGGTTACCACCTTTAAATATTGCTTATTATTTCTGAGACAGATGAATAGTTACAAACTTGTCCCTTATTTTCAATTAAAAAAATAATACCTGTAGTTGTATAGTAAGACAAATGCCCTGCATCTATGGCTCGGCTCCCTAGTACCATTTCCACACTTAAGTGAGAGATGTTCTTGGGAGAAAATTTACATTTTCTGGTCAAGAAGTTTATAGTTCATACTTACAAAGTGTATGTCCAATTGACTTGAAATAAATAGGAAGAAAATATTATTGTTAAATTTGTAAATTTGTTGACTGGAAAGGTCATTTTCAAATTAATTAAATAATAATAAAAAACGACCTTGCCCATTGCAAAAGTCTAAAGTATGAGGTGAACATCTTTGTCTGTAAAATAATTTAGACTTTTTCAGACAATTTGTTACTTAAGATGTCCATGCAGGTACAGTGCACAAACTTTGGAATTTAATGTAAGGGAGGCAACACGTCCAAACGTTTGCCGTAGTAATCGGTCCATGTTTTTTTATCAGTCGGAATATCTCGGATTGTACCCACATAATTACGGTGCATCAGAGAGGATGCGAGTGCAGATTTTCTTCCTTTGGCGAAGCGTTTCCGCCATTTTCGGCGGCTTAAATTAAGGTATTGCGTTATTTCTTTACATTTCTACTCCTATAGACAGCGAGAAGTAATCATTTTTATCATTTTCTTGAACTAAAAGTTGCATTGTCCGAATAAATGGGAAATACGAGCTATGCTTACAAAAGTAATCGCATATTTTCCACTTTTTGTAGATGCATACCTTTCACAAAAGCGTCTAAATAGTTGATGGAACTTCGGATATAAAAGTGGCCGCCGAATTGGATATTTGAGCTTTTTCCTCGTCTAAATGATAAAAACGACTACAAAACAAGTTAAAATGTTTAACGGTTTGAATTTGGCTAATGATTAAGCCAAAAGATTTTCAGACATGAAAGTTTTAATTAGTTTTAAAATAAATAATAAAACAGTCCTTTCAAGTTTCAAACTAGTAAGGCTCTTTGAGTTGATTAAACTGTGGCATGCTAATCCCCCTTTTTCCCCCTTTTAATTTTACATTTCAGGTGATTGTAAGATTAGTCTGAATGTGACTGCTTGAATGAGTTATATCATATAATTTTGATGTAAACACCGAAACACCTATTACCTGCATGGCCATGCCTTACAACCTGTCTCCTCTGCCAAATACCTGGGAGTTACCTTTACCTCTGACCTTAGCTTCAATCAACACATTACTCAAATCACCGCCACTGCAAACAAAACTCTTGGATTTCTCAAAAGAAACATCACCACTCCTAACCCCAAAGTCAGAGAACTTGCCTTTAAAACATTAGTTCGTCCACAATTAGAATATGCCTCATCTGTTTGGTCACCTTTTACAAAACAATACACTGACAAAGTTGAGATGGTTCAGAGAAGAGCAGCACGCTGGGTCCTGTCAGACTACCAGTATACTTCAAGTGTAAGCCAGATGCTCAAACTTCTAAATTGGAGAACTCTGGAAAACCGTAGACTAGACAATAGACTTGTATTCTTCCATAAAATATACCACAACCTTGTTGCCGTCAAGTTTCCTCCTTATATTCAAGCTCCCCACAGAATAACTAGGCATCAACATCCTTACTACTTACAATTGATACACACACCTCGCGATTTCATTAAATATTCCATTTTTCCACATTCATTAACCCTATGGAATAAACTACCACACAGCATGGCCGTAGTGAATGACAATGCCATGTTCAGCAAGGCAGTGTCCCAAATAAACCACTAATTATCAACAAGTGTTTTTATCAGATTTTATCTTTATCATGAACTAACATTTTAATTTGCACATAAAGCACATTGTCAAGACACCCTGAAGCGGTAGCACAAAATTCACTCTTCACCATCTTTTAACTAACACTCTTCGACGCAGCACCTTTCCTGCCAATAATCCTCATCCGAGGGTAGGCAGTATTCAGAGATAGATAGATAAACCATCCTGCAATATCCCATTTAACTAGAAGGGCTCTTTGAACCCAGAACGTCCAACTCCAGTGTCAGGTGATGTACGAAATGAGTGAAATGTTCTTACCTAAATTTAATCCTTATCCTATGGTATCGGATAGCAGTGGCAATGTGTTAGTTTAATAAGATAGCATGTTAAAACCTTAGGTCTCCTGGATGTCCCAATACGAACTGACCTCTTGGACTAATGGCCCAATCTACTACTGGTGACTTATATCTGGGACCCTTGTCCAATTCATTGTTAGAATTGTCACAACTTGAGTTACCTGGGTCGATAGCTCAGGGAAGAGTCTATTCACAACACTCCTGCCTTCTTACCTCTGCTAGACAGAACAGTCAGTTTGTAGCCTGTTATCACTCGCACCATGTGGCCAACCAGCAAACAGAATTGTCACCATTGATGTAGACCAAACTGCAATAGCCATGTACCCAGGATTGAACCCACATAATCCTGCTGCTGAGTGAGGTGCTCTACAAACTGAGCCACCTGTTTAGACAGCTATGGGGAGAGCATATTTACAACTATTGCTTGAGAATTATAAATGTTAGCCCCCATATTTACAGAATAAACCTGGGACCATGTTCCATGGTAACATGATAGTTTCATATCAAAGTCATTGGCAAAATGAAAATATTTCAGGTGGTGTTCAAATTCACGAAAAACACAGTCCAAAAATTTGTACAATAAAAATGTATAGAGTAGATTTTGCTAAATATCCTATCATAAAAATATCTTGAACAATAAAGTAAGAACTAAAGTGAATGTTTTATTTTTTTCTGTTTTTAAGTAAGCTTAAGAATTAACTTGATTTATGCAAGTGTTGTTTGAGGTATGACAGCATGCATCTCACCAGCAAAATGAAACTTGACGGGTATGCCAATCACCACACATGCCCTTCTACCCTGAGGGAGTTCTTGGACAATGAACTAAAACAGTTCATTAAAATTGGAACTTATAGAATTATGTTCCAGTAAAATGCAATTCTCATTGTTTATTATTACAACTACAGGTTTGATCAGGAGATAAATAAATCAAGACTGAGGTGTGTAAATACATCCACAGTATAAAATGGACGAACAGGATGCAGTCGACCTTGAGGCCCTGGTGCAGGATGAGATAGAGCAGGCTGTACATCAAGCAGAGGCAGGTCTTCTGCCTATTTGTAAGTTGATTTCTAAAACTGAGCCTCTAAGTTGTAGTAGTTGTAGTTGAAAGAATCAATGTTTATACTAAACAGTCAGACAAATGGGCCTAACCCTATAGAGTTTTATATCTTTACTCTTGTATTTAATTTCAAACCACACTCTATTTGCACTGAACCTTATAATATGTGGCACTGTATGACCTTTCTAGTGTTGTGCTGTAAAACCCAAAATACCAAAAAAAATACAGATGTGCCATTTGGGACATTAGGAATTTTGGTGTACCATTTGACACTTAAGATGGGTTTCCAAACAAGCACATTTTTGTCAGACAAACAAACTTTTCTCTTATAATCAATAACATCTGATTTTATTATTGAACAACGAAAATCATCAAAATGTAAATAATCTGGCTTAAATTAAGAAACTGTTTTTTAAAATGACATTGTTTTAAATATGTATGTGAGGCATAATTTTTCATGGTTTCACTTTAATTAGATTGTGACTGATGATGTTAACTGTCATAAAAAATCCATTCTTTTTATAGTACAAATTATTCAGGAAAGTAAGCCACTTATATTGCCTTTGTAATCCTCCCAAACAGTCTATAGAAAGAAAAAAAAAAGTGATATGCTTAAGTCGAATCTACCTTCCACAGATCTATGTATGCTATTTGAAGCCAGCATGTTAATTGCTTCAAGTTGACACCATCTCCAAATTAATTGAATACATAATGGGATAATAAAGTCAACAAACAACAGATATTGCAGTCATTAGTTATTGATCACAATATCGGGCAGATGCTTAATTGCCTGGGAGGACCTAAAGTTACTGCTTACAGCATGGCGACTGCTCTAAACACATGACTTCTAGCACAAGTTTGACTAATTTTTAACAACATTTGACACCACTTCAATTTTTTTTGTCACCATATTTTTTTTATGCACCATTATGGACCTTGAATGTCATTTTCTTTATTTTACATCATTTTATGCAGGAATCCCCCAAAAGTGCAGGTCAGAATGAACACTGAGTAGTTGTTTGATGTAATGTTTAGGTTCTGTGGTTAAGTGTTTATTGTTATGTATGAGGAATTGGTTGACACATATTATCTGTGTATGAATGACATGTAGTTAATAATAGTGTTGATGATGTGATGAAGAAGATGATGATGTTGACATTGATGATGATGTTAATGAAAGGAAAGATGAAGATGATGATGTTTATATATCTTTCCAGCTGAAGTGGGTAGTGAGGCTGAAGGTGGTCGGTACAGAGAGATGGTGCGGCAAGTTGGTGACACTACATACATTGTGCGGATCTTTGAGGGAGATGAGGATGAGGAGAGACAGTCGCTAGATGCAGCTGCAACCACAGAGATCGACACACAGGTGGTATGTGGCTAGATAAAATCTGATATGCTGCAGCAGAGTTTATCATAATTGACTCTTCCTCAGGTATTTGACAAACAGGCCTCTTAGCTTATAAGATAACAAGATTTTACTACATGTTTTCGATGGCCAGTCTTTGGTTAGACAGTTTTTTAGGAAAGAGGTAAATATTTGTTACACTCAGTGTTTCAAAACCAATTTCAAATCTTATGAACTCAATAATCTATGATACTTATATGTAAGTGATCTAATTTGGGTCTTTTTAAATGTAAAATGGATTTGTTGAATTAATGCACAATTACTGCTTTGATGTTGTTGCTGCTCCTGTAAAGAAAATGAACCCCATGGATATTTTTTCTGATTTTCTGAATTTTATGTCTCCTGCATCTAGTAATTGAATCGTCTGTCTGTCCGGTTAACCTTTTTTGGCAACTTGGATATTTCTCAGTTTCTACAAAAAGCAGTGGCATGAAAGTTTACACACTTATAGTTAACCTTGTTTCGGCGAGTTGGATATTTTTCAATTTCTACAAAGAGCAGTTGCATGAAAGTTTACACACTTACTGAACAGTGCACAGGTCATGACCCTGACAAGTTACATAACTCTGGCTACCTTTATTTCTTGGTTTATCATGACAAACTTTTCTACTGGCGGAATATGCGTTTTCTGAACACAGCATCTTGTTTCTCAATATAAATAGTTTTGTAAGATTTCTTATGCATATCAACAAATAGAGAATTCATGCTTACTGTTTACTGTTTTCAAGCTTATGGTTGAAAATTGGGAATCATATGGTAAACATGTGCATTTCTGATGTTGTTATTGTATTCATCTTTTAAACTTTTGGCATACTGTAATACAGTTATTACTTCCGAGTGTCGTTATGAATATCAATGCAGTAAAAATTTATTAAGCATCTTTCTTCTTTAGATCTTAATATAAGCCACATAACACTTTAAACGCGAATGCTGCTAATATGCTTGTTTTAATAGAAAAAACATATTAGCACTTTAAACAATTTCATTTTTGTGTAACATTAATTGTGACAGTAAGAACCTTAATAGAATAGATTATATTATAAATATAATCATAGTTTGTATAGTAAAAGAAAAAGCGATGCTTTCTATTATGTAATGTTGCATAATCTTGCACTTTGTAAAAAACAAACAAATAATAAACACAAATGACCTTCAAAGTAAAAAACATAAATATGGCACAAAATAACGAAAGAATAAAAATATATATTTTTATTGATTCTTTGAACATATGTCGATATTTTATTCAGTTTCCAGTTTTGTTTTGTTTTTGAGATACAACTCAGTGACCAGTTATGATCATTATAGGGACAAATTGCTGTTTTGGTGAAGGGTGATCCCACACAAACGTCTGGGTAGAACCATCGATGCACCGCAGGTCACCTGGTTCCCACATTAAGTGTTCCTCTTGAATGGGACTCGGCCCACATGGTTGGAGGCTTAGCAGTCAATTTCTAGATGTACTTCTGCTTAAATCTAGAGCATGCTTTCAAATAAAAGTCATGAATGATAAATACCAAGGCAGGGTCATATCTTTATCAAGTATCTATAATAATCAGTACCAGCATTGATCTTTTGTTCTTTATGTAAATCAGTCCAATTTGACACTTGTAAGAGGCCAAAAAAACAATTACAAGATATGCCTAACTTGCAATTGTATCCATTCAAGCAAAGCCAATTTGACTAACCTTGTTTCTTTGAGGGCCTGTTGCCTTGATAGATGTCCATCTGAGGAAGTGTCAGTTATCAACTAAGAGCTTTGAAGCTAGTTCCCATTAAAATTACCATATTGAGACAATTCTAGTGACTATGGCAGATAAGGTTTAAAATAGAAATAAAATATTTAACATGAAGAAAACTCTTCCTGTAGCTCTGAGTGTGTGCTGTGTAAATTGCAGCACAAACAAATGTTCTTAAAAATGATATAAAATTATATATATATGCAGGTTTTTGGAAAGTGGCATTTAATGAGCAAGAAAAGCTTGGTTTGATTTTTTTAAAAATCAGTTCAACACTATTTATTATCACTCAAACTCCCACACAGTATAGTTTCAAACAGTGTTTCTGCTTTACATGTAAGAATGCTAGAATTACCTCCCTTGTACAACTTACTAAATGGATTTCAGATAGTAGAAGCTCTACATATTTTTTTTTTATGTGACAAAAATGGAATGGGTTAGTTAAGATGCTTGTTTTTATATGCTGATAGATATAGTCATAGTTTTGATTTTAGCAAAGGTGGTTGTCAAATCTTGATTTTCTGGTCCCTCGTGGGGTTTCATCACCTAGTTGGGGCAAAAACTTCCCTGAGTTGAGGTCTTTCTGTTGACATATGGTGTTTTGGTGGTTCATCCCAGCCACTTGTCTGAGGTTTTCCTATCCGTGATAGCTAGATGTTGCTGTGATATCCATAATTGCCTCAATAAACCTTAAAGCAAAACAGACCTGTCAACGCATGTAAGCTTTATACATGCTTGAGGCTTAAAAATGTCTTAACAGAGATCATTTTTATTTTCCAAATGCTCCGCCTATATAGTCGGTTCCATGTTCCAATGCTGATTGATACACTCTTAGAATAATGCAACATGTAGTAGGGCTGTCATTGATAGCCATGCGTGGTGTTAATATAGTGTGTATGTCAATATGTTCAACTCAGATATTGTCTGTACATTGATATTGAAGGTATCACTTACAGACATATTTAGTTTAACAGACCTGCTCTGTCAGTGAACTTTTGAAGTAAGGGAAGCTATTGCCATAGAACATATCTGATGTTTATTTATAACCCTTCATTGACAAACAATTCCAACAATATTAACATGCTTTTATCAGACAAACAAAATAGGCAAAAAGATGTAGTTAAATTGTCAAGATGGTTTCAATGTTTATTTATATTTCTCTTTAACATAATGCAATCTCTTAGAAGTTTACTCAAAGGAATAGGTGCATATCATAATTATCTTACACTTGCTTACCTTTCAGTATCAACCAGTCCTGACATCTGGGACTGTAGTGGCCAGTTCAGAGGGTGGGCAACATACAGTTGTGGTATGATGATTTGTTTTTAAAATTTAATTAAAATGGAGAAAAAAGTTTTCTTTTTTTTTTCCAACTTGTGGAATGTGACCAAATAGCTGTTAAAAGTGGAATATAAAATGGGCTTGTATCTCTCACTACAATTAGTTCAAGACTGACATGAGCCATGTTTTTTTACTCCTACTCGGTAAAAAGTTGGAGTTTTTGTCATGACTGCATGGCCTTGGCAATGACATAATTGGTGACATTGGCAATCACCCTATTGTTAAGGCTCATTTCTTGCAAAACATAAAGAAATATTCACTATAAACTTGGAATACTTGTCTAACACACAAAAAGAGGTACCTATAGGTTCCAGGGTTTTCAAAATTATTATTTTGGCAAAGTATTTTTCATTTCTCACTTTTCTATGATGGTCCAGGTTTTTGTGAGGGTTAGTAACAGCTAACATTTTACTGTCCAGCACTGAAAAAAGTTGAGCCTGGTGTCCACTGACAACTCTTGTTTAAAGAAAATTTCCAGCTAAAAAACTCTGTGGACCTTTCTCTTGGCTTTATTGTGATGTCACACCAGCCTTATTATGGTCATTTTGGTGGCATCCAGCTAATTATTGGTAAAAGAATATACCATACATGTCTAGGTAGAACCACTGGCCCACCCCTGGAGAAGACCTGCAGAAGGAAGATCTCATTCTACCATTTATCTGGACTCGAACCTGGTCTGTAAGGTGCTGACTATTTACAAGTCAGTGACTAAATGTGGACCTTTCTCCTTCGAATTTTTTTTTTTGCCAAACGACTAGCAGTTTGTTCATTGTTGTTTCCTAACATCTCACAAACAATTTATTAAGTGTTAAATTTGTGAGCTTTTTTGTTTGTAATTAACATAGCAGACTGATTTAAAATACTTTTCTACAGGCTATTAGCATGTCTTTATAAAAGTTTATTAACATTACCTTTATGTGGCAAATTTGGCAAAAGTCTTCATAGGAAATCTTTCATGATTTTTTTTTAACATTTACAATGTTAGCGCATTTTAAGATTTTAAAAATCCTACTTTCTTTTCAGTTTGTACCATCTACAGCAGAGGCAGGAACTGAAGTCTATGAACCAGAGCCTAAGGTGGAAGAATCTGCTGAGGCAGTTGATATTGTTCCTGCATACACAAATAACACTGCACAGGTCTCGGTTAGCACTTTAGAGCAAGATAGAGCAGGTACTGAGAAGAACACTATGTCAGAAAAACCAGCAGAAGTGATAGAAATTAAACCAACCACTCCAATAAGAAGTAGAAGAACCATACGCAAACCGGCCAGGTTGCTAGAAGGCATAGAGGATCCACTGGAAGTGGACAGAAAACTTTCTGAAAAAGTTGTCAAGATGCCAAAAGTGACTTGTAGTAATCTAGATGTAGAAGACTTGTTTATTGAAGTTGAAGTTGAAAGGGATCTCTTTGTCAGTCATCTGGAAAGGGAGGAGTCAGGCAAGAATATGTATATATATAAATTCAGGATATCTTCAAAAGAATTCCAAGGTGCTTTCCCTCATGAAGAGAGTGTAGACAAACCAGTTAAAGAGACAACAAAGACTAAAACAAAAACACCTGCTAAAAAAATGGTAGCTCAACATCAAAGTACACCTGGTAATGTTTCTGCAGAGTCTGGAAAAGGAAAAAAAGGCAGACCTAGGAAAGTGAAGTCAGCTGAGTCTGTGCAAAAAACAGCAAAATCTACGCCAGATAAACAAACAGTAAAAGCAGAAGAGGTGGAGCAACTTGTAAATGAAACTAAGAAAGACGATGAAGTTGAAAAGGAAACCACTGATGATATTACTGAAAGCGAGCAGACTGAAAACAAAACGACTTCAGATGGTGTTACTCAAACTGTTAAGTCTGAAGAAGAGCTTGCAGGCACAGATATGGAGGGTTATGAAGAAATGAGTGCAAAACCTGATGGGACCTCACCAGTCAAGAGAAAATCATCCCCAGATCCTGGAGATTCTGACAAGAAGAAGAGAAAGTACACAAGGCGGAATGCCTATTCTCAGGATGATAACAACTACACAGTGAGAAAGAATGAAGATGGTAAGCACTTGAGCATGTTATAGCACACTTACTTATTTCCATTTCCAGTACAATTTAATTGATCAAATACTTCCTTTTTCTGGTGGGGGACTTAAACCCAGATAAGTCCATATTTTTAGACACCTGAATTTTGAATTATTTTTTCCGCGATTTTTCTGCAGATCTTTTGATCTAGAGCGTTACAGATGTTAACCTTTTTACCTTAAAGTGGCTGCACCATCTGCCCCTCACTCAGGTAAGTCATTTAATTAAAAACTTAAACATTTCAATTAGTTGAATTGTTACAAGTAATATTATACTTTGCAGGTTAGAGAAATTACACAGCGTATGTACAGTTTACGAGGCCTTTTAATGCAGAAAATTGATCCTCTCTCAGAAAAATGTATCTGGCCCTTAGTTGATAATTAGGAGATGAGGCAGATATCTTGAGTAATGTACATTATTGTTCTAATTCAGAGATTGTTTTGAATAACAAAAAAATAATCTTTCTAGTTTTAGCATCTTGAAGGTTTTAATTCTGTCTAGAAAAAGGTAACTAGCAATCTATTTTGAAATCTTAAAATGCTTCCTCAATAATAGTAGTATTTTATTTATGATTGTCAATTTAAAATTTAAGGTAATTTGAGATGTCTGTTAATAATCAGGTTAATAATGATTGCTTCTTTCATTTTGTTACAAAACTGCAAAGAATTAACCCAAAGAGTTTGCATTTTGTATGGTATTGGATCCCCCACCAGTAATAGGAAAATATCACTTGTTGGCATCAAATTTCCAAGACACTTTACTGTTGTTTGGTCTTATATTAAATAAGGTAAAATAATTCATGTCTTTCAGTTTAAATTAAGGTAAATACTTTAAATAAACATTTCAAGAGATGATATGATCTCACTCACTAGATAGAACAGTCCCAAAATGTTACTTAATATTGCCATGGTTGAAAATCTTATCTCAAATGGGTTATCTCCCATTGGCAAAGCACTTAAATATGATATTCCAACATGCTTAGAGAACTGTCCCTGTATCTATCAAAATTTAATAAGAAAGTAATGAAAACTAATTATTTGCCTTTTAAACTTTCAAACAGCAAATGCCACTTGTGCTCAGATAAATACTATCTAATATGTCAATGATACAAGTAAATAGACATGGTGCAAAAGTATATGACATTATTTTATGAAAGCAGTTAGTTTACAGATGACATCTTTTCCTTTGGCCATATAACTACAAATTTGAGCAAAAATACATACTAATTTGGCAATTTATTGGATTTATTTTTCTGTCATTAATGGCTTATCTATAACTTTCTATTCTAAATTATTTGCATATATTCAATATTGACATAAGCTAAATTCAAAGGGTTCTTCGTGCTTACGATATGTTATATATCTAATTACACACGCATTAATCTTTACAAATGTGGTTTTCAGTTTTGGGTAAGTGAGAAAAAAGAATCAATCATTGCTTGAATGTGAGATTAGGAAAATTCCAACCCCATGTCTTGTTTCTGTTAGTACAGTTTACTTTCGGGTTGGTGTCTACTGACTTCATAATCAATCCTGTGATTAATTCTTTTATTCATAATATATTTGGTATTATATTGATTATATGGATAAAAATACCTTCAGTGTTTATGGCATGCTACCACACCCAGTAACATTATCCTGAAGCCCTGTCAACCAGTTGTGAAACTACCTTTATGTATGCTTGAACCTTAGCAAGGGAGCTATACCTCTATCATTTTTAATGACTTAGGTATGTCAGGGCTCAGGATCGAACCTTGGGCCTCCGTACTGGGACCAGACACTCTACTAATTATTATAGACAGCACAGGATAAAACTTACTACAGTCTAGCTGCAGATTCACTGTTTTCCTGCTTAATTTTCTTCTGCATGCCAAAACTTGCCTTGTCAGTATAGAACATTACTGTAATATCTTTTCGAGGTAACTTTAACATAAATATTCAAAGTAAAGAAACTTCTTCTAACGACAAATTTACACTGACATTGGTATATTTTTGTAATTGTCCAAGTGAGAAAGTGGGAAATATATGACATGCATTTATTAGATATTAAAATATATAGATTATTAATATACAAGTGTACAAATAGCAGAGTATACAACTAAATCTTAAACCTTAGATATTGTTTATTTAGAAATTAATCTATCTCACCCCACAAGCAACAGTCAAAAAAAAAAAAAAAGAAAAGAAACCACCACCAACAAAAACAATAAATTTTATTGTGGTTTCAAGTTGTACAGAAATTGTAATTGGTCTCGACAAGGAATTTCATTTAAGTAGGCCACTCTTTTCTGGTTAAATTGTCTATGCCTTTGATTTGAATGTAGGTTAATTTAACTTTTTGATGTTATTATTTTACTGTGACCTTTCATTGAACATTCTATGATTCAATTCTGCGTGGTTTTCATTTGTGCACTGTTTTCTGCATTTTCCATTCTAATGATCTTTTATTAGAAGTTTTACAATAATATGTTGCTGGCTTATCCTTTCATTATATAAAAATTCCATACAGTCCTTATATAAACAATTAATTATACTGTCTGACCTTTTTGTTATAAAGTCTGTTCTTACCACATCCCCCAGACATACATATTAACCCTAGATAATGTGATAAGTAACAATGAATTCTACTGTATTTTTGTTCATTAGGCAAAACATGGCTTATCTACATTATCACTGAAATAGCTTCTGTCTGCTTTATTCAGCCGAGTTGTTCACAATAATTTCCTCTGATGTATAATCTTTTGCCTGACAGTTATATTTTATTAGTTAGAAAACAAGACTGGTTAGCAATACACATTATGTTCTTTTCATGTGTCTATTTATTAAGAGTTGGAAAGTCTTTACTGCAGAATTGTAAATGCTTCATAAGATTACACAAAAAGAGGACCGTATTTGGTAGCACAATCATTATAGCGCCGGCTCCAGGTACGGGAAGGCCTAGGGTTTGATGCCAGTACGCAACATACCAAAGTAATTAAAAATGGTAGTGGTATAGATCCCTTGGTAACGCTCAACTAAAAATAAGGGTAGTTCTGTGACTGAATGGCCTGGTGTCAGGATAATGTGACTGGGTGTGGTATCATGCCAAGTGTTCACAGCATGCTATATACAGTGAAGGCATCACTATATCTGCTTCAAGTGAGCACTGTCTCCAAATAACTGAAATACTGTTAGTTCAATGTTAAACCTGGTAAACAAACAAACACAAAGATGAAATAGTTAACATGCAGATAAAAGATACATAATAGATATATTAATACAATAGTATAAAATCTAATAATAATAATAAATAGTTGAATAGGCATGCTATCTTCCGATGTAAAAGTACTGAAAATATGATAGAACATAGGTATTTTGTAAGCTAAAATAATGTTTGCTGGACAAGTAAAAGAGTTGATTATAATGTTACCAAAACTCTACCATCTGACACTGTTGGCTAATGACATTTACATCTGTCATAGGCTATGACTTATTTAGTCCATTTGACTTAATGACATTACATTAAATGTCCTTTTAGAATTTTGAACATAAAAATTTCGGTTTACACTTTCAGCTAGTAAAATATAAAAAAATATGAATATGAATTACATTTACATATTTTATTCCTTTAAATTGAATGATGTCAGCTTACAATTATTTTTGCTTTTGAATCTACTTTTCTGATTTTATTATACAATGTTATTATTAACAGTTGCATATCTGTCTGCTATGCTAAAATGTACAGAAAACAGACCATAGCTATTTCTAAATTATGCAAGTAGTCATATTTTCAGACCAGACCAAAATATCTTAACACATATAAAATAAAGCGTACCTTAGACATGATAAAAGTCTATGACATCAAGAATCTTGACATTCATGAATATGAGCCTGTCACAGGGGTTTATGTAACAGAAGATCGCTGTGTGTAGGAGAATGGCAATGTTATGTTCATTTAATAGTCTCGTGGTAACATCATTTTTTAAAGCTTAGACACATTTGGCACATAGCAGTTTAATATTTTGTGTAAAAGAATTGTGTGTACCATTTATTACATTTTGTACTTGCTTAAACTTCAACCTACAATCGTTAAACAAGAACTAAGAAGCGCTTCAAAGAAGCAAAGTAAGTACCATACTACAGACACAAGTAAATTAAATGTTGAACACAGTGACAAATATTGAATTTTATAAGCTAAATACTTCACATTGACAGATAAACAAGTTTTACTTTTGGTGTATTTACAGATATTTTTAGATTTCATTTTAACAGACCTGTGTATATATACATGTACCTGATATAACTGACCCATTAACTCATTTAGGGTGAAGAAAAGCAACAGATTTAATCTCAGGAAACCTATCAGTTCAATGTGTATGATCAGCAGTCAGCTTACAAACCACAAGCTGGAACATTAATTGTCTGGCTTCTTGTCCCAGTCCTAAACAAACTAATAAGACTGGAGATTGTCACATTAACTAGGCAGAAAACATTGATTGTTGACCCAACTAGATAGAAAAACGTAACCATTAGCTACCAGCTCTATATTGGCATGCATTAAGTGTAATATCCAGATCAATTAAATAAGAATTATATTTTCCATGCAAAAATCATTCACTAAAGACTGCCTTAAAGAAAAGACAGATACTTACTCCTCAGCTGTACATATTTGCATCCACTTGCTACTCCTGTTATACATTAGTGTCATGGCCATAACTTTCTAAGTTTTCGCAGGTATTAAAAAAAAACTTACCATCTTACTAACACACATTTGAAACTGTGTCCGGTATGTAAACTGCAAATGCAACCCTCATGATCAATGTCACATTTAAGGCTAACGAAGCTTCCTGGCAAATGTCATTTCCATGGCATTTCTTATTTGTTTCATATTGTTGGGGTACTATTAAGACCTATCCCCCGAGTATTGTAGTTTTTTCTAATTATACTTTTTCTCAATTAACAATTCCAACCCAAAACATCAAACAGCACCTGAAGTACAGAAACTCCATATCACACAAACAGCTGATGATGATCAAAGCTTAATATTTTCGGTTATCATAATGGTATGGTTGTGTTGTAAGCATTTTGCATTAACAATTATTTTGTCTGTTAAATTATACATATAGAGCATAAGTACGTCATTGGAAGGAATATTTTACAATTTTCTTTGACGTTCCTAATAATGCAGATTATAAATATTCATTACAAACTATTTTATATTTGCACTGCAATCGAAAACGAGCATTGTTTAATAAAGAATATGATAAGAATACCATATTCATAAGAAACCAAGTTGACCCAACAATCCAATGTTCATACATAGTTTGGTCTTTTTTTACACTATACATGGTTCGTTCATATATAGACCACATAACGTCCCTTTTAAAAGCTTAAAATTAAGTAAAATGCCCAGCTGAAAACTTTGTAATATTTTGATTTGTATGCACTCTAGACCTTTAACATTCCAAAAGAAAGAATAACTGTTTGTTGAATAATTATATTACGCAATAGCAGTGGGCAATTTATCCCTCCCTCTAACCCGCGTTACTGGAAACCAACACCACCAACCAACACCACGAATGCCCCTCACCTCGTGGTATTAAATCCAAACTGAAGAGAAAGCTGTTCTCCAAATTATCCTCCGACCTTAAGTTTGGGATCGGAAATTCCCATGAATGTAAGCTATCAACGCCATTGCTAGGTTGATGCTTCTATCTTTTCTAAGTACTATTTGGCCATCCATTATTGTTCGCAACTTTTGCCATAACTTATAAAAAAAACGTCAGCGTTTAGAAATATTTTATTCCAATAGGTTTTCTTTTTTATCTTGCATTTAAGAAACCCTCCAGGAAGTGCAAGGTCAGAGCTCTGTAAAACCGGTTTAAGCACCCCAGTTGGTCCCTTTTGCTAACCAACCTTTTCAAGTCGGCATTTGTTGGATTGGCTCTTTTTGTTAAAGGCTGTATCCGGCAGGTTGGAACAAAATATTTTTTCTCAAATAACCAATCAAGTCAATGTTACATGAAAAGATATTGCAAAATGCTGCTCATTGATGCACTAGATCAATGTGAACAGAGAGACATAAATCCCAACTCCTCATTGCAAACTGGTACTTCCTATTTGAGCCACGCTTCAGAGAAAGCTATTTATAACTAGGAAAACCACATTACAACTCACTTTTGAGATTACGTTATATCGCATCCGGGTAATCCTCTCTGACGTCGGTGTCGATTTTAAGCAGAGAATACTATCGTGCTTTTTTATAGATTTGGAATGAATGAACTTTTAGAGTGTTTTTATTGCGATTTTTACTGTCTAACAATGAAGGTAGTGTTCAAAACTTTCTTAACTATTCGAAAGTAAGAGTTTATGCGAAAATTATGACTAAAATCCCCAAAGCAACGGTAATGGGTTGTTATATGTATTTAAATTGGCAAACTGTCGGATGCTACCTTTAAATAAACTTTTAATCATAGATTTGTTTTTCTTTTACATTTGGCTTGCATGTAAATGCCTTTGTCTTGTGCCGTTTTAAATTTTGATATACGTTAAATTCAAATTTTGATATACGTTGCTATGCGCAGAGGCTATATTTCCTAATTGAAAAAAGATAGTGCACTAAAAAGGGAGTCCATGTTTAATTGCACTAAATATAACACATGCAGCAGCAAGTAATGAGTTTGTGGTAAATTAAAGGTAAATTTAAGCGACGGTGCATTATTAGGTATTTTCTTTAGTGCGTACAACGTAACGTTACAAGGATCAGAAGAAATTCACGGATCTTGGTTTGAAAGGAGTTGTTATTTACAGAAAAGTTTAAGATCATTAAGGTCAAATATTAAAGACGAGCCCGAAAATGCTGCATGGACTTATTTCAATATGGAAAATGAAAAAAGAGAATCGGGTTGTAAAATATGTGAGTGAAAAGTGTGATACTTAAAGAAGTTAAACTAATTACATGAAAACATTGCAGTCATTGGATTTTCATTATGGAAAGGGTAAAATGGATCGAACCTATTTAATATTGATTGATAAAATGCAATTAGACAACTTTAAAAGAATAGATAAGTTTTTTCAAGTTTTAATAAAAAGTAAACTTAGTGAGTCTTATACATTGTATAGGTCATTTACAAAATAAGTAAAATCGGTATTTTGTAATAGGACGTGATTAAAAAAGATATACTGGTTATTGGACGCTTCTTTGGAATTGACCTTAAGGATTCCCCCTTTTCTCAAGAATCCAAATTCAATCCATCAATAGTTCATTACATGAAACATAAGGATGTTTTAAAACAAGTTATTTTAATTGTTTTACATGCGGGAATGATTGGCATTTGTATGGCAATTGTTTGCTTGATTGGAAACTTTATGATTTGGTACGTATGCAATGCAAAAAACTTGTGTGTGTGTTTCAGTATTTAAAATATCCATTAAACTGAGCATAATATCAAAATATTATGTTGTGTTTGTCAGTCGTCTATGCCATATACTTCTTGTTTTGAAATGTGTTGTGCAAAGTAAGTTGTTTATCAAAGTAAGTATGACTTAACATTTTCTTCCAAGCTGTTTGTTGCGAAATTTAAGTTACTTTTCACCATTAATTAATGATAACTTTCCGACTATTTAACGCTGTTCTTGCTGTAAACTTGAGGCAAACTTTGTTTTGGGAAAAATACAATAAACTTTTTATGCAAGGCAATTACATGTATCTATGCAAAACGTAAGTACAACAGTTTTCGCAGTATAATGCATGCAGTGTGAAGACATAACTTTAAGTTGAGGATGTTGACTTTCAAATTTAATAAATTAAGAAATTCATGAATGCAAGTTTAACCAGGAACGTTGTGAACGCAGGTTAAACCTAGAAGGTTATAAATGCCTGTTTAACCAGGAACGCTGTGAATGCAGAATAAACCAGGAAGGTTATAAATGCATGTTTAACCAGGAACGTTGTGAACGCAGGTTAAACCTAGAAGGTTATAAATGCCTGTCTAACCAGGAACGTTGTAAATGCAGAACAAACCAGGAAGGTTATAAATGACTGTCTAACCAGGAACGTTGTGAATGCAAATTTAACCAGAAACATTGTTAATGTTATATTAAAGGCCATGAAGGCACATTAAACCAAGAAGGTTAAAAATAAAAGAAACCAGAAAGGTTAAATGGAAAAGAATCCTAAGCAGTTTGTCTCTAAAAGGTTGCATAAGATGTAAAGTAAATGATGCATGGTTTGTACCCTTTTACAGGCCCTGGACTCTTTTTTATTTGCAAATTTTGTGGAAAGCAAACAAATCGGTCAGACAGTATGCACGATCATCTATTGTCACACTCTCCAAGTCGGCCATTTTATTGTGATGTTTGTGGAAACAGATACAAAAGTCAAAGGACATTCCAAAGACACAGTTTCACACACAAAGGCATAAGACAGTATACTTGTGAAGTTTGTGGAAAATCTTTTCAAACCAATAGTTCGCTAAAAATACATAAAGTTTCGCACAGCTCTGTTAGATCCTACCAGTGTAATTATTGTGCAAAGGCCTTCAAGCACCAAAGTTCTCACAGCAGGCATGTCGGCAGCCATGTTGGGGGCCATCTTAGCAGAGAACAACTGGTCTGCCACTTGTGTGGACTGATCTTCTTTAGAATGCTAGCACTTTTCAAACATGTCAAGAATAGGCATGGTGACAAACACCTGAATGAGATATTTCAATCATCAAACAATTTACAGAAGACATCAGAGAGTGTACACCGGGCTTCAGATAATGCATATCAGGCAGCAGATAGTAAACACCACGCAACAGCTTGTATGCACAATGTTACTAAGGTTGCACACTCATCCTTAGAAATTGCACCAGATTTTGAAAAACAGACACTCGCATCTCCCAGGTCAATCAGACAGCCAGATTCAAGGAAAGACAGTCTTGCAGTCCAGATGTGTGTTGATAAACGATATAAGTGGCCCGGAATACCTAGTGATAATTGTGACAGGATGAAGCATCGGTTAACTGATCAGACTCTTGTGACATTTGTTGATAACAACAACAATGACCATTCAAAATCGAGTGTTGAGTCAGATGATTTGTATGCGACTTTAACAGACATAAATAATAAATCGAATGAACCGGTAGCGATCTTACAACATAGTGCATATGCAAAGAATGATCTTAATCACTTAGGAAGAGACTCCAAAGCCTTATTTGTTGCCATTGAGGAGGCAAGTTATATAAGTGAAATTGACTGTCTGAAGTAGTTAATAAACACTTTGCAGCTCTGTTTAAAGATGAAGATATTTGGAAATTTGTTTACACTTAGCTTGTATTTTTGTAAACCTGAGTACATTTGTCTTTTCGAGTTATATGTCATCAAAATGTCAGTCTAAACTTATGCCAACTTCACATAGTCTAATATTGGACATCTTAGAACAAGTTTAAGATTTCTAAGTCGGACATTTTTTAAAATTAATAAAATACACGAACATTGAATTGTCAATGTAAATTATTTTGTTATGCCTGTAAATTTAGAAGCTAGAGTCTTAAGCTGTGTTTGACACAATTATTAAATTTTCAGATTATATACTGTGCAATTTTCTTGATTAAGAATTTCTACTATTCCCGTTGCCTTTTGTTGAACATAAAATTGGGAACAACTGCTATGTTAGTATATAAATAATCGATCGACGTAGAATTTCAATACAAATTTGGTTTTATTAAAATATCATTTTTTTTCATTTTAGCTTTTTATCATCATTTCACAAGAATCCCCCCCCCCCCCCCCCAAAAAAAAAAAACAACAACCCAACAACAAACAAACAAAACAAACAACACAAAACAAAAACAAACAAAACACAAAAAACATACAACAACCAACAACAACAACAACAACAAAACCCCACCCGCAACAAATTAACTCAAAGGGTTTAAATTGCTGCATACGTACAAATGTTTACAGGCCAATTTGTGCAGAATTTACATATTCCTTCTCAACGACGCGGTTCTTTAGAGGTTATATGACATAGAACTCTTGGTAGATTGTATATAAACATTGTCTTGGCGGCTGTTGTCGGCAGTGCTAGTATAATCATAGAAGAAAAAACAACAAAGAAATTGATTTGTTAACCCATTAACATTCGCTGTCTAGAACACAAAGTAGGCATAAATAATGTTAACATGTGTCGGATGTAGCGTCCTCGATTATCTCCTGATTGTTTCAGAAGTATGCCAGCGATAGCCTAAATAACATCTTTACTAAAATATACTTAATTGCTGATAGAAATAACGAGTTTTTGTGTTTAAGGTTGAACCTTTATCATCAAATTAAAAAAAATATTTTTTTAATCTTTTCTTTATATTGTTAGGTTTTTCACTAGCATGTGTTTAAACAATGCTTTATGTCTGATTCTTCATAGGCTGACTATGTGCGGTTTCATTCTTGTTTTTAGCTCACCTGAGCACAACGTGCTCAAGGTGAGCTTTGCTTATACAGCTTCGTCCGTCGTGTGTCGCTTGTTGTGAGTGTGAGGCGTCAACAGTTTGCTTGGTCGAACTTGGTCAGAACGTTTGCCTGCATGAAATCTTGGATGAGTTCGTAACTATTTCACGTTAGGTTAAAAATAGGTCCCTAGGTCAAATTGTAGGGAAAAATAAGAACAGGCTAGAGGCCACATTTATGACTCAATCTTTGCAAGAATATTTGCCTGCATGAAATTTTTGCTGCCTTTGTTACTGGGTCACGTGGGGTCAAAACGTAAGTCTTTAGGTCAAACCTTGTGACAACGCTAAAAGCCATATTTCCGACCTAAACTTCACTAAACTTGGTCAAAATATCTGACTACAAGATATCTTGGACTAGTTTCTAACTATTTTGAACACACAAGAGGCACATTTTTGACATAATTTTCACAAAACCTTGCCAGATGGTTTGCTTAAACGACATTTTTGATGTGCCCGAAACTAGGTAACTAAGTCAAATTCTAGAAAATGTGATTACCCGAGAGGTCCACTTATGGGCCTAATCGGCACCAAATATTTCTAAATTAAATAACTTCTATTGCTTGATGCAAGATATGAGCCACCTGCAAGCCCGTGCCGTCAGGTGAGCGATAAAGGGCCACTATGGCCCTCTTGTTTATTTAAACTTTAAATTAGTATTTTTATTAGTCTTTTGTTATGTGAAAGACTGTCTGCATATTAAAGACATAAAAATAACAAGAACTTTTATTAACCTTGTATCTAGTTTCATGCTTCTTTTTCACAGGTGAACGGGTATTTAAATGTAACTTTTGTGGCTTGGAAGTGCGTCTGCAGGGGAATATTAGGGATCATGTCCGCATACACACCGGAGAGCGGCCATTTGTCTGTAGCGTGTGTGGCAAAGCATTTCCTAGCCAGACTCGATGTAGAAGTCACGAAGTGAAGCACCGTGACACCAGACCATTTGAGTGTCAGATATGTGGCTTCTTTTTCAAAACCCAGCGAAACCTGACATTACATGTGCGTCGCCACGTGACTGAGGGAAACCAAGTCTGCCAGTTATGCGGAAAACGCTTCCATACATCAACCGAGCTACAGGCCCATTTAACATGGCATGATGGCTCCAAGCCATACGAGTGCAATATTTGCCACCAACGGTTCAGATTCCAGAATGCTAAATCGCGCCATATGGATACCCACAACAAGAAAGTGTTACACCAGTGTCACTACTGTGGTATAACATTTAGTAGGAAGGACAACTACCGCACCCATCTGGTAAGAAAGCATCTCGATCGGAGTTCTGAGGCGGAGTGGCAGGAAGCATACAGCGTAAAGGGTCCAACACCAGCTAAATTGAAAAAAGCAGCCATGCAGGCAGAGTCTGTAAAGGCAGAGGCCGTTCGAACAGAGCAAAACACCCAAACAGTGCATTTTGAAGTGATAAATGCAACAGAACTGTTAACAGTGGTAGACTTGAATACAATAGAAAACAGAGAGGAAACTCAAGAGGATGAGTTGATAATAGATAATTGTTGATTTACCTTTTCTTTGCAATATGATGCTTTAGTATCAAATATTGAATATATACTACTCGAGTATTACCTTATAGAGGAGAGTAAAGCTTGAAAGTAAAATGCCTTTGTTGACAAAGACAATTGTTTGCTAACAGATAAAAATATGAAGTGATGTTTGACGGCGCAAATAGCTTCATTCCGCCAGCAAGCCAGAAGTTGATTTTTGTGTTTTGACCATGTGCAAAGTAAGGGACCGACTATCTACAACTGCAGACTATTGGTAGCTGTTAAATTGTTGGATAAGTAGACGGTCCTTTCAATATATATCGGGTTACTGTGCCTGGCACGGATTATAAATGTGGCTGTCATATATATTTTACAAAATAGTTTAAGATGTATTTACTGGAATTTAGAGAGCTTCAATTCATCTATTTATACCATTTTGGTATGCCATATTTAATATAATGAAGATAAATTGTATTTCAATTTGGGATTATTCTTCTTTTTTATTGTTTTCTACTTACATTTAAGTTACATTGAAAGTACGCTATTAATAAAACACTCCTGTGTAAAAATGACCTAACACACAAATACTTTTCACGACAACAGTAGAAAGTCTAGACATTATCCATTATTTACCGATGTAGAGCATTTTTGTTAGAATTCATGATATCTTTGTACTTAAAATACATATTTATATTGTCAACTAATGTTGTGCCATCTTTCTTGTCGAACTTTTATTTGTGAACAGCTAATGGCCTCGCGGCAATAGGGAAAGGTTGCTCAATAAATGTCCGTTAATTTGATGTTACCTTTTAAAAAGACTATAATAAAAAAATCACAGGGGTTACAGTGCACCTCATTACACACATTTACCTCTAACAAGCCATGCCTTATGCAACTTACTGCGTACTTCATTGATTAAGACAAAGAAAAAATCATATGAAATATTGGAAACTAACATATTGTATGTTCATCAAATAATTAGAAATGACGACATGCAATATGGCATGCTTATACGTGATGGGACCGTTCCGAAAACCTTTGGACGTAGTGCTCATACTTATTGTTTCACTGCAGAATTTGTCACTTCCCCAATCGACAGAATATCGATTTTCCTGCGAAAGTGACGGTAACAGGACAAAAGCAAAACCAAATAAAATTACCTGACTTTGTGTTATCTTTTTAGAAGTTCAATGAATACGCATTTTATGAATGTGTTTATGAATACGGTTGTCAATATGTATAATAAAATTTTAATGTAAATAGTTGTTTTAATCGAAACTCTAAAATGTCACTTTACTGGGCAATATGAGAAAAAAACCCACAAAATTATCAGTCGATGTTTTCAGAAACTTGCCGACCTAGAGAACTCGATTTACACGCCAGTGGACAATCGGAACTCCTCGGGTTATTCCGTCCTCGGGACTATCACCCCTCGGTTGTATCTGGTGCAATGATATTTACAAAAAATCACGATGTTTTGTTGACTGGAAGTCGAGGAAGAATATGCCTAAAATGTAGTTCGCACAAAACATAAACGATGGCATCGTTTGACAGATGCATGTCTGCTGTGTTGGGTCAATTAAAATTTGATGATTTAAATTTGAAGCCGCCACAAATTCAAGTTTTACATGCATCGTATTGTAGTTAGCTGTCATCCGAGCTGCCATCTTTGTTTTGACATATGTCACAACAGTAGTCCAATTTAGGGAAAGGGCCGAGGTGGTCCGACGATCTACATACATCCGAGAGATGATTCGTGAATTATCCGAGGTGTTCCGATTGGCCAGTGGAGTCACGTAAGCACTATGCAAGCGCAGACATCCTTAGTAAATTGTGAGAAAGTAGGTCATTAGAATAGACTGCAGAAATCAACACCAAAATATGTAAATGATACGTATACAGACATGCTGAATGATGAAAAAAGTATCTCTTGTGTTTTTCTGCAGGTTATTGTCAATTAAAATAATTGAAAATTCATTACTGATAATTTAATTTCTTTTGATATGTAATGAAATGTAAATTAAATTTTATTACATATTGAACATGAGGAAGCGTGGTTTATTTCATCTCTGTTACAGATTTTGTTTATTACATTTTCTTTGTAGATTGTAAATTCTCTTATTGTACACATTTCACTGCCAAGTTTATTTATTAATTACTTAATGTATATATTATACAACAAAGATTAAAATTGTATGACTGAAAAGTGTTCACTGTAAAAATAATGTATTTTATAATTAATTTGTTATTTATTAAACTTAAATTCATTTTTATTTGCATAAAGGCATTCGTTAAACCACTAACATATGTTATTTCGAGTTTGAAATGTCTCCATTTTTGTGTTTGCAAAATGTGTTCATTTTTGTATAAAAATCCTGTTTGAAACTATTATCGGGCATTTTGTAATGTTTGCAACTTGATACGATGTAAAATATTGACGTTATAAAACGATAATTTAATATCTATAACAAACAAAAAAACATACAGTGTTTGTATTACATAAACTTCTAACTAAGCCCTCTTTACAACTTGATGCCATGATAATGACTAATACGTGCAAAGTGGAAAGATAAAGTACATTTACGAGTGCGAAAATATTTGTAGGTCCAGAGCTAACTCAGTAATTTACACTATGCTCTCATACACTGTATACTAGTTAGATTTAAAATATTGTGTAATCATCCCCATAGGGTCGAAATGTGTACATACGGGTAATCTTAGAGAATAAACTCCACAATAGTTGGATATTTTTAATGGAATTTATGTTTTTGTTGTTTGTTTTTACACTCTATTGAAACATTTATATTCACTTTGGCGATGTCTAGCTGTTATTGGTGGAAGATGACCGTAGACAAATGTGTGATTAGAACCAAGGGAGCACTGCATGGCCAAATTATTTCCAATAATGGTCATTATATATAATTATATTTATTCTACGCTGAGTCATTAATTTGCATACAGTTAGCAAGGGCACAATGAGTGATCGTGTGGAAAATAACCAGATAAATGGCGGTGTTCTGATTTTAAAAACTGTTTGCCATTTCTTAAACGAATATAGTTTTTCAGCAAAGAATATTTTGAAATTTATTTGACTGTCATTAAAAGTTGTAAATATATTTATTTTATTTTTGATTTATAATTTCAACCTAAACAAAATACCAAAATACTGGATAATAGGTTATAATATATTAAAGTATCATGTATGTATACTTGACATCAGCTTTTTTGTACGTTTTCCTGAAAGATCACTAATTCTTTTTAATTTTACTCCCAGTACAATTTATATGCCTTTCCTTCGCTGCATCCAAGTAAAATGTAAGATAGACACGCTTACTTAAGAACATTGCCGTTAGTTAGGACTTACAATTTGAATACATGTCAACCTGACCAATAAATTTATAGCTTAACCGCCAGTGTTTATGGTGACGCCATGGTCATATAACAATTAAGATCCCAGAGCTTTTTACATTGGGGATTCACTTTAAAGTCTTATTGTTTGCTTCTTGGCCCCAACAGTAATTATTGTCATATCTTTCACAGGGGAACCAGTTTATAAATGTAACATATGTGGTGTAGAGATGCGCTGGCCAGGCAATATGAGAGACCATCTGCGAACACACACAAGAGACTGCCCGTTCATCTGTACTCACTGCGGCAAGGGTTTCACAAACCAGGCTAATTACAACCATCACGTGCCCATTCACAGCGACAAACGCCCGTATATCTGCGACATCTGTGGTTTCTCGTTCAAGATAAAGCGCTCCCTGACCACTCACTACCGTCGCCACGTCTCGTCCGGGAATCACGTTTGCCAAATATGCGGCAAACGGTTCCACTCTTCAACTGAGGTGAACAAACACACGGTCTTACATACGGGGGAGCGAAACTACGAATGTAAGGTCTGCGGGAAGAAGTTCAAGCAGGGAAGTGCCTTATATCGACACAAGTTCACACATTCCGTTGAAGGAAAACATGTTTGTCAGGCTTGCGGTGTGAGCTTTGGTAGGAAGGACTACTACCGTACACATTTGTTGAAGAATCATGGCGACCTAATAGGTAAGGAGGAATGGGTGGATGAAGTGCTGAATTCTGTACATATGACTCCGGCCATGATGAAGAAAGAGAAGGAAGTGGTGCAGGTTGAGCACCGTGGGCCTCAGGTAATCCAGTATGAGATCGTCGACAGTGACGGGCACAGATACGAGGCTCAGATCGAGAACCTAGACGTGCCAATAGCCAACAGTGAAATAGAAATCGCCACCAATAAAATCACCTTTGTTTTGTCCGATGGAACAATACAGTAAATTAATGTTTTAATTTCCAGTTTTCATGACGATTTCATAGCTTTTGGAAAATATCAACATTTTTGTGTATTCACTATGGCCATGTTCACTCATTAATATAAATTATACATGAACGGAACTATCACACATTTGCGGTTCGCATGTTTTGATTTAAAAATGTATAAAAAAGAATGAAATTTATTAATGTTAATTATGCTTGATCTGATAATTTGATATTTGTGATTTTGATAACTAAATATGTCTTTATTTTCTACTCGACATACTTTCCAATTTGTGAATATTACCGGACATGAAAATTTACTTCATGTGGATAATATAATTCAGAGTGGGTGAGATAAGGTGAAAAAAAACAACTAGTGATTATTTGTATGTAGGACAGAATTTTATTTTTATCCCAGCTTTTTGATTAAAATGCCTATTCGAGACTACACTTTGTTCCTACTGGTATCACAATTTTAGATATGCACATGAAAATATATTTCTCTCCTGAGAGTTACACATAGTTGTTTCTTATTTTCGGTCTTATTGTTACTTTGTATTATTTCATAGCAATTAATGCAATTATAGCAATAATAGCGATATAAAATGAGACCGACATAGGAAATATACAAGTTCATTTTTAATAACAAATCCATGTGCTTTTTTTCTGCATATACACAGAAACATCACCATTAAAACTTTAATTATCTCTTAGCATAATTAAATATATTGATCGTTCATTTGGATGATTAAGAAAAGATAATCTTTATTTTTATAAGCTATTTAGAAGTTTCAATCGCCATTAACTCTTGTTCTGTTAAATCCAAATTTAGCTTGAGCTTAGTCAAATAGCGCAGATCTAAATCAGCCAACCACAGCTCGAAGCTGTCTCATTGCGATCTGCACTTTGTTTTTGTCGGTGAGTCTCTAGCATTATGCCTTGTATGTTAAGAATGTAAGATCTTTTTGCTTACTTATAAATTAAGTTTTATAAGGATGCAAAATTGATGCTTAGTTTCAGGTAGTATGTTAGATTTGTGTAGGGATTATTTCTATGCTTTATTTGACGTTTTGTTGAATTATATTTAAACATCGATGTGTATACAGGTGATTCAGAGTTGTTTGAGGCATAAACACTGTTTTGTGAACGTTTAATCATTTTTATTGAATATGTATTTTTTGAAGTATTGGTACTTCTCCTCATAACGTTAAGTCTCGTTACAATTTTTTCTCATTTATTGTGTTATGGAACAGTTTTTGTACAATTAATGACTACTATCCTAAATGTTATTGTGTAATTTTATAACAACTGCTATTGTTTAGTGTGTTCCCTTTTTGCATACTGAAGTCATAGAAACATGTGCGGCGAAACGTTTCGTCATTTTGGAAAAGATTAATATTATACTTAATTTTTACTATTTAGCTCAGCGGAGCTCACCGTGCCCAAATGTAGGCATATCTGTCGACAGTTTACTTGTGAACACTATAGAAGGTACAGTTTCGATCTAATCTTAACCAAAATATACTAGAATATTTGTCTACATAAATCTTGAATGAGTTAGAAACTACTTCACTTTGGGACAAAGAGTTAGTCGCTAGGTCTACTCTCGAAAGCAAAAATAAAAAAACAACAACAACAAATCAACAAGATGTAGACACCTAAGGCCAGATTTATGCCCGGTTTCCACCTAAATTTGTCAGAATGTTTGTATGTAATACCTCTTTACTTGGTTACTTGGGATCAAAAAGTAGTTCGCTCGGACAAATCCCAGATAAATAAATATAAACACCCTTGATGCCACACTGATAACCAAATATTCACTAAACCTGGTTAGAAGTTTTGTCGTCCTGAAATCTTGGATTTTGTTTCTAACGAGGTCAACTCGGTTGAAGTAGAAGACCACTAGGTCATTGAGTAAACCTGTAAAGACGGTATAGTATCTTGGGCTTCACGGAATTTTAATTGACCAATTAAAGGCGGAAACCTTAATTAGTTAATTTGGACTTAAATTTGTTTAACAAATAACCCACTTTGAGCAAAGACACGGTTATGTTACATGAATTTAAAAACCACTGAAAGTCTGCGAAAGAACCTTAGATAAGCGATTCAGGGCCACCAAAAAATATATAAATGATGTTAGTTTTGGATCTTATCCTTTGGAAAGTTTTTGGAAATTCATTTGTTTTCGACTTAATTAAAAGACAATTACAGATTACACTCTAAAATGGAAAGGGTAAGGTATACCCTGTTATTAACCTTATTTATTACAAACAGAAAAATAGAGTAAAAATTAGTCTTTGTCTCAGAAAAGCATTGGTCATCTGAATTTTTACAATGTTTAATATTTTGTTAATGCATGTATGAATGTCAACGTTTAGAGTTTTATACAGACGCAGCATATATATTTATCAAAATTAGAACTTGTGGTCGATGCCATGCCCGAAGGGATTGATTAACCATCAGTGACTATTTCTGACACCACAAATCCAGTTACAGATTTTGTCATTTCAATTTGAAATTAGGCGTTGTTTCTCAGGATCATAATGAATTTTACAGATATCGTGGTCATGCAGTGTCCTTATAATACATACATTTTAGTCAATATGTTTGTTCTAATTTATTGAAAATACAAATTGATTTGTTACTGATTGTTCAGTTGAGCTTTGTAATTACCGGAAACTTGTGTTTGGTATGTTTGAATGTTGATATAAATGTATTAAAGTGTATTAAACAATTCTAAACCTTATAAATATGTGTCATTTTTGGAATGTCTCCATTTTGCAAGTGTATTTTAACCAGTCGTTGTGCCCGACCTTGCTGTTGACAGAGAAGTGCCAAATTTATCAGTATGTTTTGTCATGAATTAGAAATAGGTTTTTTAATTTCATTTTACTTTATTAAAATGTCCTTATCCCTAAAAAAATATTATCTGTAATTCTAAAAATTCTAAAATTGTTTTCATCTTTATTATAATAAAAATAAGAACCATTTCTGATATTACTTAAACGCAAGACTGTTTGGTTAATGCAATTGCAAAGTAAATAAATGAAGTTTCTCGCTACTTTAGGTAATGCGAGGTTTGAGCGTTAAACAAAACAAACCAGGTCTATGCACACCAGTCTTCTGGTGTTCTTTGATAAATTTCACTTAGAATATAAAGCCAACCGGGCCTTGTAGCGCAATTGGTAATGCGTCAGCTTCAGGTACGCGAGGTTCGAACCAGGGCCGCGACATGCCAAAGTCGGAAATAAAGGTAGTGGTATAGCTCTCTTGCTAACGCTCAAGCAAATAAACAAGGGTAGTTCCACGACCGGGTGTCAGGATTATGTAGCTGGGAATTGTATCATGCCAAGTATTCACGGCATGCAGTAAGGCAGCACTATATCTGCTCCAGGTGGACACTGTCTCTAGATAATTTAAGTACTGAAATAACCTAAAAACAAACACAAAGTCTTACCTACCTAATCAATGGACTGTTCCTTAACTGCCCTATATAGTCTGTTATATAAGTCAGTTACTTAATCGGTGCAAGTTATAATTTCATGACGTACGGTACAACTACATTACACAAAAGAACAAAAGAACATTTGCGTTTTCTTATTTACCTATTGTTTGTGATACTATTTTTCGTTGTTGTTGGCACTTTGCCTAGGAGTGAATACGGCCAGAATAATAGTGTGTGTGTGGCACATACGAATTCCGGAACGTTGCATTACGTTATTAAAAGAAGATGTCAAAAACCTGCATTGTAAGTATTGCAAGGGAACATCTTATGTCTTGTATCAACAAAAATGGAAAACCCAAAAGAGTTTTATATGTCGATTCGTAAATACGGTAACAGTTAGCAAAACATCTCTGAAAAATTAACACAAACTTTCGAAATGGTAACATTAACTTTAAACTAACCGAAAAAATGGTTAATCTTGAAAGCCTGGCTAAAATTTAGATTCCTTGAACATAATTGTATTGTAATAATATGAAATAGTAAATAAATCATTTGACTTATAAACCATTGTTAACATTTATTTAGTCTACTATAAACTGTGATGTGTTTAGTTTTCGTTAAGCTTGTATTTCATCACAAAATGTAAATTTAGTATGTTTTTACAAAACACGGAAATCAAATGGTGAAAGAAAAAAAGATTTTTTATTTATTATGATTGAAATTAATAATTGTACCCGCGTTAATTGGTTCGGAACATTTGTTTATGTTAACCTGGTTGGTATTTAATTGACATTTCTTTCGACCGTGAAGGCAACGAGTATGTAGTTTATGTATTCAGTTAATTACTTTTATCCTTTTACAAATGATTATAAAACGTCTGAACAAGTAATACAACGCATCAAAGAAAAGTGTATTAGCAAATATCTAATGAGGATTTATTTAAATTAGCCAAAGTACTACTGCCAAAAATTCCGTGTTGGATCTTTTTGGAAAAATAGAGATATTAACCAACGTACACATTGACTTATATACTAGTTCGTATCATCTAAAAGACCAAACAATAACAACAACACACACAAAACAAAAAACAGCAACAAAACAACAAACACAACAAAACAATAAAAAGTTGAAAATTCGGTATAGATGCGTACCACTATTTCAATACAAATAAAATCGACATGAGGGTTGCATGGTATAAAGAAGTACTTTCGGAAGCTGTCTCTGTTTTAGCATATCGGGTTATTTGTTAATTTATTTAAACACACAACTGCTGGAGTATGTATTTGAAAATAGGTATATCAGAAACATAGAACTTTGAAGCATAACGGATGATTTGCTAATGTTCATAAAACACGGCTATTGGAGTCTGTCGAATTATTTGCTAATGTATCTCAAATAAGAGCATACCGGGTTATTTGATTATGTATATAAAACATTATAAAAACACAGTACAGACTTTGAAATTAATGTTAAGCCCAAGAAACAAGGTAATAGTGAGAAACTGTTAGTAAAGCAGAGTTTAATAATTCTGTTAATCAATAACTGACGCTATGTTGACGTATCCCAATCTTTCAGGACGGACGTTATACGAATGTGGACACTGCCAGAAAGAGTATGCCTTTTACAGAAGTTTCCGTGACCATATGCGTACTCACACGGGTGACCGTCCCTTCGTCTGTGACGTATGTCAGAAGGCTTTCCGCAGCTCATCTCGTCTCTGTGATCATGCGAAGGTCCACAATACCGACCGTCCTTTCTCATGTACCCAATGCGACAAGTCATTCAAACTTAGAAACACATTAAACCAACATATGAAGCGCCATTTAGGGTTGAAGAAGTACAGCTGTGATAAGTGCGCTGCCAGGTTTGTGTTGAACAGTGAGCTCAAGCGCCATCAATCGTCACACAGCACTGAGAAACAACACAAATGCAATATTTGTGGGACGATGTTTAGCACAACCACATCCCTGGCAAAACACCTGAACCTACACACCGGACAGAAACAGTACCAGTGTCATGCATGTGGTCAGTGCTTTCTGAGACGGGATTACTGTATAGCCCATATTCAGAAACAACATTGAAAATGCCAGTCAATATTTCAATGCAAATGAAAGCATTTGGCAAATAAAAGAATTTAATTTATGGCGACACTATTTTTTTTTATAATCGTCGTCTTTTATATTTACTAACTATGAAGTCAATTGACGTTGTGTCATTGTTAGAGAATTTAGGATAAGATTTTAAGTGTTTTATTCATTAACAATAAAACACAGGACATATAACATTTTTACGGATAAGCTCAACGAATTTATAGATAAAGTGAAAAATGCATTTTGTCCATTGAAAGTAAATATTCTAAAGTTACATACCATTTTCGATCACCGGTGGTCTATATAGTTTTCTGTTGTAAGACAGTATCATGTACTCTCTCTGCTGCCTTTCAGGTTCTTAACATTTTTCATGTAATTTGCGTTATTTGTGGAAGTTGTGCCAGCACCACAGAGTTATAACAAGAAAACTTCAGGTGCAGACACAGCAAAAGGGAATGTCCAAAGACGCTGGAGGAGAGGTGTTAACACATGCAAACTAAGGGTGTGCACATTACAACAAATTCTACACAAATGATTTATATAGTATCACTATATTTGAGCATGAATCATATTAAAAAAAACGAACATACAGCATCATTCTGCATATGCAAACACTTCTCTTAATCAGGTAAGACTCTTAAGCACTACTTGTTGCAATTAAGGAAGCGCGTTATTTTAGCAATTTTAAATGTCTACATTATTTATTTTACAAAATTTAATGTTAAGTCCCATAAGGGGTAAATATGTGTTTGGTTTTTGAAATCTATATCGAAAATTGTTGACACGAAGATTAAATTTGACATTCTGCAACATAGTGTAGTATTGATACATAGTACATTTGTCAAAGGACATTTATCGTTTGTCAGCATATGTGTTCTTTGTCATTTTATTGGATAAAAAGTTTCTTGGGTCAACGCTTTTCTTATTCATTATATCAACCGGACGATGTCCATAGAAGTTGTCAAACGATTTTTGTACCTTATAGCCATTTCAAATTTCACACGAGCTCTGGAGTATATTTGTGTGTGGTCATATGATATACAGGGCGGTACAATTGTTAAATTAGTAACTGTACATGAGTCACAAGGAGCTGGAAGTAGTTAAATCTAATGAGCTTCATGCGACTTTTGATTCACTCGTATTCTCACACATAAAAATGCACACCATTAATAACCAATCAACGGCAGAATTTACGCATGAGCCCCAGAGAAATGCTGCGCGATACCATCAAGATGTCCTTAAACTATTGCGTTCCTCGCACGATCCATCGACCAAACTCATTGTTATAGCCATATGAGCACAATGAGTGTTAGTAGTATTCCTTGCTTGTTGTCATATAAAACATAATTATTGTAAAATATTGTATTGCATGATTCCTCAATAGTTGTACTTGTCCTTGCGATGCTCTCACTATTTGTACACAGGCTTCTTCTGACCTCAACACATACGGTAAATCGTGATTTTTTTTCACGTAAATGTCGACGAACCGTCATTGACATTGACAAACTGCGAAAGATTATCGCACGAGATACAGATTTTCGCATGGAGCTAGTATGAAAAAGTCGATCTTCTTCCAAATATACGACTGACAGAGACAAAGTACAAGTAATGCGACATTGATATATAAGAAAATACAGCAACCTTTGCAGGCATTAAGAGATAACAAAGTGATTGAAAACGGGTATTGTATGAGCTCCTTTAAAAGTTTCCAACTTCCTTGCAGCGAAGTTCGATTTCTGATTTAACTATAGTATGAGTCTACCGTTATAAGCACCCCAGTCCGTCTTAGCCGATTGACCGTTCCAAGGCAGTAACTGTAAGGTTTGCTGTGTTTTTTGTGTGTAATGTCTCGTGTGTCAGTATTCAAATCAACTGGCACATGTATACCTCAGTCTTATGCGTTTTTCAAATTTCAATATATATTGTATCACTCATTAGACCTTGCTTTCGTGCTTATGACCATACTTATGTTACTTGTGCAGTGTAGGATTCGTAGAAATCCTGCTCTTGCATTGAGTCTATGATGGCATTTAATCAATCTAGTCATTGTGACATTGATGTGCATTATGTTATGGGTTCTTTGTATACCATCTTACTAAGAACCAACTATTACAACCCACTGCATTCCTCATCTGCTTTTTTGTATTTCTTTCAGTTATATGATATCTTCCTTTAATCGGTTTCTTTGTTAAACAATTTTCTTGAACTGAATATAGTATAAATTATATGTCATGTGACATCATTACTTTATTGTATGACACTATTCCTGAGTTCTTATATACTCCATCGTTTGGACTGGTTAGTTTCACATTGATATGTTCTCTACTGTTTGCCTTTGGGAAACCACTCTGGAAGTGTGAGGTTAGAGCTTTATAAAGTAACTTATACACCCCATTCGTTTCTGCCGACTGACCGTTTCACAGTGCTATTTTCTACCGTATACATATTGTGTGAAAGCATTTTGATCGAAGCTCTGAGGCGGAGTGGCCGAACGTAAAGGGTCCAACACCAGCTCAACTAAAAAGGCAGCAATGCTGAGGGTAAAAGCTGAGCCCGTTCGAACGGAGAAGTACACCCAAATATTGCATTTTGAAGGGATAAATAGAGCAAAACCTTTGACTTGAATAGAACAAAAGTAAGTCGGGAAGAAAATCAAAACGAAAAGTTTATTATTGATAAATGTTAATAAACGTTCTTTTTGCACAAGTATGCATCTATATGGTGTCAACTTGAGTATTTACGTGTAAGGAGAGAAAAGCTTATTTAATGGTTCACAATGAATCTTAAGATATTTCCTTCTAGCAGCAAGATATAGAAGATAATTTTTTGGCATTTTGTTCATGCACTTATATTTATTGACATTATAGAAAAATGTAATTTGACGTTCTTTCATTTTAAAAATGATGTAATATTTGTTTCATGCAATGAAATAATTTTAAACAGCTGTTTAGTCCGGCTTCCCTATACCTTCTCAGAGAATATGGAATCTTATAAGTCTTGCAATTATTCTATTGCCTTTTATATTGCTGTGCAGATTTAAACTATTCTGCAATTGCAGATAATTGGTAGTTGTCAGATAATTACACTAGTAGGTTCATGTTAATATTTACTGTGCCTGTCAAGTGTTATAGATGAAGCTGCCATATATATCGTAATGTTATGTAAGGTGTTTTTTATTATGGGTCTATAGATTATAAATGTATATTTTTTATGAATTTGTTTTGTTGAAATTATGGTAAAAATCAAGCATATGAAAATATTTCTTTACGTGCAATTTTTTTTTCGAAACCGGTAGCAAGTGCACACTTAATGCATTATGCACCAAAGCCTCATATTTTTAAAACTTCATTATAAAGAATTATAGACTATTAAATATTGCATGTTTAGATCAACATTTCAAGATTTTCCGTGGGAAATTATTACATTACAGAATGGTAAAAAATGTTGGGAATTTGGCTGACCAGTTAATTTGTTTCTGATATGTTTCGTCTTGTCAGATTTAGTAAAAAGACTCATTTAATGAGAGTTTATGGAGTTTCCTATTACAAATTTCTTTACTTTTTAATTTAGATAAAACACATAATCTGTAGACAGTGAATTTATAAACCAATCTGATCTTTTTAAAATAGATATTTTTATAGTTATATAATCCTGTGTTATTATCTGTGATTTATGCTTTGAAAAGGCAATGCGAGAAAAGTGGCAAGAAAAATGTGCATTGTTTTGATGTTACCTGCCACATTTCACAAATTCTACAATACACTTAAGAACCCATTGTCATTTCTTTTTGTTTTGTTTTGGTACATAACACAGAACAAAATGAAATAATATTTTTAACAAAGTGTTCCAACTTAAATGTTTCACAACATAATAGTCCCCACAAGAATATCGATCTATATTTTTTGCGGGAATGACAGCATAACAAAATAACTCTCTCTAATTGATATCTAAAGAATTGTATTAAATGAAGACTTTAAACAAGTTAAAGGGAACGGGCTGACTATTAGCGATTTACAGTGTACTAAAGAGTTACTTACGGAATATCGAAAGATATTGTCAGAGACTGGACAACCGGCCATAAATTGAGATTGACCTACGATTGGAGTCACGTAAGCAATTTAAAAGCGAAGATACGTTTTGGGAAATGGGCAAAGTAGGCTAACATCACTTAATTATGATTCCCGACACTGGCAGATTCATCGTATGCTCGCATCCAAAAGAAAGTGGGGCGGTAAGGTGGTGGGGGTGGTGGAGTTTGTATTTTCGTCAAGATTGTTATTCCTCATTTGAAATATAAACACATTTTCTTGCATTGCCTTGACTCTAGCTCTCAATCGTTATCCGAGTCAATGTATCTATTTCATGTTTATTATGCGACATTCAGGTTGAAACAAATGCTGAAATATTTATATCATTACACGGTAAAGCAGAGTCTGTTTTGAAGCTGTGTACTTTGTGACATAAGGATGGACCTTTCTTATTATAAAAACGAATCATATATCATTTGTATATATATATATATATATAATATGCAAAAGTAAGATGTTATCATGATACTTCTTTTAATATGTTTAATTTTCTTGTAGACTTGGAAACGGAAATTTTCATCAACATAATTTAATAATGTTTAAGTTTATTATTGATTATATATTTTTGCTTTTATATGAGATTCGATTCACTTTAAGTCTTGTGAGTCGATATATTATAATAATTAATTATTAGTTTTAAATACAGTTACTACAAGCGTCATTTATTAGAAATTTTAAATATAATAAAAGTTGGTTATTATTTATTTAATTTCTTATGAGAAGTAATATGAAATTGATGGTATTTTAATACAATTTAATATATCAGGATTAAGTGTAGTTTATTTCACTTTGTTTTCATTTACTCGAAATACAAAAAAAATCAGTGTGGAAAGTTAAGAAGAAGAGTTGATCAAAGATAATTGTTAATATTTCTGTCCCATTGAAAAAATGCTTTAAATATCAACATGATTTTGCTGTTATAAGTATAGCAATGCTTTTTAAATTTGTTTTTAAATTAAAAATTATTTATTAAACATTTTCACTGCGATATATTTGTACTAGATATCATTTAATGTTAATATAATTTGTGCACTTATCAGCGGCAAATTGACGCTGTTGTCCCATTCATTATATTTTAGCCAAAAGGTGTTCTCAGCAAGGACAACATTATTGCTTAAAGATATTTATTGTTTTCTTCGGCTTATAAGCAAACTTGTGCTATCTGTTTTGTATATTCCTTTTACTTAAAAGTCGTTACATTATGATCAATATATGTTTGTATAACAATTATGTTATGTACAAGACATTACATTCGATACTCCTTTCGCACTCGTGTTTTGTGGTAAACATGGAGAGAAAAAGAACAAGTATATATAAAGAAACCATTTCTATAATATTTATTTTTAAATTTTAAGCTAATTAATGTGGACATTAGTATAGTTGTTTTATTACACTAGTAGTAAATATGCCTGTGTTGTATAAACGACGGCTGTCATATATGACAGTATAAGATTGAGAAGTTTTTTAAACGTCTTAATTATTTATAGATCTTTGATTATTTTAATGGGCTCGTGATATTGAAATTATACAATGAATAGGTCGCATTTGTAATCCGTATGGATTCTTGCATGAAGGAATCTTTCGATTAGGTAATGTGTAGGCAATGTTATGTTTAAGCACACATGTCTTTGTGGTAAATCTTGCAGGAAATAAAGGCAGTTACAATAATTATTAAGCCTAAATTAATCATATTTATTTTAAAACAAAGACGCTAAATGTAACTATTTGAATGTTCAGAACAGAACCTGAACTTTTTGGACGGAATTTATTCCTGTAAAAAACAGGAGAAATCCTATATTTGTATTCTTTCCAGTTTTATGTTGATAAATTCAGTAATGTATTTAGAAATCTTTAAAGTTTACTTTCATACGAAATAACACAAACATATAATAAAACTGTCAGGTCATCAACTGTGTATGAAAACATTACTTCATCGGATTGTAGATCAGTGTGAATAAGAGAAGAAACGACAGTGAATGTCAACTCTCAGTGCTCTATCATGTCTAATTCAATTTTACAATAATCCCAATGCTAGAGAAATATTTTGACAAATGTTTTTGTGTTGCCACTACTTCGAGGTATAACAGGTATACTTTTTATCAATACCTAATTATTGTTTCTTAGTATTTTACCTTTCCCATTCCAGAAATGTTTATGTCCATTAAACATTTGTGTCCTAAAAATTAATGATTCGATCCACAAAGCGAACGGCCACATGCATGACTCACATAAATGAAAATTGAGATAACAACCAGTCGGAGATTAAATTAATCCGTCTATGTCATCTTTAGTTTAAAATAACTTTTGCAAGGAACAGAAATGCCCTATTATATGCCTTTATATTATGCATTAAACAAAATTAAGTCATAAATTTAAATTCATGACCATTTACTTTAAATTATCTAATTATTTTGGCCATCAATAGCCATAACAAAAGATTGCATGTTGGAAAGATAAATGCTGCTGTAATGTATAGTCATTTTCCTTAAGAATACCTTATTCATGAGGAGCAAATTGAATTAAACTATCTTTATTGAAATAATATTCATGAAATGGAGGAACCTTTTATATTATTAATAAATGATAAATGATAAAATAGTGTAACTGTCTCTAAACAGTGAACTTTTATTGATGTATAAAAATAAGATTTTTTTAATCCGAAAGTAATAATTGGATATTGCTGTGAAATTAAATTAGTCATCACATCAAACATTTTTGACTTCACAACGAAAGACCAAATATTTTAATTTGTGGCCTCATTAATTAAGCTTACATTCTTGTTTTATTTCTGTTAACAGAAATTACCCACTTAAATTCAATAAGCATTTCTGCATTCAAGAAATTTCAATACCATCGTCTTTTGTATTAGGGCAATATCCAGTAATGGAAATATCAGTTTAAATTATTGAAGACTCATTCTTTTTTTCATAAAACTGAAAGCCATCGACAGGGAAAAGAAATTAAGGAGAATGACTTAATTGATGGGTTGTCTTGTTCCGTTGTATCTTTAATAATATTGCCTTGGATTATTTTTTATCTGTTGCATGAAAAAACCGCCAAAAACAACAACAACAAAAACAACAACAACAACAACAAAAAAAAAACAACAACACACAAACAAACACAAAACAAACAACAACAGCATAATCATGTATAAAAAGTGTTTAAAGAAGCTCAATATAAAACATATAATTATTATACTCTGTACACATTTTCTAGAAAAATGATTATGTTTAAAATATTTCTTTTTCGTTTACTATACCACTAGCAAACCATTATTGATTCGTAAACGATTTTCCCTTGAAGCAAATTGATTTACATAGCATACTACTTTTAATGCTTTTGGTATGTCGCAAAATAGGATTGGTCGATGCCAGACATAGTTTAAAAGGCTCAACATTATAAGCCTTCATTGGATGAACAGTCATGCTAAATGGATCTTTGTTTCAGGCAGTACTAACTAGTTGGGAAGCCATATTTGTATAAGTAGTCGTCTGCTGTTCGTTTGACTCCTTATATAACATTACTTTGTCAATTAGATGCCTCATTAGTACTAGCCAATAGGATTTGGTGGCCAGAATGTTGTAAAATAATTAGGCTAAACGAAGACACATTCGCCAGGAGACTGTACAATCATAAAACAGAAATAAAGCGGAAAACGAACAAAGGCAGCACCCCCTCATTGTAATAAACATACACGTGTTTCATAGACTGAAAAAGGATAACTACACGTACATATGTATGAGTTTTGAGATAATACATAAGGTTCATTACCCTTACTTGTCTGTAAACTGGGTTAAGTCTGTCCATAACACATTTTGTAAAACAGTAAGTACATGGCAACTACAGTACGCAATACAGTTAATTATAAGTCCAATTATTAGATGCTAATAAAAAACTTAAACCAATTTGATGCATATTATCATTATAATTATCTATATGCAAATAGTATTCATTTGTATCTGGAACAAAAACCTAAACTGCCTTATCTTTTAATGCAATTGAGCAAATGAATAATTCAAATGAAATTAAAAGCTGTCGACTATCTCTCATTGGATTATGTGAGGCCCATGGCACTCAACCTGTACCATCTCTATCTTTTTACCATGGCGGGAATCATATGTATAGCATTCCCCAACTCATCTACATATTCCTTCTTTCCTTTCAGGTCGCTGTAATTCATCAGGAGTCATTGGGACTGAAACTTACAACGCATAGTTTTAGTCTGCTGAATTTCAGATTTTATGTCGAAACAATGCCTCTCGTTGCTTATAATTCTCATTTAGCAGGCTTCAATGTAAGCTGCTTTGTCCATTTTATTTCAGGAGTAGCAATGTTTTGGCATACATGATTCCCTTACCATATGTATCGGTGGAAATAAGTGGTAAACCAGCGCCTTTTCTTGACCGAGAATAAACAGATGCCACAGATGTACCGCTGAGAGTCAATGTGGATATGACAGAAAAAAGTTTAGTAAGCCTAGTTTGTGAAACTTTTGTTGCAGTATACACAGACGAACGGAGGGTACATACATTTCCCGGAGTGTTCGCATAAGATCACTCAAATCGCATGGCCAGTGCATCTCTACACCACACATATTACGTTTATTAACGTGATCCCCTACAAAGGAAACGTCAAAAACTACCTAGGCATCCAATTAACAATATCACATTTAGCCGACAAAATGATTTCCATACGGGTTAAAACGAATTTCCACTGCGACAAAGTCAATGGATTAGAATTTCACACCTTGGGTCTTACGCAGCTGCAAAACCGACTTTATCTTATCTGTCAGATGCTTTTATTGCTGATATTTTTGCCGGATATATGTTATGTATATGTATATGACTATTTGTAACTGAACAGTAATAATCATTTATTAGTACATTTTGGTATGGTAATACGAGACATTTCATTTAATACAAATATAGAGTTGTTTTAAATAAATCAAATTTACAGTTTGTTCTACAAAAGAAAATCGCAATTATCTAATATGCCAAGCTTCCTTAGTGATTTGTGTGATTTATTATAGACTTTATTAAAAGCCACCTTCTTTAATTTACGGTGATTATTGGTAATAATTGCTGGCAAGTGGGACAATGTCTTACCATTAAGAATACTATAAAAAATTAACAAATGAGACATAAATGTTTCTATAGTCATTCACTGACAAGATATGTACAGGCAGGCATTAAATCAGAAAATATAGAAGATCAGTTATAAAACCCGTATAAAGTTTTATATCTTCATAACAGTAATGTCAATGAACTATTTAAAAGCACGACATTTAATATGCATTACATACAGTACTTGGCCCATTAAATGAATTGGACTCTTTATGTTTCCAGTTTAAAATACAGTAAAAAATAAGATGTAAAGTCAATGTTGCTCATTCTATAACTGATGGCAAGAGGCGAATATCGTGGATTAAAGAAGATTTCGAAATTATTTAAACAATAAGATTCTCCATAGTTGCATTTCCTTTAACATCAAAATAAACAGTAAATATAAAGAATATCCAAGCTAATATTTTTACAATAACATAAGTTGCAAGAAAACTAGTATATATATAAAATCATGTTACAAGTTAGTTTTTATCATTTTAAGCGTTACGGAAATTAGTAAATTAAATTATGGCCCTATTCTTGTACAATTACTGGTAATAAAACAGACAAAGTATCTTGTACTGACATAGAGTATACAATTACTGGTACAGCGAGGGTAATGAGCCATGCAAGTCTTTTCAAAACCAATTAATCCACTATGTTAAGTGTGTTCAATAACACTGTTACCATTTCTTATCTTTGTAACAGAAGTATGTTAGCTCCAATAAGTTGGCAGCTGCTGTCGTCTCGTAAATTGACCATGTTTTTTTTAAAGATATTTTTTATTTGACCAAAGGGTACAATTCTTCAACACTGGGTTGTAATAAGGAACCATCACACTGACATAGTAATACTATTACGGGGGGGGGGGGGGGGGGGGGGGGTGTGTGTGTGTGTGTGTGTGTTCGAATAAGCCGTAATCGTAGGGTACTAATACCAACATATAATTCGCTTTCAACTAGTGAATACTGCTTTAGTCAATAGTCATCTACAACTGAACAGAAGAGTGGTTACATCGTAGAAGTCAATAAAAAAACTATTTGAACTTTATCGGATCTGTAAGTAGAGAAGGTCAGAGGTTTGTTCTCAGGAACCAAAAAACATAAAAAGTATTTATAAAGGTTGATCTTATGCCGTTCCATGAGAACACCGTCACCGCAGAAACGGACAGAATAATGGTAAAATTGTAAATGTAAGTACTTAAAAAATATAATAAACTAATTTTCAGCATAAAAAAGAGAAATACAGGAGAAATATTCTTTCCACTATAATAATACTATCTTATATACTGTCGTTATATAACTTATTTTTAATATTTTATTTTTTAAAATGATATCGGCATTTCATTTTATACATACATACATGCATACATTCATACATACATACATTCGTACGTATGTACGTACGTACATACGTACGTACGTACGTACATACGTACATACGTACATATGTACATACATACATTAATACATACATACGAGGGGTGTTCGGGAAGTTCGTAGAATTTTATTATTAAACAAAAAGTATTTATGTTATCAAACTAAAAAAAGACATACGTGCATTTAAGTTTAGTTTTTTTATTCTCTGGAAGATTCAGCAAGATTAACCAGAGACACTAACACCAAGGAAATTACAAATTTATGTGTATCACATACCCGGGGCGCGTCAACGTCAATATGACGTCTCTTAGATCTCAGGCGTCATTTAAATCAAGTGAACGTCGCACCTTTTCCACATAATCACCAGCGATTTCCACGCACTTCTTATGCCTGTCTACCCATTTGCTGAATGTTTCTTTGTACCAGTCTACGCTAATTGATGATACAATCATCTGATACTGTTATGTAAGTTCAGTTGCAGAGTCAAACCGTATACCGCGCAAATTAGCCTTCAACTCGGGGAAAAAACCGAAAATCCATACTAAATCTTGACTGTATGGTGGGTGTTTTAATACATCAAAACCTAAGAGACTGATTTCCAGTTGTGTGGGTCCCGCTCTATGTCCAGGCGCATTGTCTTGATGTAAAATTACTCTCTCAAGATCCAATTGTGGCCGCTTCTTTCGAATCGCACGAACAAGATCTCTTCTCAGTACCCGAAGCAATCAATTCAGAATTCACAATAAGCCTTATTTCTTACACACATTCTGCCTTTTCTGTTGATGATGGTAATGATATTATATTAAAAGTGGATAGGTAAATGAAATAAATCTTACCTTAGAATAATATGCTGCAGTGACAGTCTGACCATCTGGAACTCTGTGCTGGAGAATCATTCCATGGCGGTCCATAAAGAAGATGAAATTGTGCTTGCCAGCGGTTTTCTGGACCCGAGCCTTCTTCGGCGGTGGCGTACTTGGTGTCTTCCATACAGACGACATAGCTTTCGTCTCGGGGTCAACATGGCGTAACCACGTCTCGTCAGTAGTGATAATTCTGTCTAAAATCCATCACCTTCTGCGTCGTAACGGGCCAGAAACATGCGGGAGCATCGGACGCGATGTTGCTTCTCCTTCTCTTTCAGTAGACGCGGCATCCACCATGCACTTACTTCAGACATTCCAAGTTCATTTGTTAACACTACATGAACGGTAGAAGACGAAACAGCAAACTCCTCGGCTATAGGCCCGTACATTTGTACTTCTGTCCATATAACCTAAAGATTTGACACGGTCTTAAATGGAACAAACTACGACGGACGGCCGGCCGCTCCTAGGATCGACCTGGATAGACTCTCTTCCTCTTTAAAAACGTGAATGCCACTTGTACACAAACGCTTTACTACATTTTTTATATTTCCCTATTGATTTAGCATTTTCAATGTATCCATCGGTGATTTATTTAGAGCAAGACAAAATTTTACAACACCTCTTAATTCAACGTCACCTCTCGACGTCAAAACTTTTCAGCATGAAATGTCACAGACTGCTATGATTTCCATTACGACGGCGTCGATGTTTTGGAAATTTTCATCAACTGTCATTTTGACGCCATGTTATCGCCTGGCGTTTTCGCGCCGTTCTTGCATCAGGTTGTGTGACGCTAACAAAGTTTACATTTCTTGAAACCATTTTAATTTATATCGTATTGTGGGCTGCGCCGTGACACGTTCACTAGGTTGCTAAGGTTACCAATATGTACAAACATAATTATAACTCGTTCTTCTTGTTAAGGGGCTACATTATGGATAAATGCAGGTATGCACATGCAAAAATGTAAAGAAAGAAGATGAAAGACACGGGAGATATACACAAATTCTACGAAATCTCTGCACACCCCTCGTATACATACATACATACATAATCCCATATTTTGTCTCTCCAGACAATCCAATTCAGACAAAAATCTTTCACAAAAATTCAAAAAAAATACTTAAAAAATACTTAAAATACTTAAAAAAAGTCGCCCTACATTTTTAGCCATTCAGGAGCTCTGAAAATGCAAATTCCTCAGCGATTTATTTCAATAGAACTCCTTTCTATTTTCTATTTTACAATGAGCAAAATAGATCGATCTATTTTCCTAATTGGTTTTATTTTCAACAGCGCGTGTGCAACAAACCACGCATTCTGGCTTGACTCCTCCCCTTGTGACGACAAGTTTGAACACGTCAAAACGAGTGACAGTTTGATTGACAGTTTTATGGGACGGATTATATGTCATTTTTGTAGAGCAGGTAGAAGTGAGGCGGAAACTTTTAAGTAGGATAGAATCTATTATAACGTTTCCATAGAAAACAGAAGCCTGCACTTACTGCGCTCGTTTCAGCTTCTTTTTTTCTATAGAAACATCTTTATAGCCTCTATCCTATACATAATGAGTGACAAAAAGCATGAATTGATAAATATGAGAAGGTCCTTTGAGAATTACCACAAGAATAAATAATTGAACTATCGCTCAAGAAAGAAACGTACTTAAATGTAAAAGTAACTTCGATACGAGACATTTCACACAGAGGAAAACGAACAGTTACTGCCTTGGAACGGTCAGTCGGCAAAAGGGCCGACTGGGCTGCTCAAATCTGTATAACGCTCCATAACACTAACACAGGTATTGTCACAAAAATTTATCATTAACCGCTTGTTCTTTTCGAGTGTGTAAATATTGTGTCATAGTATGTTGTAAATTTTAGTGGGTAACAGAATAATTTCTGCTTAATTAGGGAGGCACCACCGTGGATATTAGAAAATTATTTTTCATTTATATTTAACGTATCATATTATATTAATATCAAAGCGATAACCTGTTCCTCCTTTCTGGGTTTTCCGACTCTGGCTATTTTGATAGGTCATTTTAAGAATAATTTGGCGCTCTACTTTTTTGGGATGGTTAAATTGATTTCTCGTTTTAATATGTTAATATATTATTTAATGGAATATATTTCTTTATTTTAGATACTCATTTTTTTCAAATAGGATTATTCAAACGATATTTTATTAATATCGTATTGTTATAATAGTTTGAATATGCAATACAGTAGCATTTCACTGCACGTAAATGCAATCTTCTGTAATAAATATTTATAACTAACAAAGGATGACAAATGACAGAAAATTATCATGGATTTTAAATTTTAAGAAACTGTATTTACATTTACCCTTTTTGCCTAGAGGTAGCTTAAATTAAAACATATGTGAAACTTTTGATAGGACCTTTTCTTATTTACTTATTTAGATGACAATAATTAGAAATATTCGATGCCCATATATAAACTATACTGCATATAGCTTAGCTTTGCCCATTGATCACTTCTCAACAGTTTTAGCTGTTGTTCATGATTTTGAAGTTTGTAGGCATGACTCTTGATTTGCAAACTATAAAAAGCAATATTCAAACAGCATAAACAATGTTGAAGTAGATCTTTACAGTAAGCAGTAACAAGTTGATGAGGTGCTGAAGTATATCCTTCTCGGCGTATTACTTACAGTTATAAATGACATAATATTTTGCAGACTTTTGCAAGTAGAGAGGAGCGGCTGTCACCATGTTTACTCAATATTTCGTTATTCCTATTTGACACATTTCAGTGGCATGAAGAAGCTGCAATGTCTATATAAAATCAGCTTTCTCTAATGTTTTGGAACATTTGACGATTTCGCCAAAATACACATCGTGATGGATCAAACTCCTATAACATTTTCCTTTCTTCAACTGATTTGTAATCAAGTTATTTCAGGATTACTAAGATATTTCATATGATTGTGGCACATACGCAATAAATATACCTTTAATAACGTTTAACTTTAAAATGTTAATCTCCAAGGCATCAGCTGTGTTAAATTTGGAAATACATTACACTCACAGACAGCGGATACAATTCTTCTCTTGTCAGACTGGATTACAGCTGCAAAGTAAACCAGACAAATCACCAGTATTTTGTGAGTTGATTATTGGAAAGGACGGCTAGCCTTACAAACATCTTTCTGTCTTTATTGACTGAATCGCCATGAAACAGACAGGTTTTATGCTGACCTGTCTATTTGATTTAAAATCTATCATTCACCGAGTCTGGAATGTTTCCCTGAACGTAATTCTTAAACGCACTACTGCCTTATGACATGCGTACCAAACATAACATATTAAAAAGGCCCCTTATATTGTGACACCCCCTTATATTGTGACACTGCTTTTATAAAATTTTATAATTTCCATTTTTAACAAAAAATATCACAATTACTGATGTTATAATGCCAGTCAATCGACATTTTCCCAGCGCAATGGCACAAAATTGGTCATAATGCTGATGATCAGCTATGCTTAATGCAGGACAAATTTCCGAGCAGACCACATGTGCATGGTCAGGAGTGAATATTAAGTCTTAAGCATCTTGCTTTGTAGCTCTTACTTAATTATTACATGGGAAAACAATGAGGTTAATTAGTATTTTCAATTCCCAAATAACAAAACTGACTTTTCTTTAGCAAATTGCCAGAAATTGGCCTGGGAACTGTCTGGTATGTCAGTCTTATATGTTTTTTTTCACAAATATAATAAAATGAACTACCACTAGCAAAGTCATAAATTTACAACACAATGTCAAAGTGATTAGAACACTGAGACAAAACATTACATGCAGAGAAATGAAAAACGCCATAAACTGGTCAATCGGCAAAAGGGCCGATAGGTGTGCGTAAATCGAGGGCGCTCCCACCTCGCACTTTATTATTTTTTTTATCTCCCAGGCAAACGTAAGAAATAAGAGAGCCCAAGCATTATTGTTTAATAAGAATTTGTTAATGATAAAAAGGCTAGGCCGTCATTAAGAACACAGATGTACAAGTTTCTAAAACAAATGAAATCATCAATTCTAGTCAGAAATGGATAAAATTGCAAAAGACATCTTCCGAAATTGCGAAACAAAATGTAGCACTTTGAAGCTATCTCAACGTGGTCTAAAAAATGTTTAATAAAAAAATAATATGATAATAATGTTTGACTTTTCATTTACGAAGTCTACTATTGATGATTTGTTGATAAATTCACTAAAATATCTTATTAACAAAATTATATTGTGTTTAGTTAGAATGTCTTGTACAAGGAGTCTGGATTTAAATAGTAGGCCTCTAAAAATATTTTACGAATATTACAGTAAAACAAGCATTAGAAGAACAAGAGATATCTGCAGTTGTTGAACAATTATGGCTAATTGATGGATATAAGTAATTGCAGACTTATTTAAAATGACATCGGATTCGCTAAGTATTAATTTCCAATATCTTTTCCCTTTTCATTTATTTAGATATAAGTTGATAAAGTAACACAACGCCAAAAACAAAAATCTCACAAGCTTACGTACTTTGATGGAATTAAAAATATACATTTTGAGCATGTTTACTAAAAGGTGTACCCGTTTCGACGTGTCAGATAGATGTTTGCAGTATTTCAAGTAGTTGATGTAGTTGCCCAACATGTCAGGATATATATCAACAGCGTTTAATTAACTTTAATTTGTAAAAAAAGAAAGATTCAATACTAAGCCAATCTTGCAAATTCAACTCTCCGAAGATTATTAATGGGTAAATAAGAAAAGGTCATATCAAAATTTTTACAGATATTTAAATTTTATTTACCTGTAGACAAAGGCAAACATGGTTAATGTAAATGTGACAAAAACACAGAGACGAGACATACATGTAACACACAAAAAGAAAAAAAACACAGTTACCGCCTTGGAACGGTCAGTCGGTACAAGGGTCGACTGGGGTGCTTAAACCTGGTTTGTGGAGCGCTCCAACCTCGCATTTCCTGAAGGTTTTTTTCTGTCAAACAAACAGTGTAAATAAAAATATCCCGTCAATGTGAAACAACTAACAGTAAGCACCTGCATCGGGAGTTAAAACAGATACAGTTAACTTAATATGTACATGCATAATAACTGGTAATAAAATCAGCATAACCATCAATATATGTACAGTATGTACAGTAGATAAAAGCATCGGCAACCTAAAAATTCCAAACGAGAGAGTAGTTTCAAATAAAATAAACAGTTCAAGCGCTGATATTTAATAAGAACAATATAATGACGTCATACAGTGCCATGACGCCATATGCCAAAAGTGAAATGTTAAAAATACGAAAGAAAACATCGAATTTAAGAAAACAACCCAAATCAACAAAATAAAATTTTGCATTGTTAAGAGTTTAAAAAAACATATTATAAAAGCCGAGGATTTATCATTGCTTTTGTCATAGATCGTAAAGACGTTGTCATTGGAAATAGCGATCTCAATGTCTAGAAATGCTGCCTTTAAAAGTCAGTTATTTGCTTGATAAAGGGTAAGTTCTGGAGGGTAAATCAGATGGATCATTTGAGAAAAGAAAGGATTATCTATAGTTAGAATATCGTCAAGATAGCGTGACGTTAAATTGAAAGACTTTATACCGTGGCTTTGGTTAGAAGAGGATAAAGTTAACATGAAATCACGTTCAAAGCAGTATAAAAACAAATCTGCAATTAATGGTGCACAGTTGTTTCCCATAGGAATACCAATCACTCAAAATAAAGTGTCGCCGCATATTATGTAAATATTGTCAAATAGGAAACGTAGAGCTTCACAAACATACGTTTAAGTCCACATAGTAAACCTTTCTAAGAAAGTGTTGGTAAAATGCATTATTTCATGACATGCAATATATAGACGTTGCTCTCGAGCAAATGTTTTCTCAATAAGATCAATCAATTTGGTCTTAATTAAATCACGAGGCAAAGAAGTGTACAGCGTAGAGAAATCGTAAGTATTAACTGCAGAGCAATGAATGTTTAAAGTACGAAACTTGCCTAAGACTTCTGAAGAGTTTTTAATAGACCAAAAAATGTCAATTCCTGAATTTTCATACACTTATTCACAATTTTTAACAACGTGATTGCGAACGGCTGTAAGGCAAGACGTAAGTAGTTTAGATATGTGAGTGGTGGTGCTTGAGCTGGCATTAGCTATGAATCGTGACTTGTATGGTGTTTTGTGAAGTTTAGGAATCCAGTACAGTGAAGGAAGTTTTTCTTGCTTTGATTCTATTTTGATATCGAAATTATGCAATATCTGTTTATGTTTGTCAATGACTGTCTGAAAGTCAAGGTTGGTGCTAGAGTACAATGTAAGAACTGGTGGTGGATAACTCAGCACTCAGTACATTTTTGTAATATAGTCGTTAGACAAAAAATATTTTGTTAGAAGCTTTGTCTGCAGGTACAAGTACAAACTAATCGTGAATATTCTGAAAGGACTGTTTTAGATGTTTTAAGTGATAAAAGGGTTTCTTAGGTAAACTAGAAAGATGGGAGCGGTAGAATTTAACGCAACTTTTTATTATCCTAAAATGGCTTTCTTCAAAGTATTGAGTGCTACTGTATCCGTGTTTTCTCTCTTACACCAGCGATCGGCAAACAGATTATTTGCATCAGCAATTTCTTTGCAACAAAGGTCAAAATCTATTTCATCTGGCAGTTTCGGTCCCTAAGAGTAATTTTCTTAATTTATAGTCATCGATGATGTTTAAATACCCAGTAATGACATGGCCAGAAGGTAAATAACAGAAAGGTGAAGTTGAACAGTTACAAGAATCTCGAGATTGATCATTCATGTTAAGGTCTGCTACTGTTTGGTTGTAATTAAAAAATAAGACCGCTAATGGAGTTTTTGTACTTATAACAAATTATAGGGTTTTCTTTGTTTTCGAAGTAACTGGGGATTTTATTGATGATATTTTTGTCCCGAAAGATACTAGTTAAGTCGATAAAATCAGTCTCTTTATTAATGTATTTGATTTTCATGAAATGTCGTTTGTGTTGAGACGGTTTATCAATATGAGGTCTTAAAGCATGGGTAGTATACTTTTGAATGGATGCTACCTCATATAAAGGATGAGTACGTAAATATATTTTATCTGCCTCATTGTTCAAAATAACTAGTGATTTCAAAGGTAGATTTGTAACTGTACAAAGTAAGGCGTGAATACAAGATCGAATATAAAGTGTGTTCATATCTTGAATAAAAACACTTTTCCTAAATCTGCGTTTAAGTTTTTTTTTTCTAATTCCATGAGATCGGCGTATGAGCTTGCGAAAAGATAGAATACTAAAGAAGTCAAATTTAGGATTTTTAGAAATATTGCCCGTCTGATGAGTATTGTCATTAAGACCGAGTGGAAATGGAGTCTGAAGTTTTTTAATCCAATCAAGTTCGGCACTGTATCTGGCCTGTAATTTGAATCCTTCAGAAACATCTTTATCGAATTTTTTTTTGCAAAGGTTGTAGCTTCACATATTTTAAAGTGTGCCCAGTAGTTAGAAAATGATTTTAAAGGTAGTTCTTTACGAGCGTTACGGATTTTATATGAATGTTCTCGAAATCTAATTTTAAGCGCTCGCCCTGTTTGTCCAACGTACTGCATAGGTTTAATAGATTTTACATTGAGAAATTGGTCCAAAAAGGCCCACGTTTTAAGGGTACCGGATCGGCGATTAAATAGGGTGTCATAAAGGCCCATATGTGTGTTGTAATATGTACATGTATGTTATTAATTTGTTCAAGTGGCATATTGGTCGTTGTTGTATTTTTTTATGTATTATTGTTTCGCAAATCCCATTATTTCTTAATTACTGTCGATAGAAACAAGTAATTGAGGGCAATAACGATGATAGGAATGCTTCGCTTTACATCTTGTAATTACCGTATGGAAGTGTTTGCATTATAGGTCTTGCGAAACGTAGTTACTTCTATTTTTTTCAGGCAGTTTTTGTGTGTTTAAAGGTACTTTTTAAAAATAAAATACTGATAATGTTCTTAATTTAAACACTATTGAAATTAACTTGTGATAAACTTGTTGTGAATAAAATTTCTCTTCCGATGTAAGGCCTTTGTGATACGAACCTTTCTGATCCGGGCGGTTTCAGTCCTGGGCCGTTTTGGTACTGGGCCTTTTCGGTTTTGTGCCTTTTTTGACCCCGATTCATATAAATAGGCAAACTTATCAATAATGTCATATTTTGTCTGGAGCAGTTAACTTGTTTTAAGCGGCCACATTTAGGTTGTCATTTGAGTGGCTGCTTAATACAAGTTTGACTCTGTGCAGATTTGGTAAGGAATATTTAATTTTGAAATTTAATACAACATGCCTTTTATGGTTTAAAAACGTAGGTCGACCTTTTCACCAAATAAAGTATTTGAATTGTAAACACTAATTAATATCAGAAATGTATCTGTTGATGTTTCTTTTTTTACAAGTCAATTTTCTTTAAAAAGATAAAAAATGGATATTGAAAGTCTCACCAGCGCTGCATATTTGTTTTAAAATATTTATGTTATGCCTCGTCTCAGTGGTTTTGTTTCTTTTGCATCGACGTTGCATGTTTATGCTGCAATTCAGAGCTAGTTTACTCAGTAATGTATGATATATTAACAATATCAAAATATTTTCTTATGTTTCCTTATAGATAAGTGTTATAGATAAGTGTTAAACTATCTTTTTGAATCCTGTACTAATATTTCTAATACTTTTACTACTACTTCAACAATCAGGCATTTGGAATATAAACGATAATAATCTATTGGGGAAAAAAGTATCGACGATATATCGATACATTTTCCCATGACAGAATACAAGATATTTCTGACTACTTATTGTACTCTGCTTGTTTTTGTTTGTTTGCTGCCCTTCATTATTTTGTATACCTTAGATGATATTGTTCAATACCTTTGATGATATCGTTATTATTTTAGAAGAAGCGAAGAACTGAAGAGAAAAAATAAAGCGAAATTGGGCATACTAGATTCACTCATTATTATCTATAGAAGTCAAACCTAAATGTGTTCATCATCAAGAACCTCTTACAGTTAATCATATTTTATTACACTGTATTGACACAGACCATATTCGGTCTAAATATTTTAATGTCAATAACATGCACGAACTATTTAAGACAGCATCCGATGCTAAGCTTGTTTACATCCTGAATGAGATTGGTATTCTTAATAAGTTATAAATTTTAAACTATTTATCATACTAACGTTATAAAATTTAACTGTTTAATATGTTAACCTGTTTTCCATTATAATTCACATTTTTAACGTGATATATTTTTATTTCTACTCACGTATTTTAGTTTTAACCTTCTTATATTCTATTGTCGTTAAACTTCAATGTATTCGGCGCCGTATGACCACCAAGTGTTGGTGTGCCGTAAAACCTCAATAAATACAACATTACTACGGTCTTACCTTTGTGCCAAGGGTAATTACTGACCATGTTCTATAGTTTATTGGAAATTGTTACTGAATAGAACATCAGTAAAATAATGTCTTTCTTAAGAAAATGACAAGATAATAAAATATATAGTGTTGCAATCTATTTGGAGAATATATTTATTCTTAAATTTAAGCATATTTTCACTTTAATTGTGTAGAAATAGTTTCGTCAGGAAACATGTTTATTCTCTTTATCTAACTTTGTGTGGATTAACCAAGTGGTATTTTATAAATCTTGTAGTGTTGACCTAACGTGCACGTTGTCCATTGAAGATTATACGCACATACTATTCAATATTATGTGGAATATCTGTTTACATAATTTTATTTTGGATTGTTGGCATTATATATTTAGGACGATTACATTCTTTCGTACTTTACAACAAATGAAAAATATGTTCGTTTTGCTCTTTCATTCAAGTCATTGCATAATTCCTTTTATACGTTACGTTCTAAAGTAGTCGTTTTACAGTGACATTTTATTGACATGATTGCTGTAAAAATTAATACATCGCTACACTGGGCTAGACTTGATGTAAATTGAATTTGATAAAATACATTAACTGTGTCAAACTTCCTCCTTTGTTTGCCCACGCGATCTTTCTAAGTTGAGAGATCATTTTTATTATCTTATTTGTAGGCATAGAAATATGCACTAATGCGTTTTAATTTCTGTGAGTGTCAATTGGCAAAATCCTTCTTTGTAAATGTATATTCAAAATAAGGCATTAAACATATTCGATTGACTTTATAATACGAAACTTTTTAAATTTTCTCTTTAAATGTAAACCAAAAAACTAATCTATATGAAAAATACTTTTTACATAGTTAGTCTAAAACGTTCTATAACTAAGTACTTTAAATGCTAAACTCATTTAAGATACATGTAAATCTTTTTATAAAAGCAAGTACATACCAATTCTCCAAATTCCGAACATGGTTAACCTTTTTTGTGTCTGCTTTGTAACACAGGCTTTTTATGTTTATACGAAATCAGCATATCTACAATTTTAACTACAGAAGTGGCTTAAACTATCCACAATAGCACAAAAGTTATTTAAATTTTAAATTTTTCTTAATGAACAGCCTTTTCTTCTGTGATAGTTAATGTCTCCTGTACAATATTTATCATATCGTAGACATAAGGAATAAAATTAAATAAAATATAATGGTATGTTTTTATAAAAAGAACAAAAACAATTAAATGTGAATATTGCAACAAATATTAAAGTTTGAAAAGCATAAAAAGCATAAAACAAAAGCATTCACGGCCAGTCAAAGTTGAAAGTTACAAAAGAACTAAGACGGAACATTACACACAATAAAACGAACCCAACAATTACTTCTATGGTTCACAAAAGGGTACTTAAGCCAGTTTACTGAGCTCTTATATTGCATTTCCCGATGGGTGACTTAAATGTGGCCAGTGGACAAACATCTTTGTGAAACAGAACAGTCCAACCGATGACGTATACTTAGGTGGGTGAGGTGAGTAGTAATCTTGTGAACTTGATCTTCATTTTCCTTCCAATACGACATAAACAATAGTGTTATTATTATTTTGGATCAATATGGTTTGTTGTGTTTGCCTCGAACCGACTATGAACGAACAGTCTTTCGAGGCCCTTGTGCCAAGTAAGATCCGCACTGGCAAAGTTCACAATAAAAATACGAAAACAATACTATATTTTCACTTACATTAATGATTATTTTACACTTTTGCATCCCAATTCGAGACACCTGCTGAATTCAGCTGTAATCTTAAACAAACCCTGAAATGAGACAGTAATTGCATCAATTTCCTATATCATACGGCACGCCAAATGTGTTTATTCCATTAAGTCATTTATTAATAATTGACTGAACAATGCACACATGTCAAAAGTGGTACCATAAAGTTTATCTATATCAAATGCATGAAACTTGCATGTAAGACAATTTTGAGCACCATCTCAGTAATTAGACAGTACAGGTCGGGAAATAAATCGCCCTAAATGTTCATGCTATCCAAATTTATACATAAGCAAAAAAGACGTTCTGCTAAAAATAAATATCGTCGTCCGAGCGGATTACCCGAATGATAATAAAATGACCTCAACAGTAAGTAGACAGAGGTTTCTAAGCGTATAATAGCTATCTCAGATAAGAAACACATATTTGTAATAACGAGCTGGGATTTGTTTCTAACTTTTTACAAATATATAGGATATCAAAAAACAACGTTTATCTGACGTTACCGGCTTTGATCGAGTCAGCACTTAGGCGACACTTGGCCATGCCGGTTTATACCGGAATCAACCGCGAAAACGCTGGGCTTCATCGTAACAACGCCGAAACTGTAAACGGCCGAGTTAGACCGTTGTGCAAACGGGGAGATCCTGGTTCTAAAGTGAAGTTGAATTCGAGTAGCCTCGGAAGACAGCTACTGATTCGTTCAAAACAGTACCAGATTATCATTGTAAACCGATTGATATGCACCGCCATTTTAAATGTCAAGCCAGGATATTTGAGTTATTTTTATTTACAAAGTTAATCATATGTTTCACAAAATTGTTTAAGTTATTGAGCATAATATATAATAAGTTAGAGAACATACCAACGATCCGTTCCAGGAAACAACAAAGAGACTGCAACGAGTGATCCGGCGTTCATCTGGGATTGCTTCTAAGAAAAAGAGGACGATCACAATATAGGTAACGAGAGAGCAGGAAAACACGTATGAGAAAGATCGACTGGTGCATGAACGGTTGTAGAAATAATTTGAAAATATACAAAAGGATGGAAAAAGTGATTTAATGAAAACCATGTCAATGCTAAAACAGCAACAACAATTTAATTTAAGAAGCAAATGCATGGGATTTATTTTATGAATAGATCCGCATGTAATTGTGATATTATGTGAACCAATTTAGAAGAATACTATTAAATGTCCATGGCGTCACAAAACTCTCGTTTATTCTTTGGCACAGGTAAATAGTAAACATATACCATGAGTAAAAGGCTAATTAACAAAAAAGCTTCGGCCAAACGACCAAAAGTGCAAAAACACAGCTACATGCATATCGGACATTTTTGTCTCGATACACCAAATACAACAAAATACAACACATTGCATAGGGGGCTGCGTTAATGAATTTAAGACACACTAGTCGTTCCTTATGCCGAATGAACTTTTCAAAGCGACTTGCATCTTTTTGACGTACATATGTGTGTAATGTCTCATCTCAGTGCCTTTTTCACATTTTGTTGACATGTGTGTCATTGTAGTTTTGTCTGTTGGATGTTTTAATTTGACATGTGTGTCATTGTAGTTTTTTCTGTTGGATGTTTTAATCTGACATGTGTGTCATTGTAGTTTTGTCCTTTGGATGTTTTAATTTATGTAGAAATTCTGAACAGAAAGGACCTTTTCATCTAGCTAAATATTTTCCTATGTTCAATAAAATAGACACAAGTCATAGTATCTGTAATAAGAAGAATGTATACACTGGTTATTATTAAGGTTTTTTACCTATAACATCAATTAGATCAATGGAAGGTTCTTTCCCTTCGTATTAAAAACAGACCATCTGTTTCATACAGCTAACAAACATCTACTAAGCGAACATTAAATACGATTATCATTTTTCCGATGTTATAAATACTTTCTTACGCAATACAGAGATTGTACGCCTTTTTGAATCGATTACAGTCGCCTCTCTTACAACCGTTAGCAGTAAACTTCGTTATTGATGACCGATTACAAAAACATCTTTTGAGGCACGAGAAGATGCATTAAGATAACCATTAATCATATATATAGATAACCATTAAGAGATATGTCAATTCTACTACACACTTTGCATATTTCCAGTGGTTCAATGGCAGAAAATAATAGTTTAAAATTTTATAAGATGTTCTTAAATCGTTTATTTATTCCGTAAGTTATCCAAATTTAGCATTTTGTCTGGATCATTTTTAAATAAAAAAAATGGTAAGCAACTTGTGTAGGGCTGTTGTGTACTTTTATAAGATAAGCGTTTTTATAAATATTGATAACTCGGTTTCCTCCCTTGATTTCAAAGTGAGGCTACTCGCCACTGACCTTCTGGGAACCAATTAAAATAAGATGACAAAAAAAAGTTACAGAAATAAAAGAAGTGCATGTAAACAACAAAGAATTGGGCCTTTTCAAGCTAAACGATTTGAAAAAAAAAAAGAACTTAGCAGTCGTAAATTGAATTTGTCCGGACGGAAATGTGAGATAATCGAGCGAATTATCGGCGCTCACAGGTTAGCTATAACTGACAAATATGAATTGAAAAAGAGAGACCATTTCGAGAAGACGAATAGGGGCTCTGAACGGTTTATTCTTACTTCTGGAAAAGGGATTTTACCTCCTTGTACATGAAGTAGTTCCACTTCGCACTTCTACACTTCGCCTCCCTTGATTGGTCATTAGAATGAAAGGAGACGAGATTCACATATATATAGAACCAGATATATCACGACAAGGACCATATTGTTTCCGATGAATTACCGTTTCTTTTAAAATGATGTGTTCCGATATTTTAAGAATGGGAAACGCCAATGAAAACGACTTCAAAAAAATCGAAAAAGTTTTACCTTGACATTTGGCACAAATCTTCCTTCAACAAAAACATTTTGTGTGTACTGGTAAAAAGGCTAGATTAAAACAGAAAATGACAAACTGAAATGGAAAGTTTTAGTGGGTCCAAGTCCGATTACCTTGAGTATGGGAAGGATCGTATTAAGGCATTGATCTCAAACGACTGGGTTGAAATTTAATTTTGGTTAAAAAATGTAGTGAAAGCACATTCGGGACCTTCTAAAAATCAAATACTTAATGAATTACTTGAAATATTTTTTTCCTGGCGATGCTGGTGGATTCTTACATTTCCTTTTTCATTACGGCAACTGTAATAACATTAGATTTTTATTTTGTCCCGAGGAAAGAACATCATTTTATCTAAAAATGCCAACATTTGCTCTGTTTAATTGTTAAAACTGACAATTTATTGTCAATATTGTTTTATACTCAAACCAATCACATTTTAATATTCTAATTTATTTCATTTGCCTATAGAAGTGTGATAATATACAAACCTGCTTAAATTTGGTAATGACTTAATGTATGGGAACAAATATGTAATCACAATGTTACTATGTACATATCTGGTTACTGTTTGATTAATCTTTTATACTTCTAAAGATCCATTATTGCTTGGTAAACGGTTTACACTTGAAATCACATGATTCACATATCATGCTACTTTTGATGCATTTGGATTGTTGCAACATATGATAGAACATACGCCAGACATAACTTAAAACGCTCAACGTTATAAGCCCTCATTGATTGAACTGTCGGGCTGAATTGGTCTTTGTTTCAAGCAGTTCTTACTAGCTGAGAAGCATATTCCTTATTTGTGGTAGTATCGTCTGCTAACTGTTCATTTGACTCCTTAAATAACATTGCTTTATCAATGAGATGCTTCATTATTACTAACAAAAACAATTAGTCAAAACAAACACAAAGTCGTCAGGAGACTGAAAAATAATAAAACAACAATCAAGCGGGAAACGAACAAAAACAGCGACAGTTCGTTGTGATAAACATATATGTGTTTCCAAGATTGAATATGGAGAATATAATTTCAGGTACATACTGTTTATTAATAATTTAGCAAGTTTCCAAACATATAATGAATAATAATATATGACAAAGTCCTATGAGCATTTAAATGTTTACCAAAATATGAAAAGCACAGGACAAAGGTAGTCACAAGCAAGCCAAATGTATAAGAAAGGACAAATCTGTGATGAGTCACTAAACCCGACAGTTACCGCCTATGAAAGGTATGTCGGTCCGACTATGGTGCTTAAACAGGTTTTACAGAGCTCTAACCTCGCACTTCCTGATGGGTTTCTCAAATGCAAACAATGCAAAGAAAACCGATCTATTTGAACAAAAAATGTCCAAGGACAGTGCATCTCTACACAACAGAAATTACGTTTTTTAACTTATTCCCCTGCGAAGGAAATGTCAATAACTACTCTGGCATCCAATTAACAATACCACATTTAGCTGACAGAATGATTTCCTTATGGATTAAAATCGAATTTCCACTGCGACAAAGTCAATGTATTAGTATTTCACACCTTGAATCTTATGCAGCTGCTCACTCAACATAACTAATCGTAGTTACCCTCGAGATGGCGTCGTCAAACTTAAGAAATCATTAAATGGTCTCCTTGAAGCAATTCTCTAAATTTTAGAACCTGATGAATGGCACCCATCGCCCAGAAGTTACGTAATTGCTTACATTTTAATTGATTTCAGTAGTCTAAAGTATAGGCCCTGTAAATATAAGTCTGGACACTTCATTTTACGGCAAAGAGTTAAATCATTTTGTTGTACAGTAATTACTCGAAAAATGAAACATCTCCATCCATAAAAGTTTAAGTTAAATATTTTTTTTCTGCTGATATTTCTGCCGGACATGTTTCATGTATGTTGATTATGGTGCTTGATTTCTTAGTCATTATATTTTATTTATACGTTTTTGGCCAGGTAATGATTGTACATTTAATTTAATCTAGATGTTTAAATCAACAGAAACTTGCAAAATCGCAAAGAACCAGTATGCTGAGCTTCCTAAGTGTGATTTGTGTCATTTATTATTAACATTATTGAAAGCTGATTTCTTTCATTTACGGTGTTTTTTTGGAATAACAACTGTTGAATAATATAATGTATTATATACACTAATAAACTGTCTTGAGTGTAAATATTCAGAGAACAATATTTTGGAGAGTTGGTGTTCATTTAAAAGGGTACACTTCTTTGTTGTAGTCAATTAAAACGCACATCATTTTCCTTCTAGAAAAGGTTCCTATATTATCTTCATTATCAAAATGGTACAGGCTGTCATTAAGTCATAAATATATAAAGTCAATTTTATAATCCATGTTAAGATTATTAACAATAATGTCAATGGTCTTTTGTAATGCATGAATATAAAATATACATTAATGGACATTTAATGGATTGGAGTTCAAAATGCAATAATGAATTTTATACATGATTGCAATTTTCAAAACTGGCAAGAAGGCGAATATACAATATATAAGAAGACTTAATGTTATTATTTTAAAACGCAGTGCTTCATTTTCTCATTAACACTTACATTAAAATAATCCGTAAGTATCAATATCAAAAATAAATAAATAATATTTTTGCAGTGATGTTATTTGCAACAAGACTAATATATATCTAAAACCATCATGCAAAGAATACTAATCATTTTAATTGTTCGGGAGAATAAACTAAAGTATGACCTTATTTGTTTATATTACCCCACATTATGCTAAGTACAGTTTGTAGTGCCCGCTTAGACATCTTTATACAATGACATTTTTCCTAATATTATGCTTGGTTTAAAGACAATTACTGGTAATAAACCACACACAAAATATATCTTGTATAGGCATTGTGCGCACAATGAATGGTACAGCAAAGGTAATGAGTCACGTAAGTTTTCTCAAAACCAATTATCGCACTACGTAAGTATGTTCAGCAGCACATTTGCCATTTCTTGGAAACAGCATTACATGTATGTTAGTCCCAATGAGTTGTCGTTAGTTGTCGTTCGTTTCCCACTTGATTGTTGTTTTATAATTCTGCAGTCCCCCAAACTGACCATGTTTTTGTTGTATATTTTACTTGACCAAAGGGGACAATTCGTTACCATTTTGTTGTAATTTTGTACCATAACACTGACATAGTAATGTTACAGTGTCAGTCAAATAAGCAGTAATCAAAGGGTAATGATACCAGCACAAAGATGGCTTCTCACCCAGTGAATACTGCTGTAGCCAAGAATCTTCTTCTTGCCTCAGCTAAACAAATGAGTGGTTATAATGTAGAAGTCATTAATACTCACTCTGTTATTTGTACTTTACCGGACCTGGTAAGTAAAGAAGGTCATAGGTTTATCCTCAGGAAGCAACAAACAACAACAACAACAACAAAACCCAACAACATAAAATGTATTAATAGGGCGTTCCTTTAACACTTCACGAGAACACCATCTCTACAATAACGGGTAGATTGTTTGTAAAATTGAAAAGTATTTTAAAAATATTGACCAGTTTTCTGCATAATAAAAGAAAAATGTAGGAGAAATTTGTGTGTAAATTATAATAAAACTGTCTTTAATACTATCTTTACATAGGTTATTCTTTAGATGAAATTGGAATTTGGTTCATTTTTTTCTTGAGCGTCATATAGTTTTAACAATAGAAACATTTTATAGTTTAAAATATATTGATGAAAAATTCAAAAAAAATACTTCAGCGTTATATACAATATGACTTGTTAAATAAGAAAAAGACATATGAGAATTTCCACAGCTATTAAAATTTGCACTTCTAATTAAAAGAAGTAAATGTAAAAGTGACATAAACACCGACACGAGTTATTTACATATAACGAAAAAGCTACCGCCTTGGAACGGTCAGTCGGCAAACAGACGGACGTGGATGTTTTATTAAACCTGGTTTGTGGTGGAGTGCCTCATCCGGAGATAAATAGATAAAAATACTAATTGCAAACAATACAGCAAAAGTAATAAAAACGATAAATATACAATATTTACAGAATATATATGTTTGTGCATTAAACCTAAACAGTTCTTAAAGAGAGAATAGTTTTAAATCAAACAGTCCAGGCGATGGAGTATTATAAAAACTATTTAATGCTGTAATATAGTATAACGGCAGTGACCTCACATGTTAAAATAAAAATGTCATAGCTATAGTCATTCTGCAAGGACGCAGGTATTGTCAAAGAAATTATCATTAATCGCTTGGTCTCTTTATTCTCTTGAGAGTGTAAATATTTTGTCATAGTATGTTCTAAATTTTGGTGGGTAACGGAATAGTTTCTACTAAATAACGGAGACACCACAATGGAAATTAAACGATAGTTTTTCATTAATATTTAACGTAGCATATGAATTAAAATAAAAAAGGTACAATATCAAAGCAATAACCTATTTCTCCCTTATTGGGATTTCCGACTCGGGCTATTCTCATATGTCCTTTTAATGATAAACTGGTCCTGATCTTTATTGAGATTATAAAATTCATTTCCAATTTTAATATTTCGATAAATGAATATTATTATTTTATGAATACTAAATTCTTATGGTAGTTTGAATATGCAATACAATATCAATTTACTGCTCACATGCAATCTTCTGTAATAAATATTTATGACCTACAAAGTTGGACAATTGAAAGAAAATTGTCATAGATTATAAATTAATTTCAGGAAACAACTTTACTCTGTATTATTTAGCTGGCAATACTTGGTAGATTGTTGAAGTATATACCTCTCTGCATATTAATTACAGTTATATGTGACAGCTTTTTTGCAGATTTTTGCAAGTATTGAGAAACAGCTGTTTTCATGTTGACTTTACATCGCGTTATTCATTTATGCCACATTTCACAGGCATTAAGAAGCTGCTGCGATGTCTAAGTTCATTCAGCTTGAAAGTTATTCCTCTTAAGTTTTTGGAACAGTTTATGATTCCACCAAAGGACATGTAATTAACGTGATAAGCAGAATTCCAATATCTTCTTCCTATCTTTAATTGACGCGTTGTCAACTTATTTCTGAATTATTAAAACACTTCATATGATTGTGGATATATACTTACAAAATATACTTATTTTATAACGTTTAACTTTCAAACATGAGACGATACGAAATTTACGTTTAAACACCAATTTATTTTTTATATTTTTTATGTAGAACATTTTGTAAGTGCTGTTATTGCAAAATCAGAATTGCCTGTAAGAAGAGAATTTAAGAAAGATGCATTTGTCAAACTTGTAATTTTGCTAGATACACATTATAAAGGTGCTTCAGTTTCCAGTTTATGTGTATCTGCAAGGCACCAACTTTGGCTTTCTTTATCTTAAGGTGTTAAATTTAGAAATACTTTAAATTTTCAGACAGGAGATACAATTCTTCTCTTGTCATATTTTACTACAGCTGTGAAGTAAAAAAGACTAGTCAACATTATTTTGAGAGTTGATTATTGGAAAGGATAGCCTAATAAACTTATATCTCTGTCTTTATTGACAGAATAGTAATTGTAGTCGTTGCCATTTAACAGACAGGCTTTATGCTGACATGTCTATTTGCTTTAAAATCTATCTTTCACCCGGTCTGGAATGTTACCATGAACATAAATCTTAAATGCACTACTGCCTTATTACATGCGTACCTAACGTACTAAAAAGGCCAATGTTGGGTTACATTTTATTATGATTTGTATACAGTTTTATAATATCAGTTAGGAACAACAAAATATACTAAATATTGTTGTTATAATGACAGTCAGTTGATTACAATTTTACAACTAACGCACAGGCACAAAATTGGTCTTAATACAGATAACCGGCTATGTTTAATGTAGGACATATGTCCGAATAGAACCGAATGTGCATGGTCAGGAGTAAATATAAGTATTTTGTATCTAGCTTTGTAGCGCTTGCTAAGTTTCTAAGAGAAAAAAGCAATTAAGTAAATTAGCATCGTCAATTCCCCAAAAACAAAAGCTGGCGTATTTCTTTAGTATGTTGCCAGAAATTGGTCTGGCCACCGTCTGGTATGTCAGTCTTTTATGGTGTGAAAACTAAGAAAAGGTCCCATGAGAATTATCACAAATTAACTTGCCCATTTAACAGTTTCTGAACAGTAGTTTGAATTATTCCCAAGCTTTGACGTTTAACAAGAATTTGTTAATGACTTTATCTGGTAAAAGATAGGACGTCATATAATGCAAAGAAGTGCACGCATCTAAAACTAATATAATCATCAATTTTAAGTCAGAAATGAAGAAAATGGCAAAATACCATCCAAAATTACGAACCAACGTGTAGTATTTTACAGCTTTCATAGGTAACGTGTTCTAGAAATGATTATTTAATAAATAAATAATAATATATTATAAATGTCAGCTTTTTCATTTACAAAGTCTTCTACTGATGATTAATTAACAAATGCACTATAAATATTTTATTCACAAAATTAAATTGCATTTAGTTAAAAATTTATGTTATCACTCAACGTAGTTCCTAACCTAGCTTATAATTATAATGTTTTGTTTCATTAACCATTTAAAAGTCTTATTGAAAATCTGAAAAGAAATATATTGTATGCCTGCATTTATTCTCCTACAAAACTTTCTTAAAGTACAAGCTTGAAGCTAGACTATATTTCTGAAAATATCGAAATTCTGTCACAATAAATATAATCTTTTCTTCCTTTCGTCTTTAACACTAATTTGGAACTAAACGTCACTTTTGGGAGACTGTTCCATCAATTCATTTCTGTAAGATAAAAGGCAATTTACTATGATACATGGATTTGTCACTGCAATCTTGCCTCGCACGTAATTTAGTGTCATACGATAGTGTCTACAGTTATTTGCTAGTATTATTGATTTTGATGGTTCCATGTATGACGACGCTATCCAAATGTCTTCATCAGAAAACTTGAATATCAGTACCAGGTTTCTGTATTGAAATAGGAATCAAATAACAGTTAAAAGAGCAAGAGAAAATCAAGACATTGTGATATCTGTAATTGTTCATGCTAATATCGTAAATGAATGGATTAGTAGTATAAAAATAGTTGCAGATTTGTTAAAAATGATATCCGCTTCCCTAAGTATTAAATAACATCCCAAAACCTTACCCTTTACGTTAACTTACCAAACTGCTTCAGATAAAATTTGAAAGAGTAACCTCATGCCAAAATACAAAAATTATAACTTTGAGAGAGCGTTTTAGTAACTATTTTTTGTAAAAAGGAATATTCCATAGCAAGCCATTATTGCAAACCCAACGCTCCTAGCAAAGATCATTTTAAGTCTAACATTATGTTTACATTGATAAAATATATAGAAGCTTCTTGTCAGAAACATTTCGAGCATTATAAGGCCAAGAACCTATAATTACGAAAGTGTTGATGTAAGAAATTGAGCAAATATTAAATTGACTTCTAGAGCTAAATGCTTTATCTGGTTAGTGTAAAGTAGATATAAAACGATTTGTGTCTCATGTGATTTATCAGGAATAACTGGCGTCAAACCGAATCATAGAGGTGGCAAGAATATGGCCATGATTTACAGGATAAAAATGTAACTAAGGAGATATAGCAATAACAGAGTGCCTTTTTAAGGAGGGCTTGGGCAGAAATCTGAGTAATTTTAGTTTAACCACCTTGTCTAAACAACAAATATTGTCTGTGCTGATTTGTATTCGGACACGCTTATTAAAAGAATAGAAGGCGGTCCGTAAAATATGTGCATGTTTTCAGCAATGGTTTCAGTTTCAGGTGTTTACCAGTGAAACAGATTACCAGTTTCACCACCGGAAACAGGGATATATTTAAATTTCGATAAGTCTACCACCATTATGGGGACTTAAGTGACTATTCTATAAAGTAAGATACAGTTTTATTCTGACATAAATAGCAAAAAGAATATGACGCAAATTAGTTTTCTAAAAAGAAAAAAAAATCATAATAGAGCTGTAACATTCTTCTTGAAAATATGTTTAAAAATGTTGGACATTGAATTATTCATTCCTAATGTAACAGTCCGATATTTTACAGATATTGCTTATCTCTTCATTCAAATAATATCAATCTATTCATGTCTAGCTTAGGCAAACTTTCATACAAGTTCCCTTTGATAGGAAAACTGTATTTAACAAAATGGGTGAAATCTATAAAGGACGCCCTCATTAACCCTTAACATCTTATAGTTTATTTCTTTATGACAGACATATTCTCTCATATGTAAACATCCAACAACGAATATTACTTTAGTATGAAGGGTTGTTAATAAATTATTGCAAAGTTCGTTCAATTTTGTGCCTGAACCTGCATTCCGGAATTACGATAATATGTATAGATTTCACGTTAATTTAAGACGTCAGACATGCGATTTAACTTATATCTTTTTTTCTCTGCAGCTGTTCAATGGTCAAGTAATGACAATGTTACCTTAATTATGCTAGTCATATGATGCAACTTTAATTATCAACAATTATATTTTGTAAACACGACCAATAGTGCTCATGTAAACCTCTAGAATTATTACACCAACGCCATTACACCCTCCACAGCAACCGCCTCCACCAACAGCAACAACGTGAAAATAATTATTAAGAGTTATTAAATTTATTTATTTATTTGGGTTTTACGGCACACCGACACTAAAATGTTCATACGGCGCCGAATACAAAGATGTTTAATGTAAATAGAGAATAATCAGGTAAAACTAAACTATGGGAGTTATTTACATCACATTGTACGTATTAATTATTGTTTCATGATGTTAGAAGAAAATAGGACAAAATAAGAATCAATCTAAAAATTAAAAAGCATTTTAATTGAAGAAAAGGGACACTCTGATCAGTGCCATAACCACAGTTACTCTTCGCGACTGTTTACTTTCGTTTGTCCTACAAAGCTAGAGATAATCGTAAGCGTATAAATCTACGGTGACCAAGCGGCATTCCGACTGTAACCCAATGTCTGTGTTTTATAGAACTAGAGGTGTCAATATTTCATATAGTTCCGTAAATATTATTGTTGTATTGTCCCAGCAATTCGGTAGACTGTTTTTGTAATGAATTCGGATACCTTCCTTCCATGTAGAACCAGACCTGACATTAATAAATTTTACATGTTATAATGTTAACATCTTATACAATTATGCTTAACAAATATACGGTTTTGTAAAGGTAACTGTCCAACCTGTTTTTTCACTACAAATGTGTAATCTTCTGTGTAAGTTAATAGAATCTAAAGGTCTCAAATATTACTTGTTTTCGTTTGGTCAATGTATTATCTATCGGTTCAAATGTTGCTTCTTATTTCATTTTAACTCAACGACTAATAATTTGTATTGATTAAACGCCGCATATCTTGATTCAGTGACATTTTTGGTTCTGTGTTTGACCGATTGTTCGAGACATACGCACTCAGCCCTTTGTTTAATTCTATCATGTGTGTTGCACAATCATTTGAAGAACTATTTATAGAATGCTAAAAACTAGTTTCAATATGCAGACATATTATGATATACGTCTTTATATGATTAATGTAAAACATTCTACTTTTTACGCATTATTTATAAAATACGCTTAAATTTTAATAAAGAAAGTAAATTGAAAAATTAGATTTACTCAAGTTCTAAACGTACGCGACGTTAAGATCTCTTAGGAAATAGGTTAGTGTCATTAATGCTGACCACATACGCACTTAATTTGCTGTCTTTCACCAAGGGATGTCACTACGAGAGCGAGAAGTGAGAAAAATAACCTTTGTGTCAAGGGTGATTGACCATATTCTATTGTTTATTGGAAATTGTTACTGAATAGAACATCAATATAAATAATGTCTTTCTTAAGGACATGTCAAGATAATAAAATATATATAATATTGCAAATTAAATATTATAATAATATAATTATTTTTAATCTGAGTTTCAGCACGTGTACATATTATTTCGTCAAAGAATAAAACACATGTTTATTAACTAAACCTAAAATTTCTTGGTTTTACCAACTGGTATATTTTAAAATCTACTGTTGACTTAACTTGCAGGTTCTATTGTAGATTAAAAGCACATATTATTAATTATTATCTGGAATATCTGTTTACATAATTTTATCTTGGATTGTTGACATTTAATATTTGAGACGATTACAAAAAATAACATTCTCAAATTTTCCAACTAAGGAAAACATTTTCGTTCATATCTGTGTGTTCTTGCATTGCGGTCCTTACATCAGGCTTCTTGTAACTTACGTTCTAAAACGTCTTATTTTGATGACATTTATTGACATGGGTATTGTCAACATCAATACAGCGCCACACTAGGCCAGACTTGATGCAAATTGAATTTGTGACCTGCATTACTTACTTAACTGAGACATTGCTAACTTTATCTCTCAAATTGTGAGAGATTATTTTAAGGTATTTTGTAAGAATAAAGCCGAGCATCACACAGATGGCTTTTGTTTCTGTTCGTGTTATCTGGAGCCATATTTTCTCGTCTCTGGTGAATTAATAATGCCTTTTGCACGATATTAATCATATGGTAGACATAAGGATTAACATAAAATAACATTTTATACTTTTCTCTAAAAAAGAAAAACAATTATTATGTGAGTATTGCAATATATATTAAAATATAAAACGTCATAAGACAAAAATATTCACATGCCAATCAAAAGCCGAGTGAGATCCGGACAATCAAAATCCCAGTTAAACTACGAAACAAATAACACGTTCACTTACATTAATGAATATTTTACACTTTTGTTTCACGATTTGAAACACTTTTACAATTTAGCTGCAATCGCACACAAATACTGAAATGAGACAATTATTGCATCAAATTCCAAATTATGAGTTTTTCAAACTTTCTGTTTCTTCAACATGTTCAAAAGCAAAGATCGTCCTTATCTCAGACAAAATAGCACTTCAAACTACTCATTTACACATATAGTATTTATTAGAAATTTTGTTTCAATCTTTCTTTTTATAATTATATCAAGACATAGTCTTTCTTCTGCACTCAGATCATTACATAATGAAGTCACGTGTTAAAAGCACGTTTCAATGAATCTAACTGAAAGCTGGGAAGTCCCGGTCAAGTGAACCCTCTGGAACCATGTCAATCCGTGAGAACAACCGTGCGATAACAGGGTTACTCTCGGTTGTTACTGGACAGGACCGGTGCTTCTCGTGTCAGATCCTAGGATCAACTTAATCTAATGTGACAAACCGCCATAATCAGGGTTGTTACTGACCTGCGATGAGCCCCGAAACTGGCGGTCAAGCTATGATTTGACTTTTTTTTGTTTCCCTACAGATACGGACGGACACGGCTCGAGGCGGTTTAAAAGCCGCTCAATGCCATTATATATTTAGGCCGCTAAATGCCTTTTGATCACGAATTCACCGGTTTAAAAACAGTAACCGCCGTGAAATACGGGACCTTAAAAAGGTAAATGACGCTCAGCTACGGTGAAGTAACAGTAATTCACGGATTACGGTCCGTCAGGCAACAGGCAACAACTTCCAATTTGAAGCTCAATTCGGTGTCCTTTCGACTTCATAAATCTATAAACGAATTGTTACATCCTTTTAAGTTAAAAAGGAACATTCCTTAAAGGATAAATAATCAAAGGTGTTAAAACCTATAATAAGTATGCAACATTTTGGCAGGGTTGCAGGTGTTACGAATTTTATTATTATTTTTTAACCTTGGCTTGTTGATTTTTGATTCAAACCATGCGTAAAAATAATTAATAAACATAACTGATGCTGATAAAATATCGAAAACCTGTTTAAATAGGATCCTAAAAAGTGCACAGCCGGAATTTTCCTTGACCTTAACGGCCTTGATAGTGTCTACCAGGGCGTAACTGGGTCACGCCAGGTTACACAAGAATCAACCAGGAAAACGCCGGATTTTCACTGTAACGTCGCCGTGCGAGCCGTAAACGACCGCGTCAGACTGTAGCCAACAAGGCAAGACTGGTCGTTCCAAGTAGGTAACTGTTGGGTTTGCTGTTTTTGTTTAATGACTCAACACAGATTTGTTTTTACTTTTATATTTGGCTAGCATGTGAATACCATTGTCGTGTGCCTTTTTAAATTTTGGTATATGTTGCAATCCTCATAGCACATATATCCTTATTGGGAACATACAAAATGATGGAAAAATGACTTAATGACGACAATGACAATGATAAAAACACACATTTACTTTAAAAGGAAATGTATATGTTCCATTTCATGTACACTTTCGCATGTTATTGTGATATGACTTTCACTTAATTTACATATGTCTAATTCCGGTATACTTATGAACTTATGGAGAAAGTTCATCTGAAATCATCTGTCCTGAAAGCCTTCAATTTAGAAGAATACCACTAAATTTGCATGGCGTCACTATACTCTCGTTTATTCTCTGAATCTGGTACAAAGGTACTAGGACTTGCAGGCTAAAAGACAAAATAGAGTTGGGCGTAAACGACCAAAAGTGCAGCTATAAAATTCGAACATTTTAATCATGATACCCCAAAACACGCCAAATTGTTAGGAGGTTGGTGTGATGCGTTTATAAAGTTACAGCACATCAGTTTTTCCTTTTGCCTCTTGAAACATAATATCTATTTGTGTGTAATGTCTCGTCTTAATGCTTTGTTAGCTTTTCTCTGACGTGTGTGTTCTTTTGGATTTATCTATGTTTTTTGATGTGGCAATTCCCAAAGGGCCTTTACATCTTGCTAAAATACGTATTTTCGTATCTGTGATAATAAGAATTATTATAATTTCTTCCTCTGGAATATCCATGGGGAGTTTCGTTTCTGCGTGTGATATTTAGACAACATTTTTCATACAGCTAACACAACTTTAAAGCTAAACGTTGATGAAATGAACATCAAATCCGATTTTCATGTTTTCGTTGTAATCAATATTTTATTGCGCAATGCAGACAATGTACGCCTTTTTATCAGACGCCTCGCTAATACCCATTGGCACTAAAACTAACTTGTTGATGACCTACAAATACATTATTGCAAACACGAGAAGAGGCATATTACCATTGTGAGGTATGTAATTTCATCACTTTTGCATACAGAAAGAGCAGTTGCATGTGCTTTAATGGCATAGAATAATAGTTTTAAATATTTAATGTTCTAAAACCGAAATGTATGCATGCAATTTACTGTCCGATTTTGCCGTTTTGTCTGGATCATTTTTGTATAAAGAATAGAACATTAAGCAACTTATACAGATTAGTTGAATAATTTTTATGAGAATTTTCGTTTTTGAAAGATTCACGAGTGAATAATTTATTTATTCTTATGTATGAGCAATTTACAATGGGCCACATAACTATATTGTTGTAATAGGCATGCATATGTATGCGTTTTATAACCAAATGTCTGTCAAGCATGTCAATTGATTGCACTTTAAAGTCAGAGTTTCCCATACTGGATGATAATAAAGACCTTAATAGTTTCAGTTAAACCTGGTCTTATTGTTTCCGAGCCAACACACAGTTTCGCTTAAAAATAAATTTTCATACAATATTAAAAAAAATGAAAGCGACATTCCACAGGAAATAACTTCAGTGTATTTCTTAACGTTGTCAATTAACCCAAGGCTTTTTTACCCTGCAATTTTTAACAAAGCTTCCAAATACATTTATGTGTATTATTGTAAAAAAAGAAAATGACAAAAGTACCTTGATATTAGCAGCTTTAATGGGTCTATTATCCGATGACCGTGTGTATGTGAAGGATCGAGTCTTTGTAAATACTTAAAGTAATCTGAAATTTATGAACAAAAGCATTCACACCAAGGATGGACAATACGCTAGAAAAATCACATAAATAAGTACGCATTTCCTATTATAGAAAGTAATTTCTTGTTCCTTGTAGAACATTTTAACTGTCTAAGTATTTATTATCTAACAGAAACAAACATGCGGTTAATTGGTTTTACTTAGAGACTTAACAGACGATGTTTATCCTGGGGCAAGAGGAACTCTGAAAGATAAAAACCAGTCGAAAACGCCGAATATTAATACGAGAACCGTAACAACGTCTTAATCCAACGAGAAAAAGTAGACAATATTCATTTTGTGTATGGCAGAATGTCATGTCGGCCTTGCTAGAAACTTCTTGAAATTTAATATCGTTTAAACGGTATGTTATGGTACACATTCGGGACCTTCTAGAATTAATTAAATGCGTTTTAATTTACTAAAATTATGTTTTGTCATTGCAAAGCTAGTGGATGCTTAAATGCTGGATGGATAAATGCTACAGTAATCATGCTATATTTTTTTTCACGAGGACAGAACAACATTGTAATAATATACGAGACGCTTTCACTGGTTAATGACATCCTTTGTGGCAACACATATGCACTAATTATCGGTTGATGTAACTGTCATAAGGAACATGTGTGATTACTGTATAATTAATCTTTTAGTAGGTATATAGGCGTGTTTGTTTGACATTCATATAAGACATCATATAACTCCTAACAAAAGTACAGATGTCGTTACCGAGTTTAAATTCGTTATCGCTTAAGACAATTTCTTTCAAATTGACTTTCATATCGTTTGTATTGGGACCCCCCCCCACGCAGTGCGAGATCTCTGCAAACTGGTTCATCTATCCCTTTCACTTATTTTGCCGTCTGACGTATCATTACGTTAACCTTTGGATGTTCAACATTTTTTATTTGATAGAACAATTTACTAAATGTAGTAACTATATATCTAGCTAGATTAAATCCCGATAGATTTAGTAAGGCCCTATAAGGTCAACCACAACAAGCTTCAGTATAAATTACAATAATAGCTCAACACAGGTATTAAATTGGACAAAGTCATGTCTTCTAAATGGGTCCCAAACTATCGTTCTACAACGTGACCACTCAGTAGAGGCATCTGCAACTTCCGGTGGGTGTGCCCCAAGGCTCAGTCCTTGGCCCACTTTGCTTCCTTATAAACATTAATGACCTCCCTTCATCAGTTGATAAGTTGATTATCTTAAAGATTCACAAAATGCTACAATCATATTTAGATCAGTTAGAGTTATGGGAAAACAATTGGGTCATATAATTCAACAATTCTAAGCGTCAAGTTCTTCAATACAAAGAGTGAAAAAGTAATGAACAACACATATTTCCTCCATGGCCTAGCCCTAGAAGATGTTACATCTGCTCGATATCTTGGAATTAACCTTTCCAACGACTTCAATGGACTTCAATGCTCACATTTCTCGAATTACCACAAATGCAAAAATAAAAAAAAACAACCCCAAACTCTAGGGTTTCTTAAACGCAATATTACAACAAAAATTAAAAAGGAATGGACTCTGCTTAAATAACCCTCATCAGACCACAACTGGAGTATGCCTCGACAGTTTGGAGTCCACACACAAAAACAGACAAAATAGAAATAAATCAGAGACGTGCGGTTAGTTGGGCCCAATCCGACTATTCGTACCATTCAGAATTAACCCAAAGCCTGAAGTGGAAATCCCTAGAAACTAGACGTGAAGAAGCAAGGGTCTTAATATACAACTATCGCCATACCTGAAACCTAACAACAGACCCAGCCGTCACATACATCCCTTTTGCTTTCAAAAATGCTTCACATCCCATGATTTCTACAAATACTCATTCCTCCATAGCATCACTCTATGGAACAGCCTACAACATCAAACTGATTCTCTGCTTGATCATAACCTCTTCAGGGCTGCACTTGTAGCGCAAAAATTCTAGATTTGCAAATCATGCTTCAAGCTAGATTTTTTAATAGTAACTCCAAAACCTTTTTTTTAACTTAACTCTCACAAATCGCATACGTATGCTAAATTGTTGAAGATTACAAAAAAATTAAGTAATATTGATTTAATTTCCAAAGTTAATCACTGCATTTCTTGCGCATATTTACTGACTACGACGCGCCCACTGCCAGTAATTCATTTTCAACTGTGTAGGCAGAATAGATAGATATTTTTATGATTTTTATGTATAGGAATGATATGGTCACTTAAAATGTGTAAAGAAATGAGTTTTCGATATATGTGCCTGCGATTAATTTTTTTCGCAATACTAATAAGATTGTGCATTCTGTTTATCGTCAGGTTATTAGTCGGCCTATTTTATTTATATTAATTTTCTGATTTATTATCTGGAATAATGACTTAATAATTGTGATCTACATAATGCTGTATACAAAGCAAACTTCTCATTTTTACAATTAACTGTTTACTTTTTAATTTAAGTCCCCTATTGCTTAGTACAGTTGACATTAGCATAAAACGCACGTACTTACATGACACTACGTAGGCACATATTCTTTGTTTTCGTTTTTGCCGTCACGATTAATTCTGAGAATCTTCCCATTTCAATAATCTTTTGGGGACCATAAAAGTTACAACGACCTCCGGTGTGGTTTTCAGCGAGCCAGAGCAGAAAACCCTTACACTCTGATTTGCTATGTCCATTCTCTTATCCTTAGCATTCGACTTTTAAAACGTGTACTTGAAGGTAAGATTTTTATGTCACTTTTCTTTGTTCGATGTAAATTCATGGGTTTAAAAATTGTTTTACTCCCCTATAAAAGATGAAGCTAACATATGTTAACACTATCGTGGACGTTTCTAAGAAACCATTAGCTTAATGACTTACAACAAATGGATACTGTTCCTTATGTATCATTGACCTTAACAATATCTTTAACAGCTCTGTTTACACTACGGATATGTTACATGAGCATAGCTTTTAGGATCGACAGCCTGTTTGTCGTCTACAAAACCTTGAATTTTATCTGCCCATGATCAGAGTCATTGAATTCTCTCGCTAAATCGTCTTTGTTATCGATTAAGAACACTTTTTTATTCTTCCTGTTTGTGCCTTAATTTAGGTTTTTCGTGATGAAATTGTGGAACTTTCACAGAAAACAAGAACAACTCTGGTAATGATTAGTAAAAACGATTAATGAAAACTTTTTGACGAAACATCGCACTTACCTTTTCAGAAATATTTATTATATTGTTATTAAGGCAATCTTTTCTTAAAATTGCATTTTTTTGTATTTGGTTTGATGAAATATGGAATTATGACATATAACATGTTGTATCGGGTAATAAAAATCATTTGTATTAAAACCACCATCTATTCATTGTTTCGTTGTCTTAGAAATAAATATAGTGACTATATTAAGCTATCCTTTTCTAGGACATCATTTGAAAAGAAAGTTAATCATTTTTTAAGTAATAGCGGCTTAAGTTTATACTTGGGAAAATATCCAAGAACAGAAACGACATAGGACACATACGACGTCGTACAATTTGTAAAGACTTTCCGGGTTTTGCAATAAGCTGTGATCAGCTTGATATCAGTACGAATACACGACAAATCAGCATCTCTTTAAGAAAAGCGTGACAGTTCCATTAAAATTACTTAAAAGAACATTAAACATAAAATAATACAAGTTAAAATATTTAATTAAACCACTATTACAAATATTAATTCCATCAAATGCATAACGAGAGATCATTTGAAATTTCAAACGATGTCATGACAGTGTCAATAAGGTTTGGAAATATGCTTATTTATGTTGGTAATGAGTTTTCCAAAGATAATGTTATTTGGTTTAAACCTAAGATACAAATGCACCAACTTGACAATAAATCAAGTTTGTATTATTATTCTTGATTGCATTTGGATTGACCATTTGGTCAGAAGTAAGTAATACAAGTTTGAATATAAGAATGAGGAATGACGAACACAATGCTCAACAGAAAAGAAGTATACAAAGTATTATTTACTTTGCAAATACGCATTTCTTACAATGCATGTTTCTAGTTTGTCATTAAGAATAAGCTATTTCAGTCGCGTCCCCATATATTGCTTGTTTATAAATGTATTAATACCTTCAGCTAAATCTGATTTGTTCGTCTACAATGCCAATATAGAAACAGTATATACTGGCAGTTTTGTCATTCGTCATATGTCTTCTTATTAGATAGTTAAAGTTTCCTTATGAAAAGATAAATACACAACTGTCTTTCTCTGTCAGTTGGCTTGTTAAATAGCCTGACGGAACGTTAAAATTGTTTCAAAACTCCATTTGTTATCATAAAAATCACGTCTTCATTTAGCCGATGTACAGATTTAAGGCCTTTACTTTGTCAGTTATAAATTAAGCCATTTGTTCGGTAGCGATTAAATTTCACCACGAATGGAAAGATACTGCTACTAATTAAGACGTACAAGGTACATGTTACGTTTCAGAGATTTCCATATTTTGTGAATATCCAACAGTAACACAATTTTACGATGATTAGCCCTGAGAAATCGCGTTTAGAAATCATCATTTCTCTAAAGCGTTTAATCTATAACATCAGATTCAAGTGTTTGATCTATTGTCAGATAACAAGGTGACAGTAGGTTTCTATTTTACCGTTTTTAAAAGTATATATTAACTTTAAGCAGAAAAGTATAAGCCTTCAAACATGCTTTGAACACCAGCCTGTAATAATACCTCAAATGTTTCATAGTTCTTGTAAAAAGCCGACCAGCCTTGGAATAACTGTAAACAACGCCATTACTTTAAAAAGTACATTTTGGCATGGGATGTAGTCCGTTAAATTTGAGCAGAATTATAATGGTATACATAAAAGCAATAATTATGTTCCGCGTTTATAAATAAGTGAAGAACATCTCCTACTACCTCCCTATCTAAGAGAACTACAGTATGGTCGGAACTGAGACATATTCCACAGAAACACTTAACATGGCATGTAATGTTATTCAGAAGTTCTTTAGATCTAACTAAATCGTCGTAACTCGTTACGTTTTATTGGAAACATTTATTTATAATGTGAACATAGGTGCGGCAAGTTAAATAATGTACACATCCGGCTGCAGAACACTTCACTAAAAGCAGATTTTGTTTCATAGCCCCCCCCCATCCCTCCAAAAAAAAACAACAAAAAAAAACTTAACAAAATGACCGGGCAAACACTTGAAAAAGTATTGACGACTGAACTACTAACCAGACTAAACAGAAAATGGTAGAGCCGGGGAAGCAATGTGGCATTTTGACCTTATGTCCGTTTTCATTTAAAACTGTATTAATACACACTATGATGAAAGACCTATTTTCAAAAATGATTTAATGTTTTTGTTGTTGTCGTGAATATATACTCATCAAAACAGGAATCTTAATCAGCAACCAATATACACAGTGTTTTCAAAAGTCGGTTAAACTTCGCCTGCTACCGTTATAGGTCACGTTTTCCATAAGTATAATATATAAGTCGGATACTTTTAGCTAAATAAGAATAAATAATAAAGTCCTATGAGCAAATATGTTTAACAATTTGAAAAGGCACAGGACAAAGGTATTCACATGCAAGCCAAATGTAAAAGTAAGAACAAATCTGTGATGAGTTATTTAACTAAAAGAGCAAACCCGACAGTTACCGCCTTGGAACGGTCAGTCGGCAATATGGACCTTTTGGGGTGCTTAGCCCAGTTTGACAGAGCTCTAACCACGCACTTCCTGGTGGATTTGCCAGTGAAAATCGAAACTTAACGGTGTTGAATTAGTCTTAATTTGAAAGTGAAAGTGAAATTTTGTCACAAACGTTTGCTAACTGCATCTAGCGTGAAAGTTATTTGGCCTTGTCTGGCTTTAAGTAAGTATAGTACATAGTATGAATATTTAATTCCATCCAATGCATAACGAGAGATCATTTGCAATTTTAAACGATGTCATGACAGTGTCAATAAGGTTTGGAAATATGCTTATTTATGTTGGTAATTAGTTTTCCAAAGATAATTTTATTTGGTATAAACCTAAGATACAAATGCACCAACTCGACAATAAATCAAGTATGTATGTATTATTCCTGATTGCATTTAGATTGACCTTTTGGTCAGAAGTAAGTAATAAATATTCGACTATAAGAATGATGGATGACGAAAACAATGCTCAACAGAAAAGTAGTATACAAAGTATTTTTTAACTTGCAAATACGTTTTTATTACACTGCATGTTTCTAGTCTGTCATTAAGAATAGACTATTTCAGTCGCGTCCCTTATATTGCTTGTTTATAAATGTATTATTACCTTCAGCTAAATCTGATTTGTTCGACTACAATGCCAATATAGAAAACGTATATACAAAAAAAAAAACCTATTGATGGGGTAGTTTTGTCATTCGTCATATGTCTTCTTATTGGTTTGTTAAAGTTTCCTTATAAAAAGATAAATACACAACTATCTTTCTCTGTCAATTGGCTTGATAAATAGCCTGACGGAACGTTAAAATTGTTTCAAAACTCCATTTGTTATCATAAAAATCACGTCTTCATTCAGCCGATGTACAGATTTAAGGCCTTTACTTTGTCAGTTATAAATTAAGCCATTTGTTCGGTAGCGATTAAATTTCACCACGAATGGAAAGGTACTGCTAATAATTAAGACATACAAGGTACATGTTACGTTTCAGAGATTTCCATATTTTGTGAATGTCCAACAGTAACACAATTTTACGATGATTAGCCCTGAGAAATCGCGTTTAGAAATCATCATTTCTCTAAAGCGTTTAATCTATAACATCAGATTCAAGTGTTTGATTTATTGTCAGATAACAAGGTGACAGTAGGTTTCTATTTTACCGTTTTTAAAAGTATATATTAACTATAAGCAGAAAAGTATAAGCCTTCAAACATGCTTTGAACACCAGCCTGTAATAATACCTCAAATGTATCATAGTTCTTGTAAAGAGCCGACCAGCCTTGGAATAAGTGGTAAACAACGCCATTACTTTAAAAAGTACATCTGGCATGGTATGTAGTCCGTTAAATTGGGTAGAATTATAATGGTATACATAAAAGCAATAATAGCGTTTATAAATAAGTGAAGAACATCTCCTACTACCTTCCTATCTAAGAGAACTACAGTATGGTCGGAACTGAGACATATTCCACAGAAACACTTAACATGGCATGTAATGTTATTTAGAAGTTCTTTAGATCTAACTAAATCGTCGTAACTCGTTACGTTTTATTGGAGACATTTATTTATAATGTGAACATAGGTGCGGCAAGTTAAATAATGTACACATCCGGCTGCAGAACACTTCACTAAAAGCAGATTTTGTTTCATAGCCCCCCCCCATCCCTCCAAAAAAAAACAACAAAAAAAAACTTAACAAAATGACCGGGCAAACACTTGAAAAAGTATTGACGACTGAACTACTAACCAGACTAAACAGAAAATGGTAGAGCCGGGGAAGCAATGTGGCATTTTGACCTTCTGTCCGTTTTCATTTAAAACTGTATTAATACACACTATGATGAAAGACCTATTTTCAAAAATGATTGAATGTTTTTGTTGTTGTCGTGAATATATACTCATCAAAACAGGAATCTTAATCAGCAACCAATATACACAGTGTTTTCAAAAGTCGGTTAAACTTCGCCTGCTACCGTTATAGGTCACGTTTTCCATAAGTATAATATATAAGTCGGATACTTTTAGCTAAATAAGAATATATAACAAAGTCCTATGAGCAAATATGTTTAACAATTTGAAAAGGCACAGGACAAAGGTATTCACATGCAAGCCAAATGTAAAAGTAAGAACAAATCTGTGATGAGTTATTTAACTAAAAGAGCAAACCCGACAGTTACCGCCTTGGAACGGTCAGTCGGCAATATGGACCTTTTGGGGTGCTTAGCCCAGTTTGACAGAGCTCTAACCACGCACTTCCTGGTGGATTCGCCAGTGAAAATCGAAACTTAACGGTGTTGAATTAGTCTTAATTTGAAAGTGAAAGTGAAATTTTGTCACAAACGTTTGCTATCTGCATCTAGCGTGAAAGTTATTTGGCCTTGTCTGGCTTTAAGTAAGTATAGTACATAGTATGAATATTATAAAGTATCTATATAAACGTTTACATGGATAATCACTGGACTTCTGTCTCATCACTTCGCCGATCGTGCCTTATAAAGCTAAGACAACTTGAGTAGTGTCTTTTGCCCTTCGCTTGATATTGCAAGTCAGGTACAACTTGCCTTTTCTTTTTAAGACATGTCATTTGACTATAAACCATCGCGAGGTCTTATTTATGTTATGTTATTTTGGACCGCGTGGCCTGTAGTCGTTTGATTCGTATATGGCAAATTCCACGATAGAACAGGGTATTTCCCACAATTTTTGGAAAGCAACCACGGCTTGCAATTGATGCAACTCTGGATCTTACTAGCAATCACACAATTAATTTGCTCAAAACATACAGAGAAGACTTACGACTGCATATGAAAAGGCTTGCGAATGTGTGAAGACAATGTCACATGTAAATAGGACTGTCTACGACTAAAATGTAAGAAGTTTTTTTTTTATTATGCAGATACATTGTTAATTATATATCAGTCCGTGGTAATGACAAACTCGCAGATCGCTGGGACGACAAACCTTATGTCGTTATCTGTCTACCTAACGCAGACAATCCGGTTAATCAGATTAGAATGGTGGCTGCTAGATGAAAACCCTGGATGTTAAATAGAAACCTTCCTTTAACATTTATGTCTGTCAGCAAATATGCCAACAAGCGATAACTAGTCAGCAAAAATGTCATTGATAATAAGGACACGAATATCTCTCCATACGTGATTCCAATGTAAAAGGCCTCCAGGATTCCTAAGTTTGTTTTCGCCAATATATTATCTTAGAGAGAATTTTTTTTGCCTTCTTTTACCTTTTTTATGTATGGACTTTTTCTGGCCTTCATATTTATAAAATATGTCCCTTTAACACACATTCTCTCAAAAAGCTTGACCTTATATCGTTTACATGGTTAATTAGGACAGAACATATATTTCTTGTTCTTCATTTCACAACCAACCTAATACGCCACAAAAGGATGAAGCTTTCTTTAATATATTTGCTTGTAACTGCAGGTCAGTGTTTTAATAGGTTCTTTATTATTACCTCTACTTTCACTGGTGAACTCATAACATTTTATTTAACTATTATGCATTTTGTATTTCTATCTAAGTAAACGTTACTCTGCTCATATATAGAGTTGTTTTAAATCGATCCGTACACCTTCCCATAAATGGTTAGTGTTTATTTTAAGCAATATATATTCTCTTTTTAGACAAATAATACACGTAAAATAGAGTATGTGTAATCAATTAAATCTGAATGACATTCGCTTTCACCGATATATAAATATCGGTTTCTTATAGCTTAGTTTGTAAAGTATATCTTTAATATAGATGCTTATTATTGCAGACATTGTCTAAAGAACTCACGTCGCAACAGAAACAACTCTACTTATTGTTGGCACATGATCAAACCGCAACAACTATACTTATCGTTGGTACATGATCAATCCGCAACAACTATACTTATCCATGGTATATGATCAAACCGCAACAACTATCTTTATCGTCGGCACATGATCTACTTATAGTTAGCACATGATCAAACCGCAACAACTATACTTATCGTTAGCACATGATCAAACAGCAACAACTATACTTATCGTTAGCACATGATCAAACCGCAACAACTATACTTATTGTTGGCACATGATCAAACCGCAACAACTATACTTATCGTTAGCACATGATCAAACCGCAACAACTATACTTATTGTTGGCACATGATCAAACCGCAACAACTATACTTATCGTTGGCACATGATCAAACTGCAACAAATATTCTTATCGTTGGCACATGATCAAACCGCAACAACTATACTTATCGTTAGCACATGAGCAAACCGCAACAACTATACTTATCGTTGGCACATGATCAAACCGCAACAACTATACTTATCGTTGGCACATGATCAAACCGCAACAACTATATTTATCGTTGGCACATGATCAAACCGCAACAACTATACTTATCGTTGGCACATGATCAAACCGCAACAACTATACTTATCGTTGGCACATGATCAAACCGCAACAACAATACTTATCGTTGGCACATGATCAAACCGCAACAACTATACTTATCGTTAGCACATGATCAAACCGCAACAACTCTACTTATCGTTGGCACATGATCAAACCGCAACAACTATACTTATCGTTGGCACATGATAAAACCGAAACAACTATACTTATCGTTAGCACATGATCAAACCGCAACAACTCTACTTATCGTTGGCACATGATCAAACCGCAACTAGACCGTGGCATAAAAAAGCGCCACATTGATATGCTTGGTACCTAGAAAAATTCATGGCAAATTTCTATGCTAATTGAACTTGACTTGACTGATAAAATACCGCCATTTGTTGCAAAAAGTCACCTTTATTTTATGTTTAACAACTAAACAGAGTCATTGGCACAAACTCCAAATTGAAGAAACGAGGCTAATTATCTTCTGCTATGAAAATCGAACAGATCGCCAAACTCGCGAAACATAGAGACTTAGAGTTTGCTCCATCATTATCAGATGATAAATTGTTCATTAAAAAGTAGCCTTTTACAGCCATTCTAATTATTTAATTTGGCTGGAAATATGATACTCTTTAACCTTTATATAAGATGATGGAACTATATATAACTATGTGCTTTTAACGTTAAACTAAAACTAAAATGAAGGACAATTACCCTCACAATTTAGAATCGTATCATAAATTTAACGTTGAGAATTTTTTTAATATTATGTTCCTTAAAAAGAAATTAGACGTTCCGTTTTATACTGCCAATTTTGAAGCCTTTCAAATAACAATTGTATGTACTGTTCATAAAGCTCCTATTTGACCTACTTTTAAAGGAATAAGTGCATTAACTGCTAAATATGTTTTAAGTGCATTGTGCATGTTTTAATTATGGGTTTAACCTAATTTCATGTACATTCTATAACATGTAAGTACTGTTTCATAAGTAAAGTGATCATAAAACGGAAACGCCTAACGAAACCATAAATTATCATTTCGAATAAAAAAACTATGACTCAAATTGTGACCATAACTGCAAATGATTTCAATTTCGTACAGAAAGATTGAATATTTAAAATACTAATACATTGACAAATGATCTGATAAAAAATATTGTATGTTAGAACGTACTTCATTTATGCCACGACAAGTCTGACTCGATGTGCTGAGGCTAGTTTCGTAATAGCGGTAAGTGATTCCAAAAGAAAATAAGAAAGAAATTGGCCAAAGCATTTATAGCTTTTAAATGTTCACAAGACAAAAATTTAATGTGCATCTTATGTCACACAGGATCAACACAACAAGGACATAATAACATAATTGCTTGGCTGCACATGCGTAGATAAATGGGAGTCCATGTCATTTGTTGGCTTTGCCAGCGTATCTCTAAACTTCACATATACGTAAACATTAACGTTAAGGCCGCCGTCGAATTATTATTTAACAGTGGTACATTTTGCCTTATAAGAAATCATCAAAACTACAGCAAAACCATGTTGTTGTTTAAAAGATTCAAACTAAGTTTGGCAGCATGATGTTTGCAAATGATACACTGTATTCATGGTACTGTCATTATCCAGTTTTCAGTTTGTTTTCACTACTAAATATGTCATCGTAATAGCTCTTTCATCAATGCCCCAACATTTGTCTGAACGATTCGTAATGTAAGAGCCCCCATTCATGAGAAGTAGGGTATTTGCACAGGAAAACATATTAGTTTCTTAAACAATTGGCTAAAGTATGTCAGATATTGCTCTTGCCTATGACGTCTATAAGTCGAGCATGGTTCTAACTGCAAATAGTATGCAAATAAAATAAAACATACAGAAAAATAACGATAAAGAAGCAACAAAACACAGCGTAAAAATGAAAATGCATTCCACAGGTTAGTTTTCTATGTCTTAACAATATTAATGATAAAAGTGTATGTATACAATGCATACACTATAATTAAATAAAGGTGATGCTGAAAACTGAAAATAATGTTTACTTATTTTGGTATCATGGTAGTAAGTAAACTGTATTGACGGTATAAAAAACAGGAATGAAGGGTCAGGTAATTTCGACTATTAAAGAGTGCTGCAGTCATGCAGCTGTTTTAATAACTATACAAATAAACATAAAATAAAACGAACTAATTAAACATGTTTATTTCTAGAAGAAACTACGTCAAAAAAATTATAATTATAATACAATTTGAAATAAAGAAAATAGCCAAAAACCAGATTAAAGAGTTGTCTTTGGTCGCAAGGGAAGAGGTCCGGATAGAAACGACAGAACAGAACATATTTTTACTTGTACTTAGTCCACTTTAACAACTGCAGGTAAAACATTTAATACATATGGAACATGAACAATTTCAAATGATCTGGGAGGATGAGGATGCTGCAACCTTTTTAAAACTGAAGAAAAAATAAATTTAATTATGATATTCACCACACTTAAATAATAACCGAAATGTCAATGCATAAAGTGCCGTACTTATTTAAGGAACAACATGGCGCCATGTATAGCGCTTTTCCAGAGAACGATTACATAAAGATAATTAACTCTACACCCCTTTTGCGATAATTAACTATACACCCCTTTTTGAAGAAGACGATCATTACTGTGGGACGAGTTCGATTTATTAGTTTTAGCAAACAACTTGATTTTCTCATGGACTGAATTCGAGTTTTAACTGACGAGGAAAACTAAAAAATGGAAAAAAAATGAGCAAAACAAAAAGCAACAAAAAAGCCCCCAGACTCGCAGCTGCTTTGTAAGCATTAATACATGTAGTTACATAAGATGTCTTGGGTCAAATTTCAGGAATTTCCCAAGGGTCAACTTAAAGCAATTTCAGAAGTTCTAGACTCTAAATAATGACTTTGTTAATATTTGAATGAATTTCAAAGTTATGAGCTCGTCCGTTTTAGGTAACATTATACTGATAGTTTTCATTGAAAAACGGGATTTATATTATAGAATTTACATTCAATACATCTTTTACATTATGTTTTTAGCCCTTGTGTAAATAACCTTTCTAGCAATTTTATGCAGAGTAAGTGTAAGAGACTTATCTAATTTTACCTTAAAAAACTTTATGCAACACATTACAGACAACACGAAGTTTAGTTAAATAAAGTATAAATAAAACAATTGGCTTCAACAGACTTTCGGGGTTGTTGAACTAGATAATAGCTGAAGCAGTTAGATTCTCACTACAAAACAAATCACATCTTCAAGCAATTTTTGGCGCATAATTCATCGACACAAAACTAACATTACCGATGGTAATCACATCGTGTTTTCAACAATATGCTTTATTGAAAGAGGTCACTGAATGCTGGAATTCCAATGTCAACACTTATCTTCCTTTTCGAAAGATTCAGACACTTTATGAAGACTTTTCCTAAAGGATAATGATAAAGAACATTATAAATAAATTTCTAGGGTTCGAAACTTAAAGTTCAATATTAAGTAAAATCTCATTGAATTACTAATGGACTATTTCCTTTTGTAAAGGTACATCGATGACGATCTGATATGATCGGCAATGATATCGAAAAAAAACACGTCTTGAATATCGGCTTCTTTCAAAGAAATATATTTGATATACGTGGTTTTTGGGAAAAAATGTTTATGCCCTATGATATAACATTTGTTAATGACGCATTTTATTCGGAAAATGGCCCACTTCCTGACCATTATGGAAAAATGTCTCGAAGAAAAGGTAAGAAGTTAAACAACTGAAAAAATAAATAGTAGATAAAATCAGTAATTAACTCAAATCAAACTCAAAATCTAAAACCATGCATTCTGCCTGCTGTACATGAAGCAGATAATATTTACAGTTATATGTAACATTTTTCCGTTAGGAAAACGAATTACTTTCATATAGTCATATATCAGTTATACATACACGTATAAACTAAAGCATCCACAAGTCAATTTAGATAGATTCAAAATAAACATGTTTTTACTTTTAATATGTACAATGAATACTTATGCATATTTATGTTGTGTATTATATATTTGATTGTTTTGTCTAAAGTTATATTGGTTTTCCGTACAGAAATATGTTTACATGACTACAAACGTCAAAACCTAAGTTACGCAAATATAAGCTTCGAGCTTCCCTTTCAACAATAACTTACACCACAAATAGATACTTCTTATTCATAATTAGTTTGCAGACATTTTTGTGTGGATGTTCGCAGAATAAACATGTGTGTATGTATTTAGAGCTTACGTTCAAATTATGCATTATTACATAATCACATAAGTTGACATCCCTTTTCTTTTTTCATTTCTGTAATAAGAATATATGACAAAGTCCTATGAACATTGCAATATATACCAAAATTTTAAAAGGCACAGGACAAAGGTATTCATATGTAAGCCAAATGTGAAAATAAGAACAATCTGTGATGAGTCATTTAACAAAAAGATCACTCTCGACAGTTACCGCCTTGGAACGGTCAGTCGGCAATATGGACCAACTGGGGTGCTTTAACCGGTTTTACAGAGCTCTAACCTCGCACTTCCCGATGGGCTTCTTAAATGCAAGAAATGAAAAGAAACCCGATCTATTTGAATAAAAAAAGTTTTTTTTGATAAATTATGACGAAAGTAGTGATGTCAAAAAATAATGTCCACATAGTGTTTAGAATAGAGAGATAGAGAGAGAGAGAGAGAGAGAGAGAGAGAGAGAGAGAGAGAGGGAGAGAAAAGATGGGTCTTATTTCGATTAGAATAACTGCAAAAATTAGTTGATTGTAAATGAAATAATCATTTTGAAGAAAACAATGACCAGAGAAGAATAAATGGTTTAAGCATCCTGTATATTTGAAGATGGAATTGAGGAATCTAAGTCTATTGCCCATCAATGGAAATACTAGTAACAATCCTTATATGATGAATTAAATGGCAATACTAACGTGACTTGCAGAATTGAAATATATAAAGTCAGAATTTTTAAAAATACAAACACTTCTGATGTTTTTTGTGAACACATTCTTGGCACTCACAGGCAATTTATAAATATCTAAGATATGCTTTGTAATAAGTATACAATGGATTTTTATTTAAAAATATATAACTATTACAATGAGTGTTTTAATGAATCTTCTCGATATCTTAATTGATAAACGTAAATTTCTGGGAATGCTTTTTTCTCCAAAACCTGTCTCCTTTTACCGATTAGCCTATATAAGTCCATCAAAGTCTGTGAGCACTAAAAGGAATACTGAACTGTTATGTTTCGTTCAATGAACTCATGATTTAAGTAAGTAAACCAACAATGTATCAAATAAGATGAGCTTAACCCTTTTACCCTATTTCTGTCTATTAGTTTCATTTTTGAAGAGCAATGTCCGGCTCTGGTACCGCAGAGAACAGCACAAGAACGCGATAGCGTCATTTCGTTCCGGACCCAACCGTATTAGTTAAAATGAAAACATGAAAAGGTCATATAAGATTTACGACAGATAGTGAAATCTGAACTTTTTTCTAGACAAGGGCATAAAGAATAAATGTAAAAGTGACAAAAACGAGACGTGAATTAAACATTGAAAGAAAAGCATCAGTTACCGTCTTAGAACGGTCAGTCGGCAAAAGGACCGACTTTGTTGCTTAAACCTGGCTTGTGGAGCGCCCCAACCTCGCACTTTCTGAAGTTTATTTTCTCACAAACAAACAGTGTAAATAAAGATATTCCATCAAAGTGAGACTTCTTATAGCAAGCACATGCACCAGGAGTTAATAAAATGAAAAATATATTATATACAAATTAAATCACTATTATTATATGAGACACAGGCCTCGACACGGGAGAGAAGTGGATTGAAGTAAAACAGTCAAAGCGATGTATAATATGAATAATTAAAAAGAAAACACCCCCACACACCCCACACACCCACACCTCACCTAAAATTCGTACTGGAAAATTTCATTATGGTTTTCTAATATGGGTAAACGTTTTAATAGTGTATTTTTACGCGCTTAGCAATGAGTATATGCATAAAAATAAAACAAATATTTATGGTGTTATATATACATATTATAATGTGAGATCTCGAGATCCCGCTTTTCGGATGACCTAGTTCAAAGGAAACTCGCTTAGGGTCGTTTTCCGTTAAGAAAGTTCAATTTCGAGTTAGGATCTCACGGTTTCCTATCCATTCTTAAAACAAATTCTGTTAATATTATGCAATTATGTAAGGAACATGAAATCTTTAATATAACTGCTTAAATTGCCCTATGCTATGTGCCAATATCTCGTATGTACATTAATAAGGCCTACCGTAATAAACGTGGTAAACTATGCTTCTTTTAGTGTTTTTTTTCTAAAGTATAATTTTTATGACATTTGCAAAATTGTATAACTATGAAAAATGAAAAAAACAAACAACAACAACGTAGGTAAAAAATAAAGTTAAATGTAAAAACATAAAATGACACAAAGTCCCAATATGTTAACGTTGACCTATGTGTACCCCAAAATGAAGTATCACAAACAAAATTGAGACCATTTAATTGACTAATTACCAGGCAGAAGTAACAACTTTCTTTATTAGCATCCTAATTCCTGGTAACATTTCAATATTCTCGAAGACTATAGCATCACATCGGAGGATTATCTTGCTAACCTTTACGTCCCAAATAATATAGTATTCTTTTCGATCAGATTATGCTAATCCTTTATAGAATAATAGAAGATTAGAGATCTCGTCCACGATTCTAATAAGATATTTCCTAGTACAAGGTATTGAGGCCATTTAATACATAACGTGATGAAAAGGCCAAACTAAAGTAAGTAGACACGTGCTTAGAATCCAATATATTTCAAAATTCCCAGAATTTGTAACAATGTGATCTTATATTATATATTTTGTTTTTATTTTGTTTAAAGTGATATCAGTCTTAAACACATTTCCTACATGTTAGTCTACAGTATCAAACTATTACAGTTTATAATGGAACATCATTTTTTCCGAAGAGCATACTAAGTGTTTAAAAGAATATAAGATCGCGGTAGAAAAAAGTACAAATAAATAAATTGCGACACTTCTTGAATTCAATCTCAGGTCTACAAGATAAGTGACAACAGTGTTCTAAAACGAATATGATGTGAATTTAACGATATTACAGTAATTTTAATTGTAGATATTCGCAGAACTTTGTTCCAGGTTACCATAGCAACGCAATTACAAAGACATGCACAGCAAAAACAGTCGAAATGTTAACAGCTAGAAACGAACTATTTACGAACAGGCAGGATAAAAGAACAATTTCAATGTGCACAAAACATATTATCCATAAGATGCTATGGATTTATACCCCTTTTGTCGACAAACATTTGCTAATTGGAATTATCGATGTTTTGTCGTTTGCGATCTTATAATTTGTACTACTTTAGTAGTATGCTTATTAACAATATAAAAGCAAAATTGTGTAACGATATTTAAAATGATGACTGACCATAGATTCAATTACGGTTTTTGTATTCTGTGCATAACATAAAAAGACGTGATAACCTTGTGTTTTCACGAGTATGTCAAGATGTGTTATAAGCCCTACGTGACAACTATTGCAATATTGTTTATCTTTGCCAAATGTTTTGAATTACGTGTTACGACCATCATGTAAAAACTATACTGTACCTATTTTCGGTATATTAGCCTGTTCCTTTATTACCGACCTTAAAAACTATTATCTCCAATATTGTCTGCGCATCATACTGTAGAAAAAATGTAACAGTGAAACAGTTCAAAATGTTGTATACAATTAATACACAAATTTACCTTCAGAAATAACAGTTATTTTCGAAATCTGCTTAAATAGGAACGTGGCCTAATTCTGCCTGTGTCATCATAAAGCTTTTCATAATTTCGGCCCTTCTGGTTGGTCAGTGCCAATCTTCTAAATAACTGCACTTCGGCAAGTTTAACTCATGGGATCATTCAGTTTATATTTTACTTCATATTATACTTCATAAGTTTCAAACACTGAATAATGCAGTGCCTTCGGCGCTTTAATAATATAAGGCATTGTTTTGACTTCTTTGATCTCAAAACAGTGCGAAACAGAAAAAAATAATAATCCGATTTCAACATTTTAATATATTTCAGGACAATTAGGGATTGGTATCCAGACATCAGTTATAACGGAAAAACTTTTTATTGCCAATATTTTGCGACGAAAATATGGTAATAAACAGTGTCTTCTTAGAATAAAATCTATAAGGCTTTACTTGTCTGAAATCATACTTGTAATGTTATAGGGCAAATTTCAGACTTATCAAGAACATTAACAGGAAGCTTTCAGCAATACCTTTAATCAGGTAAGAAGTATTTTCTTTTGCTGCAGGGTTTACTGTTTAATACGTGCTTAATACGGTAAGGTAATTTCGAAGAGTTAATAAATTTCATTGAGAGTATTTGCATACAACGCTAGCAAGGGTCACACGAGAGCTATATGAATTGTTCTTGGAATTCATTAGTGAATAGATGCCTTTTATATTCTTTTGACTCCGACGTTCATTTAGGTCGAGAAAAAAGGAAGAATTGTATTGAAAGTACATGGCACTTCTTTGTGCAGGATGATTTAATATGTTTTAGGAAAATATCATTATTATGCAAGAATTGTATAGTTATTGTAAAATAGTTCTTTCTCTTAAAATAATATCCTTTCTCATTGTTTTCCATGGTAACAGAAATAAGGGCATTGAGTCCATTCTTTTAAACTCCTCTGTCTCAGATTTTCTGAAAAACTTCACAACCCGATTTTTGTATAATAAATGGCAAAGAAATATAATAAATACTGTTATTAAAACCAAGTAAAATGCATCACATGGTATGCGAACTAGCACAGTTTTAAAGTCAGACACTCTACCTTCTCGATCAACAAGGTAAATGTCCAACATGTGCTGGCCGTAAATATTTTAGCTAGGAAAGTCTGGACATTTATTTTTTTTAACTAAAGAACTAAATATGAGAAAACAACTGACGTGTAGGTAAATGCGACCTTTTATCGATAGAATTTGGAAGCGGCCTTTGTTACATGTAACACTACTTTTTAGTCTTTTATGTTAGTTTTCGCAATTCAAACTTGTCTCAGGTATTATTCTATAATTTAACATTATGTTATATTGCTAAACTGCATATGGCTGTTTAAATTCATATGTCGTTACGTGACGTCAGTAAGGTCCATTATAGAGCTGGTACTCATGTTGTTTTAAGGTCATTTTTGTGCGTTAATATTCGCTTCTGTCACAAATGTAAATTTATTCGATCAGGAAAAAAGTATTTTACAATGTGCTAACAAGTACAAATCTAAAAAAACAAAACAAAAAAGAAAGAAAGATGGAGAAAAGACATTAACAATCACATGTAAAGTCTCATATTGAAGTTATATATGGATTGCATTTTTATCATGAAAATAGGGTTATTAACGTTTCATACATTTTATGAAAGGAAAATACTGCCTGTCCATATTTGATATTAATTTTCAAATGGGTTTACAAACAAAAATAATAATACAATTGAAAACACCATTTAGCACAACTCATACCGTTTTATCCTGAACTCTTCCGATTATTTATGATTCAGTTTCGTGCATTCATGTTAATTTCCCAGAATTATAACACATTATGTACACGTATCTTCCAAATAAAACGCCACACTTAATGTTATGCCATCATGTACTGTTTTTCTTTTTTTAGAACATTTATTTTTGGCATTTTGTTGGATGGCTTCTTACATCTGTTATTAGAAAGAATAGCACAAAAATGGCTTATAAAAGGAGAAACCATTTCAAACGGGTTATTACCTAATAAAATAAACATTTTTATTTGCTATTGAACATCTAATATATGAATGTTTATTTTTATTCAAAAAGATGTAATTAATTACTATTTTGCTATTATGAAATTCCATGATATTTACATGAATTGGAAAACCGACCACTGAAGAGTGTGGACGATGACAGACTAGTGTTAAAAGACACTTCTTATATCCGAAATGCTACGACAATTATAAAATGTCTGTCATATTACCAGATATTGATCGGCAAAATAGTTTTTAAGATTGCAATGACATTTTTATGATCCTACACGCGCCGTTCAGCAAGTGAGAAAGATCCACTCAAATTCTCTTGGTAGAACCACTGTGGCAAACAGTGTTGTCTGAAGGAGGTACCCACATGTAAGCTTAGGCTCCGACCAAGACTTGCACCCACACGGTGAGGGGATGTGGAGTCTAATATAAATTGATTTACATCTTATACATCATGACAGCCATATGCATATTTTGAGTCCTTACAGAATATTAAAGAACACATTCTCGTAAATTCATATTTTGTAAAATTGTAAACAGTCATATAATATTTTTATTTTATTTGATGCCACGATACAGCAGCGTCTTGTTTGTCAGAAAGTAACCACGCGAGCCTAAATCAGTAATTATATACAACATATATTCTCTCCTCTCTCTCACACACACACTCTCTCCCCTCTCTTTCTCTCTCTCTCTCTCTTTCTCTCCTGCTGGACGAGCGATCGATATTATATATAGATAATAAGAGAGGAGATAGGAAAAGTAGTAATATAGATAGAGATATATATAGAGAGAAGAGAAGAGGAGAAGTGAGAGGAGAGAGACGAGAGATAGAGAAGACAGGAGGGATGAGGAGAGAGAGAAAGAGGGAGGGGAGGAATTTACGATTTGTTCCGAAAGCGGTGTTCTTATTACTTCATATTAAGCTAACATGGCTGTGATTAATATTTCAACAGGAACCGAATTTTTACACATGCGTTTTGATATTCTTTTTTAATCTATAATGTTTCCCTTGTCTGAAATTATGCTTGAAATGTTATGGGGCAAATTCCAGACTTATCAAGAAAATTAATAAGAAGCTTTTGGCAATTCATTTAATCAGGTGATTAAGGGTTTACTGTTAACCGCTAATTTCAGTTGATGGGTTTAATACCAGTATATATTGTTACGAGCGGTGTCGCAATTTAACATTTATTTATAAAATGGCACGTTTACTAAACGATGAAATGGTGTAACAGAAAGAACAAGCCTGCAACAAACGAGTACAATTATGTTTTAGTTTAATATGATCAAACCGCAACAACTATACTTATCGTTGGCACATGATCTACTTATCGTTAGCACACGATCAAACCGCAACAACTATTCTTATCGTTAGCACATGATCAAACCGCAACAACTATACTTATCGTTGGCAGATGATCTACTTATCGTTAGCACACGATCAAACCGCAACAACTATTTTTATCGTTAGCACATGATCAAACCGCAACAACTACACTTATCGTTAGCACATGATCAAACCGCAACAACTATACTTATTGTTGGCACATGATCAAACCGCAACAACTATACTTATCGTTAGCACATGATCAAACCGCAACAACTATACTTATTGTTGGCACATGATCAAACCGAAACAACTATACTTATTGTTGGCACATGATCAAACCGCAACAACTTTACTTATCGTTGGCACATGATCAAACCGCAACAACTATACTTATTGTTGGCACATGATCAAACCGCAACAACTATACTTATCGTTGGCACATGATCAAACCGAAACAACTATACTTATCGTTAGCACATGATCAAATCGCAACAACTATACTTATCGTTGGCACATGATTTTCTTATTGTTGGGACATAATCAAACCGCAACAACTATACTTATCGTTGGCACATGATTTACTTATTGTTGACACATGATCAAACCGCAACAACTATACTTATCGTTTGCACATGATTTACTTATTGTTGGCACATGATCAAACCGCAACGACTATGCTTATCGTTGGCACATGATTTACTTATCGTTTGCACATGATCAAACCGCAACAACTATACTTATCGTTGGCACATGATTTACTTATCGTTGGCACATGATCAAACCGCAACAACTATGCTTATTGTTGGCACATGATCAAACCGTAACTAGACCGTTGCATACATAAAAAAGCGCCACATTGATAAGCTTGGTACCTAAAAAATCATGGCAAATTTCTATGCTAATTGAACTTGACTTTACTGATATAATACCGCCATTTGTTGCAAAGAGTCACCATTATATTATGTTTAACAACTAAACAGAGTCATTGACACAAACACCAAATTGAAGAAACGAGGCTAATTATCTTCTGCTATGAAAATCGAACAGATCGCCAAACTCGCCAAACATAGAGACTTAAAGTTTGATCCATCACTATCAGATGATAAATAGTTCCTTCCAAAACAATAGCCTTTTACAGCCATTCTAATTATTTTATTTGGCTGGAAATATGATACTCTTTAACATTTATATAAGATAATGGAACTATATATAACTATGTGCCTTTAACGTTTAACTAAAACTAAAATGAAGGACAATTACCCTCACGATTTAGAATCGTATCATAAATTTAACGTTGAGATTTGTTTTAATTTTATGTTCCTTAAAAAGAAAATAGACGTTCCGTTTTATACTGCCAATTTTGAAGCCTTTCAAATAACAATTGTATGTACTGTTCATAAAGCTCCTATTTGACCTACTTTTAAAGGAATGAGTGCATTAACTGCTGAATATGTTTTAAGTGAATTGTGTATGTTTTAATTATGGGTTTAACATAATTTCATGTAAATTCTATAACATGTAAGTATTGTCTCATAAGTAAAGTGATCATAAAACGGAAACGCCTAACGAAACCATAAATTATCATTTCGAATAAAAACTATGACCCAAATTGTGACCATAACTGCAAATGATTTCAATTTCGTATGGAAAGATTAAATATTTAAAATACTTATACATTGACACATGCTCTGATAAAAATATATATTTTATGTTAGAACGTACTTTATTTATGCAACGACAAGTCTGACTCGATGTGCTGAGGCTAGTTTCGTAATAGCGGTAAGTAATTCCAAAAGAAAATAAGAAAGGAATTGGCCAAAGCATTTATAGCTTTTAAATGTTAACAAGACAAAAATTTAATGTGCATCTTATTTCAGACAGGTCTAACACAACAAGGACATAATAACATAATTGCTTGACTGCACGTGCGTTTATACAAACCGACCTTTATTGGAACCACATAAGCATATTAGTCCCCTAATTGAATACAAAGAAAAGAAATAACTTAAAGATTTTATTGCATCGTCATTCATCCTTTTTAAATGTTTATATATTCGGGTACTCTTCACAACAAGTTACGAAAAATGTATCAAATATATTTTCCCTAAAGGATTTGTCAAGCAGTAATGATAAATAGTTTAGACTACATTGGATGTAATATATTTTGTACACTTTGCATAGACGGTACTTCAAAAGAGTTTGCTTCGGACGTCCCTTTTTTATATATGTCATTCTATGTTAGCTATTAAGAGCTCAAAAGCCAAGCAGAACTCGGAGCCTCTCATGTCGAAAGATCCGTCATGAGTGTGATGTAAACTAATCAAAATCAAATGAGTTAGTAGTATTTACATTGTTTATTCATTTTGTTAGTCGATAGTTTGCCAATTAGAATATATATAGGTTATGTGAAAAGTATTAATATACGTTTTATTGTGATAAGTTCGCCACCATCAGTTTGAACATAACTTAAGTGTGTATTTATATAATCTTATTTCACTAGAACTAAAACACCATCTCTACTCTTCCAAGCCAGTTAACTCATCCTTTAAAAATTAATGTACGCTTATCTCTGAACACACCAATGAATTGATAACCCAATGATTGCAATTGAGAATTACGCTGCACTCTTATGCTTACGTACTTCCATTCCACTGACTGAGTGAACTTTAGATGATACACGTCACGCCCCTGCTTGCACACATGCAGGATGGTGTGTTTAAGAGTAAAACGCTTTGGTGCATGCCTCACACATACATGGTCTCGTGGAAAGATTATTGGTGGTAGTAAGTGGCCAGATACAACAGCAGTAGCGAGTGATCGTTTGATCTTAAACAAGAAGTCAGTGATGCTAGAGGAGACAATTTCATTGTTGTGATAGTTGTAGTAAAACCTGTCTTGTAAATTGTTACAGGTTGAGTAGATAAATGGGAGTCCTGGCCATTTGTTGGCTTGGCCAGCGTATCTCTAAACTTCAAATATACGTAAACATTGATGTGAAGGTCGCCGTCGAATTATTATTTAACAGTGGTACATTTTGCCTTATCAGAAATCATCAAAACTACAGCAAAACCATGTTGTTGTTTAAAAGATTCAAACTAAGTTTGGCAGCTTGATGTTTGAAAATGATACACTGTATTCATGGTACTGCCATAATCCAGTTTTCCGTTTGTTTTCACAACTAAATATGCCATCGTAATAGCTCTTTTATCAATGCCCTAATATTTGTCTGAACGATTCGTAATGTAAGAGCCCCCATTCATGAGAAGTAGGGTATTTGCACAGGAAAACATATTAGTTTTCTTAAACAATTGGCTAAAGTATGTCAGATATTGCTCTTGCCTATGACGTCTATAAGTCGAGCATGGTTCTAACTGCAAATAGTATGCAAATGAAATAAAACATACAGAAAAATAACGATAAAGAAGCAACAAAACACAGGGTAAAAATGCATTCACAGGTTAGATTTCAATGTCTAAACAATATTAATGATAAAAGTGTATGTATACAATGCATAAACTATAATTAAATAAAGGTGATGCTGAACACTTAGAAAATAATGGTTACTTATTTTGGTATCATGGTAGTAAGTAAACTGAATTGACGGTATAAAATGAACAGGAATGAAGGGTCAGGTAATTTCGACTATTAAAGAGTGCTGCAGTCATGCAGCTGTATTAATAACTATACAAATAAACATAAAATTAAACGAACTAATGAAACATGTTTATTTCTACAAGACAGGCGCGTATCTAGGCCGTTTTTGAAGTTACTCACAATTACAAGGGAAATACCCTTTGTAGTAATACTTTTGAATATATTCGATTCTTTTCTAATGAAGAACAGGTAAAATGCGTACATGCGAGGAAGCTAATGTAAAATATGAACGACTAAAATCCTGACGTGAATAAGTTTAGTAATTTTCAACTTGACTGGTGTAATAATAATTAGATTTTTTTTAACAAAGAAACAACGGAAATAAAATATATCTTTCATAATCCGGGTTAAGCCGCGACTTTCTGAGTGTTTTTAGTACTTTTAGATTTTTTCTATTTTCGAACGGAGGTTACGCACGTGCGTAAAGTGCGTAATGGCAGAAACGCGCCTGCTACAACTACAAGAAACTACGTCGAAAGAATTATAATTACAATACAATTTAAAATAAAGAAAATAGCCCAAAACCAAATTAAAGAGTTGTCTTTGATCGCAAGGGAAGAGGTCCGGATAGAAACGGCAGAACAGAACATATTTTACTTGTACTTAGTACACCGTTTTAACAACTGCAGGTAAAACATTTAATACATATGGAACATGAACAATTTCAAATAATCGGAGAGGATGAGGATGCTGCAACCTTTTTAAAAGTGAAGAAAAAAAAATAATTATGATATTCACCACACTTAAATAATAACCGAAATGTCAATGCATAAAGTGCCGCACTTGTTTAAGGAACAACATGGCGCCATGAATAGCGCTTTTCCAGAAAACGATTACTTAAAGACGCCGCGCGCATGCGCGGCGATAATTAACTCCACACCCATTTTGCGACAATTAACTCTACACCCTTTTTTGAAGGAGAAGATCATTACTGTGGGACGAGTTCGATTTATTACTTTTAGCAAACAACTTGATTTTCGTATGGACTGAATTCGAGTTTTAACTGAGGAGGAAAACTAAAAAATGGAAAAAATGAGCAAAACAAAAAGCAACAAAAAAGCCCCCAGACTCGCAGCTGCTTTGTAAGCATTAATACATGTAGTTACATAAGATGTCTTGGGTCAAATTTCAGGAATTTCCCAAGGGTCAAATTTAAGCAATTTCAGAAGTTCTAGACTCTAAATAATGACTTTGTTAATATTTGAATGAATTTCAAAGTTATGAGCTCGTCCGTTTTAGGTAACATTATACTGATAGTTTTCATTGAATAACGGGATTTATATTATAGAATTTACATTCAATACATCTTTTACATAATGTTTTTAGCCCTTGTGTAAATAACCTTTCTAGCAATTTTATGCAGAGTAAGTGTAAGAGACTTATCTAATTTTACCTTAAAAAACTTTACAGACAACACGAAGTTTAGTTAAATAAAGTATAAATAAAACAATTGGCTTCAACAGACTTTCGGGGTTGTTGAACTAGATAATAGCTGAAGCAGTTAGATTCTCACTACAAAACAAATCACATCTTCAAGCAATTTTTGGCGCATAATTCATCGACACAAAACTAACATTACCGATGGTAATCACATCGTGTTTTCAACAATATGCTTTATTGAAAGAGGTCACTGGATGCTGGAATTCCAATGTCAACACTTATCTTCCTTTTCGAAAGATTCAGACACTTTATGAAGACTTTTCCTAAAGGACAATGATAAAGAACATTATAAATAAATTTCTAGGGTTCGAAACTTAAAGTTCAATATTAAGTAAAATCTCATTGAATTACTAATGGACTATTTCCTTTTGTAAAGGTACATCGATGACGATCTGATATGATCGGCAATGATATCGAAAAAATACACGTCTTGAATATCGGCTTCTTTCAAAGAAATATATTTGATATACGTGGTTTTTGGGAAAAAATGTTTATGCCCTATGATATAACATTTGTTAATGACGCATTTTATTCGGAAAATGGCCCACTTCCTGACCATTATGGAAAAATGTCTCGAAGAAAAGGTAAGAAGTTAAACAACTGAAAAAATAAATAGTAGATAAAATCAGTAATTAACTCAAATCAAACTCAAAATCTAAAACCATACATTCTGCCTGCTGTACATGAAGCAGATAATATTTACAGTTATATGTAACATTTTTCCGTTAGGAAAACGAATTACTTTCATATAGTCATATATCAGTTATATATACACGTATAAACCATCCACAAGTCAATTTAGATAGATTCAAAATAAACATGTTTTTACTTTTAATATGTATACTTATGCATATTTATGTTGTGTATTATATATTTGATTGTTTTGTCTAAAGTTATATTGGTTTTCCGTACAGAAATATGTTTACATGACTACAAACGTCAAAACCTAAGTTACGCAAATATAAGCTTCGAGCTTCCCTTTCAACAATAACTTACACCACAAATAGATACTTCTTATTCATAATTAGTTTGCAGACATTTTTGTGTGGATGTTCGCAGAATAAACATGTGTGTATGTATTTAGAGCTTACGTTCAAATTATGCATTATTACATAATCACATAAGTTGACATCCCTTTTCTTTTTTCATTTCTGTAATAAGAATATAGGACAAAGTCCTATGAACATTGCAATATATACCAAAATTTTAAAAGGCACAGGACAAAGGTATTCATATGTAAGCCAAATGTGAAAATAAGAACAATCTGTGATGAGTCATTTAACAAAAAGATCACTCTCGACCTTGGAACGGTCAGTCGGCAATATGGACCAACTGGGGTGCTTTAACCGGTTTTACAGAGCTCTAACCTCGCACTTCCCGATGGGCTTCTTAAATGCAAGAAATGAAAAGAAACCCGATCTATTTGAATAAAAAAGTTTTTTTTGATAAATTATGACGAAAGTAGTGATGTCAAAAAATAATGTCCACATAGTGTTTAGAATAGAGAGATAGAGAGAGTTAGAGAGAGAGAGAGAGAGAGAGAGAGAGGGAGAGAAAAAGAGAGAGAAAGAGAGATAGAAAAGAGTGAGGGAATGAGAGAGAAAAAAAGAGAGAAGATGGGTCTTATTTCGATTAGAATAACTGCAAAAATTAGTTGATTGTAAATGAAATAATCATTTTGAAGAAAACAATGACCAGAGAAGAATAAATGGTTTAAGCATCCTGTTCATTTGAAGATGGAATTGAGGAATCTAAGTCTATTGCCCATCAATGGAAATACTAGTAACAATCCTTATATGATGAATTAAATGGCAATACATATCACATGCACGGGAGATTTTTTTACGACAGGCACACCGCACAAGTTACTTTGTTGTGATCATGAATAGATTCATTGCATCATATTCCAGACTAAATTTAGTTTTTAAAAAATCTGCAACTAACGTGACTTGCAGAATTGAAATATATAAAGTCAGAATTTTTAAAAATACAAACACTTCTGATGTTTTTTGTGAACACATTCTTGGCACTCACAGGCAATTTATAAATATCTAAGATATGCTTTGTAATAAGTATACAATGGATTTTTATTTAAAAATATATAACTATTACAATGAGTGTTTTAATGAATCTTCTCGATATCTTAATTGATAAACGTAAATTTCTGGGAATGCTTTTTTCTCCAAAAGCTGTCTCCTTTTACCGATTAGCCTATATAAGTCCATCAAAGTCTGTGAGCACTAAAAGGAATACTGAACTGTTATGTCTCGTTCAATGAACTCATGATTTAAGTAAGTAAACCAACAATGTATCAAATAAGATGAGCTTAACCCTTTTACCCTATTTCTGTCTATTAGTTTCATTTTTGAAGAGCAATGTCCGGCTCTGGTACCGCAGAGAACAGCACAAGAACGCGATAGCGTCATTTCGTTCCGGACCCAACCGTATTAGTTAAAATGAAAACATGAAAAGGTCATATAAGATTTACGACAGGTAGTGAAATCTGAACTTTTTTCTAGACAAGGGCATAAAGAATAAATGTAAAAGTGACAAAAACGAGACGTGAATTAAACATTGAAAGAAAAGCATCAGTTACCGTCTTAGAGCGGTCAGTCGGCAAAAGGACCGACTTTGTTGCTTAAACCTGGCTTGTGGAGCGCCCCAACCTCGCACTTTCTGAAGTTTATTTTCTCACAAACAAACAGTGTAAATATATTCCATCAAAGTGAGACTTCTTATAGCAAACACATGCACCAGGAGTTAATAAAATGAAAAATATATTATATACAACTTAAATCACTATTATTATATGAGACACAGGCCTCGACACCCTAATAGTTCCAAACGGGAGAGAAGTGGATTGAAGTAAAACAGTCAAAGCGATGTATAATATGAATAATTAAAAAGGAAACACCCCCACACACCCACACCTCACCTAAAATTCGTACTGGAAAATTTCATTATGGTTTTCTAATATGGGTAAACGTTTGAATAGTGTATTTTTACGCGCTTAGGAATGAGTATATGCATAAAAATAAAACAAATATTTATGGTGTTATATATACATATTATAATATTTCCTTTTAAAGGCACACATCACCGTCAATACGATACATAATAAGTAACACGAGAACTTGAAATATAAAACCCCCCACTGATATTGAAGATGTATGACGATGTTTACGTATAATACTTGTATGAAAGGGATTCTTTCATTCATAAAACAAGGCAAAGTTTACGTTTAAAAGCAATACACATGTAATACATACATATACTTATTTTGTTCAGTATTGTAATTATATTGGTCTAATTTCATCTGTCTTCTTTTGTTACAGAAGCTGGCTGAATTTAGCATGCTGATCTGTTTAGGTTATGTTGAATAATGTGATTGCGTACAAGATAATCCGCATTTAATGTGGTCTTTCTCGTATCAGTTAATGGAAAAAATAATCAGTTATAGAATTAGCTGTGAGATCTCGAGATCCCGCTTTTCGGATGACCTAGTTCAAAGGAAACTCGCTTAGGGTCGTTTTCCGTTAAGAAAGTTCAATTTCGAGTTAGGATCTCACGGTTTCCTATCCATTCTTAAAACAAATTCTGTTAATATTATGCAATTATGTAAGGAACATGAAATCTTTAATATAACTGCTTAAATTGCCCTATGCTATGTGCCAATATCTCGTATGTACATTAATAAGGACTACCGTAATAAACGTGGTAAACTATGCTTCTTTTAGTTTTTTTTTTTCTAAAGTATAATTTTTATGACATTTGCAAAATTGTATAACTATGAAAAATGAACAAAACAAACAACAACAACGTAGGTAAAAAATAAAGTTAAATGTAAAAACATAAAATGACACAAAGTCCCAATATGTTAACGTTGACCTATGTGTACCCCAAAATGAAGTATCACAAACAAAATTGAGACCATTTAATTGACTAATTACCAGGCAGAAGTAACAACTTTCTTTATTAGCATCCTAATTCCTGGTAACATTTCAATATTCTCGAAGACTATAGCATCACATCGGAGGATTATCTTGCTAACCTTTACGTCCCAAATAATATAGTATTCTTTTCGATCAGATTATGCTAATCCTTTATAGAATAATAGAAGATTAGAGATCTCGTCCACGATTCTAAAAAGATATTTCCTAGTACAAGATATTGAAGCCATTTAATACATAACGTGATAAAAAGGCCATACACGTGCTTAGAATCTAATATATTTCAAAATGCTCAGAAATTGTAACAATGTGATCTTACATATTGTTTTTATTTTGTTTAAAGTGATATCAGTCTTAAAAACATTTCCTACATGTTAGTCCACAGTATCAAAATATTAAACTTAATAATGGAACATCATTTTTTCCGAAGAGAATACTAAGTGTTTAAAAGAATATTAGATCGCGGTAGAAAATAATACAAATAAATAAATCGCGAGCCCTCTTGAATTCAATCTTAGGTCTACAAGATAAATGACAACAGTGTTCTAATATGAATATGATGTGATTTTAACGATATTACAGTAATTTTAATTGTAGATATTCGCAGAACTTTGTTGCTGGTTACCATAGCAACGCAATTACAAAAACATGCACAGCAAAAACAGTCGAAATGTTAACAGCTAGAAACGAACTATTTACGAACAGGCAGGATAAAAGAACAATTTCAATGTGCACAAAACATATTATCCATAAGATGCTATGGATTTATACCCCTTTTGTCGACAAACATTTGCTAATTGGAATTATCGATGTTTTGTCGTTTGCGATCTTATAATTTGTACTTCTTTAGTAGTATGCTTATTAACAATATAAAAGCAAAATTGTGTAACGATATTTAAAATGATGACTGATCATAGATTCAATTACGGTTTTTGTATTCTGTGCATAACATTTAAAGACGTGATAACCTTGTGTTTTCATGAGTATGTAAAGATGTGTTATATGCCCTACGTGACAACTATTGCAATATTGTTTATCTTTGCCAAATGTTTTGAATTACGTGTTACGACCATCATGTAAAAACTATACTGTACCTATTTTCGGTATATTAGCCTGTTCCTTTATTACCGACATTAAAAACTATTATCTCCAATATTGTCTGCGGATCATACTGTAGAAAAATTGTAACAGTTAAACAGTTCAAAATGTTGTATACAATTAATACACAAATTTATCTTCAGAAATAACAATTATTTTCGAAATCTGCTTTAATAGGAACCTGGCCTAATTCTGCCTGTGTCATCATAAAGCTTTTCATAATTTCGGCCCTTCTGGTTGGTCAGTGCCAATCTTCTAAATAACTGCAATTCGGCAAGTTTAACTCATGGAATCATTCAGTTTATATTTTACTTCATATTATACTTCATAAGTTTCAAACACCGAATAATGCAGTGCCTTCGGCGTTTTAATTATATAAGGCATTGTATTGACTTCTTTGATCTCAAAACAGTGCGAAACAGAAAAAAAAAGTAATCCGATTTCAACATTTTAATATATTTTTAGGACAATTAGGGATTGGTATCCAGACATCAATTATAACGGAAAAACTTTTTATTGCCAATATTTTGCGACGAAAATATGGTAATAAACAGTGTCTTCTTAGAATAAAATCTATAAGGCTTCACTTGTCTGAAATCATACTTGTAATGTTATAGGGCAAATTCCAGACTTATTAAGAACATTAACAGGAAGCTTTCAGCAATACCTTTAATCAGGTAAGAAGTATTTTCTTTTGCTGCAGGGTTGACTGTTTAATACGTGCTTAATACGGTAAGGTAATTTCGAAAAGTTAATAAATTTCATTGTGAGGATTTGCATACAACGCTAGCAATGGTCACACGAGAGCTATATGAATTGTTCTTGGAATTCATTAGTGAATAGATGCCTTTTATATTCTTTTGACTCCGACGTTCATTTAGGTCGAGAAAAAAGGAAGAATTGTATTGAAAGTACATGGCACTTCTTTGTGCAGGATGATTTAATATGTTTTAGGAAAATAGCATTATTATGCAAGAAAAGATAGTTCTTTCCCTTAAAATAATATCCTTTTTCATTGTTTTACATGGCAACAGAAATAAGGGCATTGAGTCCATTCTTTTAAACTCCTCTGTCTCAGATTTTCTGAAAAACTTCACAACCCGATTTTTTATAACAAAATTGCAAAAAATATAATATAAACTGTTATTAAAACCAGGTAAAAATGCATCACATGGTATGCGAACCAGCAGTTTTAAAGTCAGACACTCTACCTTCTCGATCAACAAGGTAAATGTCAAACATTTGCTGGCCGTAAATATTTTAGCTAGGAAAGTCTGGACATTTAATTTTTTTAACTAAAGAACTAAATATGAGAAAACAACTGACGTGTAGGTAAATGCGACCTTTTATCGATAGAATTTGGAAGCGACTTTTGTTAACACTACTTTTTAGTCTTTTATGTTAGTTTTCGCAATTCAAAATTGTCTCAGGTTTTATTCTATAATTTAACATTATGTTATATGACTAAACTGCATATGGCTGTTTAAATTCATGTGTCGTTACGTGACGTCAGTAAGGTCCAATTGGTAGCTGGTACTCATGTTGTTTCAAGTTCATTTTTGTGCGTAAAATATTTACTTCTGTCACAAATGTAAATTTATTCGATCAGGAAAAAAGTATTTTACAATGTGCTAACAAGTATAAATCGAAAAAACAAAACAAAAAAGAAAGAAAGAAAGAATAAAGACCGTAACAATCACATGTAAAGTCTCATATTGAAGTTATATATGGATTGCATTTTTATCATGAAAATAGGGTTATTAACGTTTCATACATTTTATGAAAGGAAAATACTGCCTGTCCATATTAGATATTATTTTTCAAATGGGTTTACAAACAAAAATAATAATACAATTGAAAACACCATTTAGCACAACTCATACCGTTTTATCCTGAACTGTTCCGATTATTTATGATTCAGTTTCGTGCATTCATGTTAATTTCCCAGAATTATAACACATTATGTACACGTATCTTCCAAATAAAACGCCACACTTAATGTTATGCCATCATGTACTGTTTTTCTTTTTTTATTAGAAAATTTATTTTTGGCATTTTATTAGATGGCATCTTACATCTGTTATGAGAAAGAATGGCACAAAAATGGTTTATAAAAGGACAAACCATTTCAAACGGGTTATTACCTAATAAAATAAACATTTTTTTGCTATTGTGAATGATTATTATTATTTAAAAAGATATATTAAATTACTATTTTACTATTATGAAATTTCATGATATTTACATGAATTGGAAAACCGACCACTGAAGAGTGTGGACGATGATAGACTAGTGTTAAAAGACACTTCTTATATCCGAAATGCTACGACAACTATAAAATGTCTAGCATGTTACCAGATATGGATCGGCAAAATAGTTTTTTTTAGATTGCATAACATTTTTATGGTTCTACACGCGACGTTCAGCAAGTGAGAAAGATCCACTTAAAATCTCTGGGTACAACCGCTGAGGCAAACAGTGTTGTCTGAAGGAGGTACCCAAATGTAAGCTTAAGCTCCGACCAAGAAGCCAGAACATTCTCGAAACCAAGTTAAAAAAATAAATAAATGGATTTTCTCGCTTGATCTTTTCTTTCTAGCAGTTACGTGAATGCTACGTCATTCGAAATACGTCATGCGAAATACGTCATGTCTACTACGGTAAACAACCCCTTAACCTGACTAGCGTAACCTTAAACGCTGGTGTACTACTGAACATAACGATATATTCTGTATACAGCAGTTAATTAAGCATTTTAAATCTCATTTAGGTTTTTAGCAGTGAATTCGAACACCTGCCTTCTGAAATTCAGAACTAAACAAGACTTGATGGTATATCTTTGACATCTTCTAATTTATTTTGTATTTTGTTTTTGTGGTTTTACGGCACACCGACACTTGCTACGACATACGGCGCCAAATATCACAAGGTTTAACTTAAATAAAGTATTAGGAAATTAAAGTTAAAAAACGTGTGTAAATAGTAAAAAATCTATAAGGTTAATATTAATGATGTACCGATTACCATGATGTGAATAATAATTCATAACAAATTAATTTCATAGTCTAGTATATTCAGTATACACGACTTTTTTCGTACAAATATTTGGCTGTTTTGAAGAGTCGCTTAAAATACCAAAACTCATACATTTAGGCAAAGGCATCCTGAAAATATGTCCGCAATTTAAGCTGACTGCATTTTAAAGAAGTTTTTAAGGTTAGATTTTCTGTTCATCTTTAAGGAGATAGGTACACAATCATAGAACAATGCTCAAAGTTAAATTTCTTGAATGCCATTTCCTGTAAATTATATGCATGGATTTTCATGTAATTTCGCATTGAATAAGACATCTACATCGTAAATGGTTTTATGGTTTCTAGATTTAGACGGGATATGACGTCGAAGTGGCTTATATATGTTTTGCAAGCATGTGATTGACAGTTATATTAATCTCCTGCGATATCACACCGCTTTGTAGTTTGTAAAAAAACACTTGCTATGCGACATTCTTGCACAAGAGGAAACATTACGTCCTTTTTAAGTTTCCTGCATGTTTTATGGCTTTTATGATATCTCTACGTTTTCAGCATGGGAGTTTCTATTCCCGCTTTCTATAATCGTGAATGGTCTTTTTGCGTTATATTCGTATCTCGATCTTATTTCCTGTCCTGTTTTAACATAAGCGATAAATATAGTAGATACGAAAATAACTAATCATTGTCAACATATATTATCAATAAAGATATTAACGTCACATCCAGGGCTACATCATTGTTGGCTTACATATAAGCGCGCCAATGGGCCAACAAACATGATATATTACTAATTACAGTCTATCTATTTTATTATAAGCTACACAACAATAAATATTTTAATAACATTTGTTAGCAACTTTACTGTTGTTAATAGTTACCTGATTTTAATATTTAACAATTCAAATCTTCTTTCTTAATATGACAAACTCTTTGTCCTAGCGTTTACTGTTCAAGGGTTTTACCCACTGTTGCACGTTAGTAACGCAATTTGTATATTAATGGTATTTGTATATGAATATCATTTCTTTGTAACAATAAAAGCCGAAATTGGATAGATAATATATATTGATAAATAAGTGATTTGATATAGGCCCTGTTATTTGTCCGAGGGCAGTCGTATTGGCCGACAAAAACAACTGATTTATAAAGCCATAGACATTTTAAATGCCCCTCGTGTGACCCGCGCTGTTATTGGATAAAACCAGGGACAAGGACACGTCTAGAAGCTAATTGGCTTATTGGAATCATAAGGCTAAAAGGTTTCGGTTCATGGAAACATCAAGTTTGTTATGATAAGGCTTAGACGGCTTTGTAAAAATCCGCTTACAACACGTAACAGTTGCCCCAGAAGAGGACAGTTCACAAAATGATTAAATAAAAAATAAATTCCTTCCATCTTAATCCTTCCATTCAAATAAAGGTCCATTGATATAAAGGCACAATGAACATTTCCATTACAAAAACAAAACTCACACCCTCACGCCCTACGGAATATCCATAGTTTCAATGTGGGGTTATCATAAACCCTAAAGGACATAATACTTCCGTGCCAATAAAATGTCAATACAACTTTTATTAATGGGCGGACAATAGATGACATTTTCTTATTTAGTATACATTCTGTACAAATTAATAACAATTTATTTATCACTATGCAAGTCCTTTCTTAACAGTTCTTTCAAAAATGCATATGTTTTTTGTTTCTTTATTTCTCATCAAGGCGACATCCGCCTACCACTCGGTGCCAAGTCTAGTCAGGTCAGTCAGTGTAGTTAGGTCAGTCCAGTCAGGTCAATTTGTGCATTCAGGTCATTCCGTCCAGTCAGGTTAGTCCGTGCGGTCAGAGGTCAGTCCGTCCAGTAAGGTCAGTCCGTCCAGTAAGGTCAGTCAGTCCAGTAAGGCTAAAGCAGACGGCGGGAGCGGGTGGAGTGATCAGTTTCCACGCCGTCTTCGTCAGCTGCCAGCCTGGTTTGCCATGCTGTAACCAGAGCCAACTGGAAACCCTTTCAGCAGCTTTGTCAAGAGTCTTCGGGCTTGTTCCTTAATGCCCACTGCTCCTATCATTTGTCATGTTGACCGTGATGGAAATCGACGGAAGGTGTCTTCCAGGGTAAAAAACACATGTTTACCATTAATTTCCTCTGCAGCTGTTTGCTAATTCCGGGTACTTGGAGATCTTCATCTCATGTGCTTCTTCTGTTCTTTCTTCTCAGCGCACTGTGAGCTCCACCAGTATCACTCATTTTGGATTTCTTGATCAGTACAATGTCGGGTCGGAGAATTGTGTGGGTCTTCTCCTCCGGAAACTGTTTCTTAGTCCCTTCTCTCACAAAGTTGATAAGGTCCGGGACTTTACTTTTTGATATCTTTTACCTTCTCTCTAAATCAAGTATATGCGCCAGTTCTGTGAGGTCTTTATCGTGGCGCCACCTGTATCGCCTTTGGGTCAGAGAGGTAGGGAGAACCAGACAGTATGCGACGCAGTATACAGGTGTGATCACGCACAAGCTTGTGAATGGTATCATAAAAATACAAATGTATCCGTTACTGCGCAATACATGTACTGAAGAACAGCTAGTCAGAATTTGACTAAGAATTGACATTAAAAGAGGACATTAATAGTCCTACAATGGATAACCCACTGTAGGATATAGAACTGCGAAGGGGACTTGGTCTTTTATTTAGTATTTTTACCACAAGAAAACGCCATCGATGTATAGGGGTGTAATGGTTATGCTGGAGTCTTGTCAAGTTTATTATCCAACACGGCAGAGTGTGCTCTGGTTAATTTTACAAAGCTCCAAATTAGATAAGTTGTAAATTCAATATTAATTGAACAAAATCTGCCATTATTAATTATTAATTATTTTATTCCTATCTTCTACCTTCGGTAATCATCGTACAACGTAGTTAACTATCTAGGGACAGCAAACTGCTCCGTACGTTAAAGTACTTAGCACGATTCTGTCGCAGACAGGGTCATGTCAAGACAAGTGTCTTTTTTCCGAAAAAGAACCAACGCCTTTATTTGTAGAAAAGACTGGCCTGACCTTAATTGATGTCTTCATTGCACCGAAGAATAAAATACTGCTGTAGCCTGGGTAGGAGTGAAATTAGCGGTCATAAATGATGAAGTGGAAGTAACATACAGAGAGCCAAAGTTCATAAAACTTCATAGACTAATAGGTGCACCGCCATAGTATCAAACTCAAACTAAACTATGGATCGGTTGAGAACAGAGTCAACAGATATAAGTTTCGCTGAACCATTAAATTGGGTCTGATTTTACACTGTTCTCCGCGACCGAAATCGAGAAAAAATACAATAACACATCCTGTCATCGTACTTTGACAAATCCAAACAATACATAACAAGATTGCCTTTTTATATAACATCAAGTTCCGCGGCGTTTAAAGCCCATGTTTACATAGTAAATGACATACAGTTTCTAAAGAAATTTACGACACTACACGTGACGTCATATGTCATAAATGAAACAAAAAGTGTTTGAAATCCTCGTTTGAAATCCCCCTAAACTATTTTTCTATGGTCATACGTTGTGGCGGCCCTAAAAGTCTATTTGACGACGTTTTGAGCTTCAATTGCGGTATTCAATTATGGTTTTAAAAATTGTCCGTCTTGATGCGCGTAACAGGTTTTACACAGAAGTGTTTGATAAAGCAAATGTTATCATACGGGGCTTTATATATCTAACGTCAGAGGTGATAGAACAAAAATCAACATGGGCAGCAAAAGCATCCCTCACAAACAATACAAAACAACAACAACAACAGCAACAACAAACAGAGCACTAAATGAAACATAAGCAGAATCCTCAGTACCTGTAAATGCAGTGGCATTTATAAACCAAGTTATAAATGTATACATGTGTGAGGGCAATACACCGTGCCTATTTCAGTTGTTCACATGTAACATTCCACAGGAATGCTTTGTGTCCATAGTTAGTATAATACATTCACTGCTTCAGTAAAAATATAACTTTAAAAACTAAGACACTGATTAATACTTATTGTAAACAGTTCACTACTTATTATCTTTTCTTACGAAAATTATTTATATCCGGACCCTTTAGTACCTGGTTCCGATGTTCTACCGATAGCACTTTAGGTCCGGTAGTTTATGTAACATATAATTTGTTGTACTGTTAACTTACACATTTATGTACATTTAACTTACAAATATAATTTTATGTGTTGTTAACTTACAATACATCTAAAACTTCAAGTTAGTTTTAGTTCTATATGTCCCGATTTCAGTGATTGGACAACATTATATTTAACCCGGGTAATTGTTTACGTTCAAACAGTACGCTTTTTTACTGTTCGTGCTAACCAGCTAACCAGCTATAACACATCCTTCATCTTGTTAGGCGACGATGCATTCGGGAACTTTTCACAAGGCTTGAATGTTTGTTCTGTGAGTTGTAACATGGGAATTTACATTAACACAAATGTTGTTTACATACCATGTTTTATGTTTTCATTAGTGAGGCAATTTGGAATCGATAAAACCGCAATCTATTATTATTACTATTCATTATCATTATCATTATTATTATCATTTAGTAATATTTAATAATAATAATAATAATAATAATAATAATAATAATAATAATAATAATAATAATAATAATAAACCCGCATGAATAAAGTTTAAATATTGCTTAATTGCATTGTTATTCACCTTGTTGCATATCACTTCTATATGCTTTCAAACTACGCCATCGCTATTGTTGTTTTGGGTCGAGTGGGATTATGCAAATGTACACGAACTGCGCGAGAAGTGTAAGAGAAGTGTATTACGAGACCCAACTTCTGGATTTACGATGGGAACGTTAGATTTAATTGTGATTGTGTATGCTATTGAAATACTTCTTAGTTTGACCTTGTTATTCATCTTGTAGCACGATAACTAGAAAGTTTTACTGTGAAAATTAAGTTATTAGGTCGGTGGCTGCCAGTCATTAATATATTTGAATATTTTGAACCTATTTATATTAAAAGTCGATTATGAAAAAAAACACCCTTAAAACTTATATTAATACCACTCGACTGTCAGATGCCTGGTTAGAACCAGTACTCAGGTACGGAGTACCTGGAATAATGCGCAATGTATAGTCTTGCACAATGAAGTAACATCGCATAGTCAGTTTCCGGGTTCGCGCTAACGATCCTCCTATCTGAAAATCGTCCAAAGTCTTAACCACTAGAGAATTAATTATTATATTATTATATTATTATTAATTATTACTATTATTATTTATGGGCTTTTACGCTAAGATTAACAATCATCAACATACATGTCGAAGCTATTATTTTTTTTATTGCGCATCTCTAAAAGTAATTTGGTAGATATTGCGTTCTTTCTTATAAAAAGGTAAGAAATGTTACTTTTTAATATGACATCTCTAATCATATGATAACACACCACCAAGACTACCTACCTCAAGTCTTATCTGAAAAGGTGGAAATTTTCATATCACTTATAATCCGCCCCGCGTTCTTTTATTGTGCATATTACTACTACCCATTTATATAAAAAATCATTCTAATTTTGTTCTCTGGAGCAAAAAGTGCTCAAAGTGAGCTTTTCTGATTGTCATTTGTTCTTAATAGGTTCAGGTTTACATTAGGTCAAAAAAGGGCATTAAGTCAAATCCTATAAAAATATGTGAACTCTATAGAGGACACAATTATGTCACAATCTTCACCAACCTAGCCAGTATGATGGTTCGCACAAAATCTTAGGTGGGTTCGTATCCTGGTCAAAAACATTGAACAAACATGTGAACACCTTAAAACAGTTAATGGGCCTAATATTATCTGACCTTTATCACAATTCTTGTCTGAACGCAAATCTTAATGTATTAATTAATATAATGATTTGTCGGACAAAAACAGTTACCACATTATGTACATGAATATGGTTAAAGAGCAGGATTAGTCTATCAGTTATTGAGTCTTACTATTTACAAAATGAGTCTTCAACACTACAAATACTGACACGACAGTCACTAAAACACCCCTCACAGCTGCAGCCAATATGGTAGCCACAGTATTTATTCTATGTATATGTTGTACCTGTTTTAATCATTAGAGTTGTAAATTGTATCCTTTGATCGGTTCTAAACACCAGCAGCAGTTGCTTACTTTTAGCAGTTTATTTACTCTTTTTTAGAAAAACCTTAAAAAGTTCGAGGTTGGAGCGCTCCCCCCTAAAAACCCATCCGGATGAATGTTATAAGGCGATCAATGTTTTTCCACTTTGTGTATGCAAGGGCTAAACGGTTTGTCACTTTTAAAATGTTGTGTGTGTGTGTGTGTGTGTGTGTGTGTGTCTTTGTCTGGTGGTAGCTCAAATAATGATAAGTAAGGAAGTGTTCACTTTTTTCCAATTCATGCGCCCCATTTGCTGATCGTCGTTTATGAATAGCCTAATTTATTTTAATTTATCTTTTACCAAGTGTAAACTTTTGTTTCATTTTTTGGCAATACTGCTCCTAGAAATCTGGAATTGAATTATATTGTTTAAATTTTGTCTACTGAATCCATTCACTTACAAGTACAAAGTCAATGACATCTTAGTAATAAAGCGAGTCTTCTGAATAAAGAATTGGAAAATGCAGAATTCGCATTAAAGTGAAACCCGAAAGTTGTAAATATAAATTACCCATTGCGTATTCAATATGCACATTGAGAAGGACATAACTGAAGCGTTATTGAGGCTTTGATCCAATTGGTTTCATCGTTGTTCAAGGCAGAAATATTTTATAATTAGCAAATGTAACCTGGTTAAGACATGCCCTTAAACACATTTTGTAAACAGTAGCACCAGCTGTTAATGATTACTTCTGCTAAAAATACTAAAGGACCAGTGACACTTTTCTAATTACTAATGTTTACGCATGAGTTTATTTAATGCCATTTCCTCTGGATGCACACCAGCAACATGAATAGTTTTAATTAAATTGTCCCTGTATTAGGTAGTTTTATTCCTACGTTAAGTTCTAAAATTGTCTTTTTTTATCAATTTATGAATTGCAATGCTTTTGAAAATTTTTAATGTGTAATTTACGAAACTATTTAGAAGAAAAGTTTAAATAGCATAAATGTTTTTCTTTATTTATCATGTATGCTCAGTTAACTGAAATCAAGCGTGGAAAACATATAATTAATTACTTGAATATAGACATTCGAATAATTATATTCCAATCATTTTATTGTATATTGGAAACACCTTAAAGCTAAGATAACATTAAAGTGGTCTTTGTACCATGCTGTGGAGATAATAAAAAATCTATATAAGGTTCAACATTCAAAGAAAAATGTATTATAACTAACATTGTAATAACTTCAGAATGTTTCACATTCTACAAAACTTGTCTTGATCTAAGCTACTATTTTATTTTTTCATCAGAAAGCTGTAACTGTAAATAGTAAAACATTAATTTATTTAAGTAATAATTTAATAATTATCACTTTAAATAAGCTGATTGAATTTAAGGGTTGGCCACCACATTCAAGCCTGGTAAGTTAATTTTACTTTAGGTCAGGTTTACTTTCATTTATTGCAATTGTATTATGCATATAACTGATTTTAATTGAAATGGATAGTATTGTCTAAGTTTAGTAAATGCGTATCCACGGAATGGATTAATTTAGCCTTAAAATGGTTAAACTCCTTTTTTTTCTAAGACAAGCTTGTCTATTCCAGGCTTTTTTCAAAATATGGAAATAAAATCTGCAACCCGGAGTTAAGTAAGTTATAAAGCCTAAAATCGAAAACCCCGGTTGCATTATATCCATATTAAAGCTTTCCTTTTAAACGTCTTTATTAACATTTCTAAACTGATATGCATACAACCAATGTTATATGTAAATGCGAATCTGAAGGTAGACGCTTTCAGTGACCTCTGGTAACGCGATTGTACTTTTCTTTCTTGAGACTTCAAAAACAATCTTCCACTGACTGATTTGGTTATGTTTTTGTTGGATATGAATAGATTACTTTGTAAATATAATCAGACCATTTTCCAGTATTTGTCGGTATCTCTTTCATAGTCTAAGACACGCTCTAGGCTACTTCATCAAAGTTTCAAACTATTAAATATAACATACGGGTTGTTCGTTTGATTTGCCTTCCCGTACAGTTTTGATACATGTAATATACCGCTTCCGAGAGAAGCAACTGTCAAGGCAACTGACATGAATCCAGGGCACTGCATTATATATTTATGTGTCATTAAAATACAGTGCTGTCAGGAACACCTAAAATACAATAAATTTCCTAATCGAATCCATAAAACCTATATAAATAAATAATAACATGTCGGATCTTTGTCATAGCAACAATAAAAAGTGAAACAGAACACCACATGCTTATCGGTTTATGTATCCAATCCTTATTGCGCCTGCGACTGTCATCCTTTTCCCTCTGTCCCATCTGAACAATATTCCCAACAATTTGGCTCAAATTGAAGGGTCACGTTATTGCGTCAGTTTCAATGTCCGAGCCTTCATTAGTTATTAAATATTTAATGTTTTAACTTCATTGACGACCCCCCCTCATGTTAGTCATTGTTACTTAGCCTTATGTGACACCACAGTACCCATAACTGAGATCGATACTTTCTGGATCTGTTTCCAGTAGTTCTTTAACACATAGGTTATGCATTATGGGCCATTAGCATAGAAGCGCTCGACGGATTTTGTTTTTTTAAAACTTTTAATCATTTACTCATACCATACCCGAATTATATTTGTAAACTACTAACTGTCATGACAGGACCCTTTAAATTGTTTGTGAGTCTAACAAGAGACTGAAAAGGTCAATGTACGAAATTTCTTACGTTAATCGATACACGTTTTCAAGTTGAGGTAGTTTATTAGTTGATTTTTACATGTTTTTGAGCCTTGACATTCGCCAATGTATTTGTATATTTTAGGGTTTTGCAACGGTTATTCGGTTAACCGGTTAACCCCTTCTATTATTGGTAAACCGATTTAGATGTTTGTTCTGCTGTGACCTTCGAAGACAGATTAGTAGACCCCTTTAACTTTTTGCTTGCATGCGAGCTTATTGCAAATCAGAGATGGTGTCCTCTAACAGATCAGAAACAGTCTACTTGAGTGTACACACGCAGATGGATTTTCATGTAGTCTAACATATTAATGTGAAAGACCCGTATATCTTATCATTTACTATTTGGGAAAAAAACCCCAACCTAAACATGTCTAGCCAACCGAACAACCTAACATAAATCATATCCAGGGTATTATTTTTATTTTATAAAATAAGTAACATAAAATTAAATTTCACGAATATTACTATAACTTTTACATTTATCATTTTATCTCCATTACGAAGGCTAAAGTCTCTCGTTGACAATTTTGATTTGCAAATGCCAACGAGAATTAAAAATAACGAACCAACAAGAAAATGGACAGGAGTTTTGGCCCGTGATGAAGACTGATAAGCAGTCGTTTTCCCAATCGAAAAATATGTCTTTGTAAAGTTTGAGAAAAATCCCAAATCTAACATGAACAAAGTTGTTATTCTAACCCCTGTTCAAATAGTAGACATAATTAACTACTTCAGTCAGTCACAGGAGATATATAAAATATATCTGGCGTTGTAAATAAGTGAAATATAAAATAAGTTGAATGAACCAAACATATTTCTATTTTATGAATATAATACGGTTTTAATTTTGTCATAAATGACTCAAACAACTCCCAATTCTGAGGGGTCGGATCAAGTTCCCAAAATGTTGGATAAGCTCATTTTAAGTATCGAAGCACAGTAGTGGGCTTATTGCTTATATTGTTGAAGTTTACTGGTTAACCAGTCAAACGTTGAATTAGGTTAACAAGTTACTAGTTTGGTAATCTTGCCATCTCTAGTACTTTTTGTATTTTAACAGTCATACGAGGCAGAATACAATACAATTAAAAGTTGAGTTAAGAAAATGTATGAAGCAATTAAAATAAAAGTGTAATTTATAAAAAAGTTATTTTAAACCGGAAAATGAAAAATAGAATAGTTGAAAGATTTGCAACTTATAAGTATGATACTCTCGTTTAGAAAGCAAACAAGTATATTCGGGTGCAGTCCTAAACAGTTCGTTCATATTGACATTACAATATTTTACCCAAACAAGGTTACTGTCAATAAAGCTATAGGATTACAAAACAATTCCTTAACAATCGTAAAATGTGACATTAAAGAAGAAAACAAGTTCGAAAGAGGGCGTAAAAAAGTTCACCTGAACCATTTTATTTGGCCATAAACATGCGCTTATAAAGATATAAGACACATTTTCTATTTGAGGATTTCCCCAGCATCGTGTTTTATCTTTCCTCAGTATGATGTAATCACCATCAACACGAAACTCGCAAGACAATTCGATATTGCAATCGGAGGGTACCTTTTTAAATATGTCATGTCACGCTACTGCCCTTTTTATCTTTTCTTTGATGTATACAGTACTACATTTATGTTCAGCCATAAAATGTACGTACATAATGCGGTGTGTATTTGAACCAGTTACGGAACTGCCCACAGATTGAATGATACTACATCCACTTATGCCATTAAGTCTACTTATAGTGTAAATTCTCTTCCTAAGTATAGACATATCTTATGTATGAATCGCAAAATAGTCACGCGATTTTATAAATAAACTTTATGAAACGCTTTCTGCGTCACTGGGGCATGCATAATAATCGAATATGTAATTGTCGCTGTGTGATTTGATTATCTGAAGTATGATTGTATCGCTGGGGAAACAGTTTAGATTCGAATGTGTATTGTTGTATTGTAGCACTCCTATTTTATTTTATTAGGTACGCATTTATTTTGCTATGTGCAAGAATAAACATTTCACTAACGATGAAATGTATCATTTTTGTTGTATTTTTAAAAATAAATAAATCGTATATAAGGCCGATATTAGATATTTAAGCAATTGGTAGCGTATGCCAATTACAAATGTGCACTCGATCAAGTTAAAAAAATATCCGACCGAATGCAATGAAACGTATTGATTTTCTTTTACAATTTGTTCCATGGGTTAATGCGAACATAATGACTTAAGCGTTTTCCGTAGTAATTAGGACGTGTTATGATTACTGTCACGTTTTAATTTTACCAATTCAGTTTTTGATAAAATTGGCAAAAATAATTTTAATCTCATGCCATATTAGCATGAGACTAAAATTATTTTTGCCAATTTTATCAATTTAAATATAACTTTACATAGAACTGTTTATAATGAGGGTGGGTCCTATTTAAACCGGCCATAGCACTCAATTCGGGAACAGATCGTTGCAAGGCTGTGATGGCTCCTTTATTTCTTTTTCAATAGTTTTCGGCTTAGTGCTTCGCTTCTTACAACATATAATCTTTCAGTTTACTCCTCCGTTTTGTACTAGTCTAATTGTTAATATATGATTAATTATTTCTGAATTTAATTATTAATAATTATTATACTTCTATACGCAAAAAATTGTATTCAATTAGTCAACTAACAATGACAAGTTTGTACGACCAGCATTTATACACTGTTCTAGAACCATTTCTAGTTGCCATTTCGCATAAAGTTGTTAGCCGTACTATCTCATTACGCCCACTGACCATTATCGCCATAAAGGACGGTTTATCGCAATAGCCACCATTTTATTGCTGTAAGTAACAGTTGCGGTTAATTGGTATCGTAACCTATACTGAGTTATTTTAATGTAACGAGCATTAGATGCTTGTGAAGTACAAGGTGGTATATATAGCTTCCCTTAATGGCAAAGAAACGTATGTAGGTCAACTTTAAAAGATATTGAACGAGGCAGCAAGGATAGTCACTGAAGCTACAAAACTTTGCAACATCCGCAACCTTCTGGCTGACCTAGGATGGGAGTCTCTTGCATCTAGATGAAAGAAACACAGGCTCTTACTTCTTTATAAAATGACAAATAACACTTCTTCTCAATACCTCCCAAACCCCACACGACGAACACATCCCTCTTGTACACACTCGGACCCAATTTTATAACAATTATTTCCTTCCGTCTACCATTCGTGTCTGGAACGCTCTAGCCTACTCCAACCAGAAACAGTCCCACTTTATCGAGCTTTAAGTCTCTGTAAATGTCAACACCCGAAAAGTACTTATGTTACTTCTTTAAATTATGCTTAAGATAGAAAGTCTATCGTTAAGTCCCCACTCTGTAACTGTGGCCTGAATGAAACTGCGAACCACTTTCTACTGGAGTGCAGGAAATACGTTCAAATAAGACAGTCAATTACATCTGACAGTCCATGCCCACCCATACTTGACAGACTACTTTACGGTGATGGTCCCCTTACTATTGAACAGAACCGAACAATCTTCATCGACGTCCAAAACTTTATACAGTTCTCAGGATGCTTCTAGCCTATATCATTTTATGCTTTATTTTGTCTTTACGACCTTCTCGTGAGATTGCTTCCCGTTTTAAATGTCTTTTTTTTCTTTTAAGTAACCATGTATTCAACCAGCTCCCTATTATAGAAACTCATTACCAGCACCAAAAATTAATTTCTTCATTATGATCATTTTCACAGTCCCCTTCATTAGTGCTATCAGTTACAACTAGCTTACGTACAGTTACATCTTCTTTTGGCTCTTCACTTAGATTGTGGATTTTTCATTTCATGAAAATAATGCACTTCACTAGCCCGTCTCGAAACGAAAGTGTTAATATGTAATAATAACATATAATAACAGGAATTTACATAGGTTCCTAAAAACTTGTTTTCCATTCCAGCAATAATCTTTATGTAATTATTTCGTTTTTTTCACATTGTTATGCATTATCGAATAAATAAAGTTTAAACTAAAACTATTGGTACATGCCATTTGAAGAAAACGTTTATTTTTGTTCTTTGTCAGTAAATAGGTACACACGTTTACATAAAGGATACGGTAGAGATTTACGTCCAGCTCGCTCGTTGGCAACAATTGAGATATAATTAATGCAGGGCTATGCAGTTAGAAAAAATGTCTTCGTATTATTTAAATTCTGAAGAAACCCTAGCATATAGAAGAAAACTCTGGCCTTCTACCTGACTGAACACAATAAACTAGTTATTTACAAAAAAAGCGAAACAATTTTGTAAATCAATAATGAGTAATTTTATGCTAGTTATCGTTTATAAAATATATGTGGGATTTCAAATTATTGATTTCAAGACACGTGTTCAAAAATACAATAATCAAAGCGCCCAGAAGCGCTGTTTTGAAGGTACAAGTTTATCATGCTTGCGGTTACAGTTGTGCAAACAATGGTTAAAATTATTCCGTGGTAAATATAAATGTTCAACGCATTGCAAAAAATGTAAAAATATAGATTATAAATTGGGACATAAGTTACATCAGAGTCACCCACACCCGCCAATGGAAACCATTTTGATTAAACAGTCAATATTATCTATATAATTTTGCATTTTGACTTTACGCCTAAATTAAATGGTCATACATGCTACCAGGTTCGACCAAAAAAACAACAACTAAATTTGAAATGAACTACTACCTCTTACGACCGTGTAATCTGAATCTAAAAATTCCCAGTGCGCCATTCCTCTCTGAACGCGAGCGGTAGGTTTAGACTGAGATGCTGAGATGATATGATTGACCTATATTTTTACACACACTGGTTCAGAGCCGCTCCGAGCGGAGTATCTCGGCCTAGTAGATGACGCAAAGTCAATGGAACACTCATTGTTATAGCAGTTCGTTTAACATTTGGACCATTTCCTCTAGTCAATTAGTGATTTTCGTACGCAAAATAATTAATATATAATTCTCCATTTTATGTATATATGGATTACATAATATAATGAACATCCAGTTTAAACAGATAACAATATTAATATTAACATTTGAAGGGTGCAATCTCCTTATACATACATATTTGTTCTGTACACATACTTCTTCCTTCCAAACATGAATAACTGACGCCGATAATTCAAGGTCATGCAGGGTCAATCATGTGTGCTTTTGAAATCCAGTTCTCATAACTCTGGACACTGTGGCAAGCAAACAAGCCTGCAATAATGTCAAATTTCACATAGGTAGTCAAACAAAAACATTTCTATCTAGTTCACAACAAAAATTTGACCAAGTATGTCACCAATCGAACTGTTCTGTTTGATGTTTCAAAGTGTTTGTGTAGATCGGATATAACGACTTCACTGAACATGAATATCTACCACGTAGGCGGCACGCATTATCAACGCTCTTCCTAATGCAGTTTATTGTCTAGGAATGCAAATTGCCGGCGAAACTTTAGGGAGTTTATAGAATAATTAACTGAAAAAAACAACACAACAACAAACAATTGTTATAAAAAATTCGATAAACAAAATCAGTAATTGCTTGTTAATTATTGTTTAAAATGGATACCCAGATGTAGAGATTGCTAACAAGACGTTATGGAAAGCGATTTTAAATAAATGACTAAACTATATTTTCACTAATCGCATTTTATAATAAGGTCATAAAAGAAATGCATTATAAATTGCGAAATTACTGCTTTCGAGGTGCATTGATACATTTATTTTCCAATACGACTGAATACACCATGTTGGAGTGGGTCAATGCACGTGTCACCATTAGGGGCCGATAATCAGGTTGGTCTGTAGACACTTTACGAACTTTCGTAGTTATGCTTTATTTATTATGCTAATATTTCTACGGTGTCGTTTAGATGCTTGGAATTTTATGCAGGTTCCAACAATTTTTAAGCCTCCATTATCATTGATGAAAACTCTTTAAAAGGTAACTTTAAATACTTTTGCTAGTTTATGTATCTAAAACTGTTTCTCCGCAATGAGCTTAGAAGAACACCGCAAAGAATCCCATGACAACCAGATTCGTAATTGTAATGTTTCGTTGATATATGTTTCAGTAAATTGTCGTTGTAAGCAGATATCAAAATGTTTTCTTGAAATGTTTACACCTACCTTCTCTGTAATTCTGACAACATTATCTCCACGTCCACCTGCCTTCAGCTCAACACGTGCTTGCTCGATCTTTATTACTGCTTGATACGTCTGATACTTATATACATTTTACGCTAAGTGGCAAGCTTCGAAGTCGCTAATATAACATTAAATATTATATTGTACCTGCACTTGGTTTAAATGAGCTGCCCACGTTAATTATCTGTGATGAGTGGCTTACCGGTGCGCTGGTCCCCTAAGTCACCGGGGCCCTGGTCCTTGTAGTCACCGATGTTGGTGGGCTGGTTTCTGTAGCCCCTGATTGACTTGTCTTCGTATTCACCGGCGCGCAGGGTTTCATTAAAACGGCGTGCTGGTTTCTTATCCATCGGTGCTTTGGAGGTGGTTGTTGTAGTCACAACTGTTTGCTGGAATCTTTAAACACAGGCCCTGCTGGACTGGTCGTTGCATGTAGTCACCGATGTAGGCGAGCTTGTATCTGTAGTCACTGACTTGCAGGGGTCTGTAGTAACCGGTGCTAGTGGGCTTAAGTCACCGGTTTGTTAGTCTTTGCAGTCACCAGTTAGCTAGGTTAGTATTTGTTTTCAACGTCGCGCTGTTTTTATAACCACAAGGTTGGCCTCTGCAACCACCGGTGTCAGTGGGTTGGTCGTTAAAGTATGCTGTCATCTGTTGTAACCAATTTTGAACTGTTATAACAATTGGAGCTTTTACTGCTGCTGTTAGGATGGCCGCCGTAGGCACCAAAACGAGGGTGGTGGTGATGCTGGCCATTGTATTCAACAACTGAGCTAGTCTTATCTTTGTAGTCACTAGCAAAATACGAATTTGATCACCAGAAGCTGAGGACTGGCTTAATGCAAAGAGATCATCATCCAAATGAAGTATTTTTAAAATTCAAACTAGAGACTGTTTGAAAAAGTCTTACATTTAATGTCTTCCAAACAATGCCTTATATAGGGCCAGACTGAATCCGGAATATATGCAGTTTATCAAAATAAACCTTAATCACATTGTCTAGACAGGTGTGTTGCTTTCATGCATCCCAGCTCATAACTTGTCTTTGGTGTCTATTCAAAGCTCATTTAACCGAATTTTAAAGTCCCTCTCCTCACACACACACACGCACACGCACACGCACACACACACACACACGCTCGCACCCACGCACGCACGCACCCACGAACGCACGCACGCAAGCAAGCATGCACGTACACATATATCTGTATGTATTATTATACAACAAACAACAAAACATGCTCAAAGCACAACAATTTGCCTATTTTCAGCGCAACAATATTATACATATTTATCGAGAACCGGCGTCTGAATATCATCTAACGACATTTAAAAACATCGTATTGTTTTATGACATACTTAATAACTGGAATTATGCGGATTTGGAAGACATTTATATAGGATTTTATGATGCCAAATGAAACCACGATACTTTTATTCGACCGCAATTATTTGTTCATATCAAAATCAAATTTATTTAAGTAGTTTTTATATGAAACGCTTTACTCAATAGTATTTTTTCAGTAAGTCTTTAGGTCAAATGAAGATTAAAAAAATCTTATATCTGAGGCAAACTACATTATCTACAAACAATTGCAATATAATACGTCTATTCAATAAAGACTTTACTACTCCAGATAACGAATTAAAAAAAATCACGGTAGAAAAAGAAATTACATTTTATTTACAACTGAAAATAGAAAGATGTTTTACATTCTAATCAAAGATTTGTGAAGCCTAGTTCTAATATTCTTTCCTTGACCCCTCCAAATTGCAGTCTTTGAAAAACTTAGATTGGTAAACGTCCAAAACGAAAATACGACGATTTCCTGTGTGGCGTCACGGTACTTTTTTGTATGACGTCATTCACTAGATCTCATAATACGTGAATACTTGGACTGCTTTTTAAAATTGCTTTCTATTTAAGAACGGATTAGTTGCTGCGGATTTTATCTTACGTACAAAGTGAACATATTTTGATATTTAAATAAATTGTTGTTACATTATTTATAAAGTGTATTCTTTAATCAGCTTTTATCTCCCGATGCAGGTACTGGCTGTTAGTTGTCTCTCTTGGATGATATATGCTATATAAAAATATTGTTTTGAGGAAAATTCAAAATGTGCGAATTTGTAACGCCTCACAAAACAGGTTTAAGCCCCATCACGGTCTTTTTGCTGACTGACCGTTCGAGGCGGAAAATGTTGGTTTGTCTCTGTTACATAACATTGTTTTCGCCTTTGTCATGCAGTAGGTTTAATTTCAGTATTTGTGGTAAGTCTGATCGAACCGTTTTATAATTTCCTTTCAATAAACATTGACACATAAAACACTAGATATAGGTATACATATGCCAGTTGTAAAAACGAATGTTTTGAAAATTTGTTTTGAAACAAAACAGTCCCAACAATAAACTATACTTAACAAACCATAAAATCATACTAGCAGAGCCCGTAGTCAAGAGATAGAGTCGCGAACGTCTCACATCTTTGCTTCCTCGAACTCTCACCGCGCGGGTTCGCGCCTCGGTCGGGACAAAAGATTTTATTTGAGAATGTCTTCCATCTGCCCTGCGGTATATAGTTATAGTTCTATTAAGAGGTTTTACTTAAGTCTTCTTCCACTAAAGTAACTGTCCGCAGAAAATACTAGTAAGATCTAACCTCGCACTACCTGATATCTACCCACAAAGACATTCATTGAAAGGAGTATATACTAATTTGAAACAAAACACAAATAAATATCATCGAGCCATATGGTGGACGAAATGGCGTCTGCAAAAATGCCTCTGCACAAATATCCTAATCTCTCTTGCCGACCCGGATGTTACAAATAATCGTACTTTATATGATTTTTAAGGTCATTTAATATAGAATAAGAAAACGTTACAACAATGAATTAATTTTAAAACATTGTAACATTATGTCTGCAACACAGAAAATGACACGTATATTTGTGTAATGCAATGCATTTTAAAATATTAAAAAACTGTAATACCTTGTTGAGGTCCATTTTTAAGCTCCTATACGGTCAGCCGAGTACCCCCGTGATCATAGTGTGTTTTCCCCAATCTTGTATAATAACAACTAAAACATGGCACTGGAAAGACTCAGTGTTAACAGAAAACAATCATGTTTACATACATAAAGTGAAAGGGACCATTCGATGTAAATGTCTGGTCAAATGAGATAAGAATATATGACAAAGTCCTATGAGCATTGCACCATATACCAAACTCTGAGGAGGCACAGAACAAAGGTGTTTCTCTTGCAAGCCAAGCGAAAAGTAAGAACAAATTTGTGATGAGTCATTTAACGAAAAGAGAAAACCTGACAGTTACCGCCTCTGAGCGAGGTACGAACAACGGAAACCGGGGTTCAATGACCTGCGTCATAATACTAATTTATTCAGTTATTCTATAAACTTTGCACTGTCACAATAAGATTCAATAATGTTTTACAATTACAAGTGCTTCGGATACACAACGAATTATCTCTAATTAGAATATATGGCACGGTCCTATGAGAATTGCAACATAAGACAAGCCATATCAGTAAAATTTATAAAAAAAAATTAAATACTTTACTGAATGTTTTATTTCCATTCATATATATTTTTATACATAACATATTATTTGTAGGTAAGACTTATTCTCAAATCAATTGTTTAAGAAGCGAGCATTACAGTGCCCTTATGTAACACACAGTTTATATAAAATTACTTCAAGTTAGACGACTCACAGTAAGCATAGGTAGAATATATATGTAGACATGTAAAAACAGTTGTTCATTTGTAGCTTAACATGTATACATATTATTAATATGAAGTTTATGTATTAATATATATATTTCTATAATTAGCATTCAATTTTACAAAACGAAATTTTGAATCGCTGCATAATCGTTTTGCCGACACGCAACCTCTTGGTATAAGTCAAGGGACATAACACATAAAAAGTGACCTTCCTGCGCTAATAATGGTTTATGCACGAATAAACCTTTTTGCTCGTATTTATTTTCCAAAACATTAATTTATCATATTGAAAAGAAGGTGAGTCGTGTTTGAAAATAAAGAATATGAGTTATTAATACAACAAATATTTAGTATTTCCACAGCTCAATATGATAAAAATTAAACTTATAATTGTAGATAAAAGCAGGTGTAAACACAGGTAAACACGCCCATACTTCTTTTGATTATATCTTGCATAACAGGATCATTATGTGGTTCATACAATATAAACTAGCCAATCTTATTATTGCGTACATATTTCTGATAATACAAAACTACGCCATTTTTATCTGTTTATGTCGTAGATGTACACATCGAGTTACAGGAAGATGACTTCATATATGCATTGCAGCAGGAAAGCAATTTGCTTAAAATATTCATTTTCAGAGACTCCGTGTCTTTGTCTCTCTGTCCTAATTAAGGTTTGACAGCGTTATTGAAATGTTATCTTAAGGAAGTTGTTTTCCTGTCATTGTCAAGATAATTACGATAATGAGGAAATATTAACAGCGACACAATAAGTAGGCCTTTAGTGACTATGCTATAGTAATGGCGCAATTATATTTCAATATAACAACGACAAGCTTGTCTTTTGGGAAGGAAGTTCCAAAGTAAATTTCTGGCAGACCAGCCCCCCCCCCCCCCCCACACACACACATCAAGTTTACCTCCCGCCCCAACCCTGATACACGCTCGGCTGTGTTTTTTTGTTTATTTTTGTTCATATACACACTAAACTATTTCAAACTGGAATGTACTTGGATCTATGACTTTTTTCAAAAAAGTTGTTATATTTCAGAAAACGACATATGCTAAAACGGATTTAGCGACTCAAAACCTTATACGTCCATGCAATGCCTGTTTTCTAATGGCACTGTTTTGCACTTGCAACTTTACCACGTTGTGAAAAGTATTATTCGTACAAAATGTAATTCTTTAAATTCTTGTTAAATAAGCAACACGTTAAAATAAAATAACACGAAATCAGGGCTTTTGAAGAACGTGCTGTGAATGAGTCAGCGGTAGGCATTTAAATATCTTTTGTGACAAGTAACGACATTGTTGAATATGACAGAGTTTACCCCGCAAGAGATTATTTATCTTCAATACATGACAAGACAAATCGTTCAAAAGTTTCGTGACTTGTTAAGCTTTGAACTTGAAATTGAAATCAATCTTGAAATCAATTGATGTATCTCTTTGCTAATCTAGTTCATACTCATTTGATGTCCAACACGAGACTTTTCGAATGAAAGAAAGATTACATCGATGGGTTTTGTAACAATGGCATGTTATCACGACATAAATGTTAAATCATTACTTTTCGCATTCAGTAAAAGTCCTTTTATAATTAAATGACGGTGAATGGGCGACATATTTGGAAATAATAGGTTTAAAGTTTAAACTGGAAACTAAGCCTGGAAGATGTACGAATGTGTCACGAATAGAAGAAAAATACAAACACACCAAAAGGGAAAACGTTTTTTTAAAAATTGCCCATATATAATAACATGATTTGTTTAAGTCAGCTAAGTGTCGTCATTTGCAGCTTTTATCGTGCATCGGGTAGTTTTATAATTACGATAAAAAGTACGCATTTCTTGGGGAAATAGAGAATACCAGGTTAGTGTTGATATAGATAAATGTTATCATGCGAGGCTAAGAAAATCAGAAAGCACGAGGCTCTGCCACCACCATCAACAGTTTTTTCAAAAGGAAACATTTAAAATTACCGCTACTGCTCCTCCCTTACATGATCTGACATTGCAATGCAATACACGAAATCTATGCGCGTTCATAGAGTAATTCGGCCACAAGAAATAGTTCTATTTTACATTAAAAAATAAGAAATAAACATGTTATTTCTTTTATTTTATTTGCGCTATACATTAGGTTGTAATTTTATTGATTACGATAATTAAAAATAATGGTTAGAAAAAAAGAACAACAAAAATCACACCCTCGTGTAAAGTTATACACGTACTGTGTAATGTCAAGGCCGTGTTACTTTATAAAGTTGCTACGCACTTGGCATTAAAAAACGCGAATTACATTCGAGGTTTGTGTGTGTGTTTGTGGATGTAACAAATAGGTAGCTCGTGGATTTTTATTGTTGGTGACATTGAAATTTTGAACATTGAATATAGCGCTATAAAATTGCGAAGATAGTTGTGCTTTTGACAGGGTGACTTGCGAAATTTGGAGAAATGTTGGGATTGGATGTGGTGTGTTGTTAACTTGTCGTTCATGTTTACGTCTAGAAACTGTGATTTATTAGCACATTTGTCCAGATCTGTGCAGTCAGCTGTATTTGGTTCGACTAAGTATCGAGCTCTATCTGAACCAGTTAATCTTCATCATGTACCGACATTTGATCATCAGGGTCTGTCCTGAGAATAGGCAGATGATTGAGCCTGAGACAGTTACAAATTCAAGATCAATCTCCTTCTCAAAAATGTTCGGATTAAGGCCAAACTTTGCCTCGAAATCCTCGTAGCTCATCTCTGCAACACTGCTTGGGTTTTCACACGATTCTTCATCACATTCTTTCAATTCAAACCAAATAATTTCAAAACAACACGGACTCACATAATCTGGCATTTCGACAGTTGTTTTTATTTTGGCAGACTACAAGTTCGTACTTTTATTGATTTTATTACTATTCCTAAACAGTTTTAATCATGTGCCTGTATTGTAAATGTGTACATTCTGATTAACAAAGCTTCTACACATTTAATTTTTTTGTTTACAAATTTTCTATATTATTGTTAAATACAACTTCGGAAGTTAAAGATGAACTGTCCAGTTAGCTCAGTCGGTTAAGGCGCCGCAACTTTATTTTTCAATCCTGCAGGACAGAGATCGAAACCGCGCTCAATCCTGTTTTTTTTAATGACCTCGTTTGCTCTATTTAACCAATCTTTATATTATGGACATTTTTTGGATGATAGCAAGCATAATTACGCGATAGATAAGTTGCGTTCACGTAAACATTAGGACTGATCGTTTCGTCAAAAAAAAGTAGTCCGGCTTAGAGCAGGTGCGCGAATACCGGTTGATAAAGCATCTCATCTTTATCACACGGGTTATATCAACCGATATTTACAGAGATGGTGGGATAAAATTGTTTATTCCTTGCTTAAGTAGCAGGCGAAGCACACGACTGCAGTAACAGACTTACATTGTATTGTATGCAGGCCATTTTCTGTAAACAGAACATTGCTTTTACGACATAATCCACAGACAACTAACTAATTTGTCTTTATGTTTTGTTTAATTAGCTGTTTCAAGAATAATTTCCCTTTTTTTTTGCAAATTCGACCTCTGCTGCTTTTAAGACCTGTCTATAGTTGTGATAAGCTTTTCAATTTATCACAAAAATCATGTAATAAAATCAATAGTAAAACATACGTTGAAGGAAACGCATTTTACTGGGCTGCACAGTGCATTAAACGTTGTGATGTTTTGATTTTATTTAAGTTAAATCATAGCAACACTATTAGCGTCATTACAGTGGCGTCCAGTCATATGTCTGGGAAGAACCACAGGCGCATCGCATTCTAGTTGGAAAACCTCCATAAAAGAAAGTTCTCGCCTCGATCGTGACTTAAACTAACGCGGTGAGGTATTGAGAAGTTACAAGTCTACCTTTGTGTCACTTTCAATATAATAAGATGCTGCCCACAACACCGCATATATTTGAGGTTAAAGAAAATGATATTAACAAAGCAAATGAGATCGTAATCTTTCTTTATGACTGTCAGTGATTATGACTGGTCAGTGGCCGAATGGTTGTCAACGCTGTCGTTATAAATACGAACTTGTGATGTATGACTCAGCCTTTGACTAGTGGAGGTTCAGATTGTAATATCTGAGGTAATCCTCATAAGACATTTTTTATCTTATAAGAAATGTTTTGGCAAATGTCAACATACTGAAAGCATGATAATGATACTCGCGTGTCTACATTAATAGAGGCAAAGAAGATATTTAGTCTGCGCTAAGACAAAGTAAACAGTACAGTATGCCAGAAGACAACTTTGGAGTTATATGTTAATCAATAAAATATCTTCTTTTATTAATGCACATGCATGTTTGCATTTAGTTTCTGTCACCACTTGTCATTTGAAATTTTAAAGAGATGTTTTCGTTTTGCTTTGAGTGAAATAAAAAACAACTATAATTAGATTGCAGTTACTAGGTTTTATCTAGTTTCTCATTGCGATTGGGTTTAATGTACAAGGAATAAATCGTTGAAACTATCAAAGTCCAGGAGTAAGAATCCTTTGATACGGATTACATTAACCAAACTTTCACATGTTAGATCATACATATAGGGAAATAAAGTTTGATGGATTGTATTTTGATAACATTCTAAGGATTTAGTGGTTGGCCTCGAAAAAATATACTGAGACAAAAACAACAACAAATGCCTGAAATGAAATTGATAAGTTAGTTAAAAGAACCACTTAGTTGATAAAAGTAAAACACAAGAAAATTTCGAGAATGAAAGATGTTGTCTATGGCAGAATTGTATCAGCCACCGTTGGTGTATTGTACTTACAAAAATAGTGTCATTAAGCTAAAATATACTAGATAACAATTTACTCTTGCGGAACACCTTGCTCTTTACAAAACAGTCAAAACATTTCTGATCATGTATACTTAGCTTCCAAGTTTATCATAGGGCTTGAGATAAACAAAATAACACATTTAATAAATGTTGCTCTGCTGAAAACAGAAAATTACGCATTTCTTGGGGAAAATTGTTTATTCCTTGCTTAAGTAGCAGGCGAAGCACACGGCTGCAGTAACGGACTTACATTGAATTGTATGCAGGCCATTTATTGTAAACAGAACATTGCTTTTACGACATAATCCACAGATAACTAACTAATTTGACTTTATGTTTTGAATAATTAGCTGTTTCAAGAATAATTTCCCTTTTTTTGGCAAATTCGACCTCTGCTGCTTTTAAGACCTGTCTATAGTTGTGATAAGCTTTTCAATTTATCACAAAAATCATGTAATAAAATCAATAGTAAAACATACGTTGAAGGAAACGCATTTTACTGGGCTGCACAATGCATTAAACGCTGTGATGTTTTGATGTTGTTTAAGTTAAATCATAGCAACACTATTAGCATCATTACAATGGCGTCCAGTCATATGTCTGGGAGGAACCTAGGCTCATTGCATCCAAGTTGGAAAACCTCCATAAAATAAAGTTTTCGCCTCGGTCGTGACTTGATCTAACGCGGTGAGGTGTTGAGGAGTTACAAGTCTACCTTTGTGTCACTTTCAATATAATAAGATGCTGCCCACAACACCGCATATATTTGAGGTTAAAGAAAATGATATTAACAAAGCAAATGAGATCGTAATCTTTTTTTATGAGTGTCAGTGATTATGACTGGTCAGTGGCCGAATGGTTGTCAACGCTGTCATTATAAATACGAACTTGTGATGTAAGACTCAGCCTTTGACTAGTGGAGGTTCAGATTGTAATATCTCAGGTAATCCTCTTAAGACATTTTTATCTTATAAGAAATGTTTTGGCAAATGTCAACATACTGAAAGCATGATAATGATACTCGCGTGTCTAAATTAATAGAGGCAAAGAAGATATTTAGTCTGCGCTAAGACAAAGTAAACAGTACAGTATGCCAGAAGACAACTTTGGAGTTATATGTTAATCAATAAAATATCTTCTTTTATTAATGCACATGCATGTTTGCATTTAGTTTCTGTCACCACTTGCCATTTGAAATTTTAAAGAGATGTTTTCGTTTTGCTTTGAGTGAAATAAAAAAACAACTATAATTAGATTGCAGTTACTAGGTTTTATCTAGTTTCTTATTGCGATGGTGTTTAATGTACAAGGAATAAATCGTTGAAACTATCAAAGTTCAGGAGTAAGAATCCTTTGATACGGATTACATTAACCAAACTTGCACATGTTAAATCATAAGGAAATAAAGCTTGATGGATTGTATTTTGATAACATTCTAAGGATTTAGTGGTTGTCCTCAAGAAATATACTGAGACAAAAACAACAACAAATGCCTGAAATGAAATTGATAAAAAAGTTAAAAGAACTACTTAGTACATAAAAGTAAAAATCACACAAAAAAAATTCGAGAATGAACGATGTTGTATATAACAGAATTGTAACAGCCACCGTTGGTGTATTGTACTTATAAAAATAGTGTCATTAAGCTAAAATATACTAAATAAGAATTTACTCTTGCGGAACTCCTTGCTCTTTACAAAACATTCAACACATTTCTGATCATGTAGACTAAGCTTCCAAGTTTTATCATGGGGCTTGAGATAAAAAAATAACACATTTAATAAATGTTGCTCTGCTGAAAACAGAAAATTACGCATTTCTTGGGGAAAATTGTTTATTCCTTGCTTAAGTAGCAGGCAAAGCACATGGCTGCAGTAACAGACTCACATTGTATTGTATGCAGGCCATTTTCTGTAAACAGAACATTGCTTTTACGACATAATCCACAGATAACTAACTAATTTGTCCTTATGTTTTGTTTAATTAGCTGTTTCAAGAATAATTTCCCTTTTTTTGCAAATTCGACCTCTGCTGCTTTTAAGACCTGTCTATAGTTGTGATAAGCTTTTCAATTCATCACAAAAAATCAATAGTAAAACATACGTTGAATAAAAAGCATTTTACTGGGCTGCACAATGCATTAAACGTTGTGATGTTTTGATGTTGTTTAAGTTAAATCATAGCAACACTACTAGCGTCATTACAATGGCGTCCAGTCATATGTCTGGGAGGAACCACAGGCGCATCGCATCCTAGTTGAAAAAATAACACATTTAATAAATGTTGCTCTGCTGAAAACATCTCTGATAAAAGTTTCTAAACGTATCGAAGGATAAGTGGTACTCTTGATGGTTTTGCGAAACAACAGTCAGTAACTTATAAGATTGTTTCTTCTTTCAGTAACCGTTGTTTAGTCGACGTGTAAAAGTGGATCTCATACTCCAAACGCCAGTGCTATACAAGTTTTTGTGGTTTGTGTGAATAGAATGTACTAAAATATGGTTACCTTTAGCAATTTCTTGCAAGCGACATTTCTGGCTAAACTTATCTTGGTAAAAGACATAAATAAGCCTAGTATGTCCAATGTAACAGTGCGTAAGAGCTATCTCTGTCTGTCTGTTTTCTCTACAAATAGAGACATTGGTACCGACCGTTGGTTTAATTACATGGAGTTTTCATGCATTAACATCATACCAGCTGGTTTTGGTTTGACAATAAGCTATAACAGAAATGGTTTGGAATCCGTGTGTGAGAGGCAAAGACATGACTGAGTAAGGACCGAAAACACCTGAAATTAATCACCAAGATGATCTGGTATAAAATCAAGAGAAAATTTAGAAGAAAAAATTAGTTCGTAATACGGCCGCGTCCCTCTGCCGTCTTTAATCATACACCCCGATTCGGTATGTCTCGTTTATGATAAGAACTTTCCATTGATTGGATTGCCTATTCCATCTGAAATCAAATTTATCGATATAGCATGTAGAGTCCTCCCCCTTTCGGGCACTATTACTTGACGCTCACTGTTAAGAATACCAAAAATGCAAATTTATACAGTAATGTCCTTCATGGATCGGGTGCCAATATCTAAATCTTGGGCATCTGGTTAAGATTTTATTTCACTGTTCGAAGAGATTTATCTGGACAGTGCAATGTCATGCATCTGTCTTCTGCATAAAACCTAAGTAGTTCCTTGTTAATACTGCTATGAAGCTGTCTCTAGGTAAACTACCTCACTAATTTACTGTTCTTGTGCACATTTTCCCACTAGAAATGGTCATCGCAGTTGAAATTGCTAAATAATTTGAGATTTACCAAAAGGGAATAAAAATCAAATCAGGTGTCAAATTTTTACAATAATTCTTGTTTTCCAGCTAAATTTTTAAACAAAGGATATTTAAAATTTATTAACTAAAATGTACAAAAACGTTAAAGCTTTCAACTTCTGACAACATTAAGTTATTCGACGCTAATGTGTAACAAGTTATGGACTTACCATTCTGTAAACGTGGCCTTTGTCTTCCGCAACCTCTTACGACTTACCGTTGATACATTTCAACTGCACTTTCGCAGAACCGATTCTGTCTGTCTGTCTGTCTGTATCTGTCAGTCTGTTTGCTTGTCTGCCTACCTGTCTCTCCGTCCATCCGTCCGGATATATATATATCTTCACCGATAGCGGATCAAGTTGTCCAGGTCTCTGTTACGGTTACAGTCATTTAATCACACTATAAAACACTATTTTCTTCTCAAGTCAGTTTGATTGTTTGCGTTTTCGAAATGTTCGATCTTTCAGAACGTTCAAACTATTTAGCCATACACATTTATTTTTCTCATCAAATGCAATATTCTGGGCAGCTGTTACATTTTTTATTGGTGGTTAGTGTCAGTTTAGTTCAGCGGTGGCTTATTTATGACGACTATGTTACCCATCAGTGATATAGGTTCCCATCGGTTATTTGTTTCCTCATAGAAGACCTATCTTTTCATAGTTCTGGATATGTGGACAATAAGTGGCCGATAGGTGATACGTTTTATTGTTATCCTCTGTTGTTTGGCTCAAGACCACTGACTCTGTATGAACTATAGTCGACAGAATTAAGTTATGTTAGCGCTAAATGATGTAATACTGATCTCCAACTGATATTCAAGATGAATGTATTCTTATGTGTTCTATAAATATGCTGTATCAAACAAGGTCTGTCTAAAACAGAATATGCAAATGAATGCAATTCTTTTTTTATGCCAAGCATTTATTGGCTTAAACTGTATATCTACATATATATTACGAATAACTAAATCATAATTGTGTAGCATTTCTAGAAATGAAGTTTGTATAATAGGTAACGAAATATATCCATAATGGTCCAAAACAAGTACGGATCGTACCGATCCGGCCTGATTCTTATCTCGAAATCTAGGCTACTTTATCGAGACATAAAACGTGTATGTAAATAACATTGATCGGCAGATATGCATTTTGTTACTTTTTATTATTGGATTGCTATGTTATATTTGATTACCGACGTATTGTATCGATGTATGCAAATAAATTATACTGTATATGTTAAACCATTAGTCAATAATAATGCATAGACCCGTAATATTAAACTAATTCTAAATTGGAAATATATTACTTTATTTAAAAAATAATTTAATAAATCGATTAGCGAACTTGTGATTTTTAAGATTTATATTATTTTTCACATATAAATTTAAGGTAGTATTTCTAACAATTTTAACACTTTTGGTTACGTTTGCTAACTTAATTTTCAAACGTTATTTTCCTATGGTCGACGCTGGTTGCCAATTTAAGTGTGTACGTCGTACGCGCTGTACAAGAACGTATATACTTTCAAATCGTTACAATCAAGTTGGTTCCGCAGAGCCAGCATGACACGGAACAGATCCGCCCTGTTTAACAGCGCTTGTCCACGACCATTCTAGGTATCTAGGCTTCGTTTCTGGATTCAGTATAATGTGGGTGGGCGTAGTATTATCCCACCAGGTATTCCTGAAAGGCTAAATAATGTCGCTGTCCAGGGCTGATTTGTTAACACGATTGAAAGAAACAATGTAGCACCTGCTTTAAAGTTACCCGACAATTTATTGCGCGACTACTGTGAAACGATTATCTACAGACCGCCAAACCCTTGTTCTGTCTCTGAAAATGGAGAAAAATGTCAACTATACATTTTATGACTCCGTTACACGATCACAATTTTTGAATCATCATATAAAGTGAAACAATGCTAATGATAAATTATTGTTACTGAGATAAATAATAACGTCGGCTGTAGTGTAACTGAGTTGTAATAATTTTGCTCTACTTGAAATGAGTTCCACAAAGAACATCACTGGAAATAATACAAATGCGTCGATATAAGCGACTTGTCAAATTTGTGTAGTCTAAAAAGCAGACGCACTTGCGTTCAACATTTCCGATGTTGTCATTTATTAAACCAATCACAATCTACAGGCTGTTGTAACCATCTTTCCACAAGCAATGCATGTATCCATCGTAATGAGCAAATTTAAGATCCTTTAATACAAATTTAATCTGATGAAGTTGTGTAAACTGGAGAAACTTGCATTGCAATTCATCATTAAGCTTACAACCCCCACCCCTCCAACTCAACATTTTATACTATATTCAACTCTAGACATAATCTGCTGTATGAATGCACACATACAACTTTGAAATATTGGTATGCGGAAGAAAGCAATCAATGATCAGAAATCCCTCTTCAAGTAATCGGAAATTCCGTTGTTAGTTCGAAACTTTGTAAACATGAAAATGCAAATATGGACATTTTTGTCATGCACACTGAATTCATGTAATTATGCAATAAATTAACTGATCATCTCCACAAATAGACAGATGGTTCAAAAGCATATACATATGTTGGCTGTACCTCTGTACGTAACAGCAATTGCAGTTAACAGATACATGTACTGCCAAATAATTGTTTCTTTTGTACAGTCGAGGATCAGACTGAAAAACTTTCATTTGTTTTTATTTTGGGTCATCCAGGAAAAACTGTGTAATCTTTTCTGATTCTTTGTCAGTTCAATAATCTGCAATGTCAGATTATTCTTTTAAAATGTGAAGTGTTAAATGATTTTTGTAAGTTCTACATTCTGCTGAATATCTTAATTTGCTAATTTTTTACATCAGCTAACATCTTTCGAAAGATATCGTTTTCTGGTGGCTTCTTAGTCAGGTATACTTTCGAGGAAACGAGTATCTTCTTCAACTCTTACTTAGACAGATCTTTGCATTCTAGACACTGATGTAATTCTCATGTAAATCCGCACATCAAACCGGCTAGGCCAATGCTATTTACATATAGAATACTACTTCAGCGTGCGATCCACCGAGCCGGATTATTTGAGTTGGCTGTGTAATACCCGGATTGCGCGAGAGGCGTACAATCAGGGTATTGCACAGACACCGAGAACAATCCGGCTCGGCGGATCGCACGCTGACGTAGTATTCCTTTAATTTTCTACCTTTAATAAACACTGAACACTTTTTTCTCGACCATAAATACATTTTTCAGTTGGAACTATATTTATCGCGGATTACCTTACCGAGGTATTTTTTTCCATTACACATCTCGCAGAAATCTGGCATATATTGCGTTAAATCTATATACACACTTTGTTTCGTAAGTTTGAAGAATAATACCACCAACAAGCAATTATTGGTCATATTTAAAGGTTACAACAAGTGTTTAACAGGAAAACAACTGGAAATAACTGGAAATTACGGATCTGTTCTATTTATAGAAAAAGTAGTCCGTCATATTATGCCCTTTCAGTTTACACAAGCAACAAGTAAAATACAAGGAGTTTTATCAAATACGGAGAGTGGAATACAACTGTATGTATTCAACAAGAAAATAAAAACTAATCTTAAAGATAAAAATTTATAGGTATATAATAAAATAAATTACACGTAATTAAATCAAAGATTGGTACTAGTATCTCTATGTGTACGCGGTCACGAATTGGAAATACTAGGCTTACTCATTGATATCTTTTACAAAGAGACGTTCCTCGACCTTGTCATGGACTAACAAACAGAAAATACATACATACTGACCCTTAAGTTGTATCTTTTCAATTAATAACGGTCATTGTTTAAGCCTGTTAACCGTAACAACTTGTATACAGTTTAAACTTATTCTACCACAAGGATGTGATATATTTGTAGACAACGACGTTCTTTCTATTTAAAATCTAAGCTATATAGGCACATTCGATGAAACGATGACATCTGCTGCGTCTGCTGGCAAGAAAAATGTGTATCAAATCATGGCCAGAAGATGAATATAATCCATCATAGGATCGGATGTATGATCGGGAGATCCCAACCCGAAAGTGAACTATTATTGACAGAAAGGAACCTTGGCGAGTTTCCGATTAAATAAGTCACCCGAGGTTCGCGATCTCCCGAACTCACATCTAATGTTATGTTTTTTTCTCAAGAACCTGCGAGATCAAAACCGAATTTTGAAGAAATTATGATATGTGTAATCAAACAATAGCATTTAACATAACCTTAGCACCAAGTTTATATTAGTTGTTGTGTATAAGGAATCATGTGTCAATAACTAAAAAACTGTATAGGAAATATTTTTGAAAGAAAGACAAAATACATATACTTGACAAAGCTTATTCTTTAATATCAGAAATGATGTTTAATGGCCGAAAGAAATAACGCCATACTTTAACTACATGTAAACGTCAGACAACGTCATGAAATTTAACGCCATTTCTTCTAACGTTATAACACATATCAGTTATTTTTTTGGCAGCGAAAATAAGTTAAGAAATGGTGCAATGTGATATATTTTAGCATTAATTTAATATTTTCAAATAGAAATCTAGGCTGATAATTTTCTGAGCAAGTAGAAATACAATGTTAAACGCTTTACCCATATATGATAGCCCATGTGAGATAAGATTTTCCACAACGGTAACGATTTGAGATCTTATCTAGTAAGTGAGAAATGTTATTTCGGCAAAAAGGTCAGAAACCGATCAGAAATAGATATTGTTACAAAAGATATCAAATTTTGTAAATCCTCACTGCTCCTGCAGTATGAACATGCAAGAAGATGGTGCCTAGAGAATGACATAATGAGCATAACCAGGTGGAGTCATGGGACGTTTCGACCCCTTTCCAAAACAATTTTAATTTGCCTGATATGTGCTAAAACGGTTTGATATATGCAAGACGTAACACGTAATGTACAGCAGAACAAGTCCAATATATGTTTAGTTTATTGCAATGACGGAAAAAAGAAAAACACACAGACAAAAAAACAACAACATCAAAACAAAACAACAACATAAAACAGCTCTTAAAAAAAGTAAGATGCCTTAAGTATAACAGAAAACCACATAATTCCGTCTGCTTGGCTTATCGACACACGTCACGAAATGTTTTTCTTCTGAAAACACATCTTGATAAGTCCTATTTATAACAAATCACAATCAGTAAATTCTGGGCTTTCATATCACATATGGACAACTATACAAAACATTTACAGTCGAGTGTTTAAAAGGTTTGAAATATAAACCACGTGTTAAAACGTTTGTCGGATACTTGCCTTTGTTAACGATTTAAATACTATACTGGCTATATGTATAATATTCAATTTAAATTGGTTTACCGTAAGTCGAAACAAACATCAGAGTTCTGTTACATATAAACTCCTTTCAGAGATTAGCGAGGAACATAAGCTTTTGAAACCGATTTTACGTCGTCAGCAGCATTTGTATTAAGTCGTGTACCTTTTGACACATTTAAATCGAAGAACGGTGATAACATAATATACAAATAAAACATATTTAATGAAAAAACATTTAATGCTACCGAGGTTATACTTTTGTTCTTGTCGATGCTATATTTATCTTTATGCAACCGAAACACCATCAAACGCCACTGGCAAACTTTTGATTTCTTAGACGCCATGTTATTGTACATGTATCAGCAGAGCGCGTAACAAGATCACGATCGTCAGTATTATGCTCTCGGTACTCACTTGAAAACATTCCATTATATTTACTCACACATGACAAGTCAAAACCCTTTACATTCTAAGGGTATGTGATATTATATTTTAAACACACTAGTACAGAAAAATTATAACTAAACATTAATTGTTATGCATTCCAGTGTCTCTCTTACTGTATCTGCCAATGTTCTCGGAATTTATGTCCATAAACAAACAAGAATTACAAAATATGTCTATGTAAATCAAGATATTTGCGTGCATTCGAATCTCCAGAAAGCAATTAGGGATTAGTCTGTTATGTTTGGTTTGTATTAACACTTTTGTACTTACTGAATCAGAACAAATTTCTCTTTAATTGTTCTCTGTACTTTAAGGTTGTTTAAAATTAGAAATAAATGTGTATGGCAGAGTTATAGGATGACCGCTTTTGTGCACACCAAACATGTTCTTTAAATTTGTGTAATTGGGCTTATTAGTAAACATTAAAATTATGTTTTTGTTTTCTGATTTCTCTTTACTATTCTGTAAGAAACAGGAGTCACGTAACAAAAAGAGGTATATGTATATGAAATCATAGTTTCCGTTCATGACGTTAAAAATATATCGTCCGGTAATCTTATTTAACGCTCACCTAGTTTGACGCCATTTTATTTTCATATGACAAAGTCCTTCTGACATAAGTTGTCGTGATACTTCTTGCCAAACACGTGTTTTGACAGATCCGGCATAACAATATGGAAAATCCATTCACAGTAAAGACATCCCTAATTCAATTAAAATTTAATAATATTATTCATCATCCTTTCTTATGACCATCAAACTGAAACTGAAACTTAGACATTGTAGGTTAAAGATGGTATCTTGATATTCTTATCAAATCAGGTTTTTATTCATATTTTCAGACATATAAGTACAGGCCGTACTTCCCATACCAGATGTAGGCAGCCATAGACCTAATTATATAGAAAACCAAACACGGACAAACTGCCGATCGTTTCAGTGACAATTGAAACCAAATTTTCAGACGATGAAGAAAATGAAAAAATGTGGGTTTTAACAGAGGTTGTACGCCAGAGTACGCCCCAGGTGTTTGTTAAATAAGTTGCATGCAATACATCTGAACACTAGGTTTATTTAGCCTTTTGCTGTGAAAGTAGTCAGAAGGGGAAATGTATTCAAGTGTCCATGTTGCGTTCTTAAAAAATATTTTTTTCGTTGGTATGCTGAACATATATTTGTATAATGTTAATGAAAATATTAATCCAACCGTTTTTTTATTTGTTTTTCAACTTGTAAATATTGTTATTCCGTATGTGAAACAATTAAGACTAAATAAGTACCAAGTTACTTCATCACAAGGGTTAAATTATTGCACAGGAGAACAGTCAATCAAAGGCGTCTTTTCTAGTGTCTGTAAAATCGTAATGGCGGCTTGCGGCTATTTGTAAACAATCTATTTCATAAACAAAAACGCGAAATACTAGCATATAAAGTGATACTTCTTGGTAACAAAGGTCTTACTTGAAATGATTTTGACATTAAGTTTATTCACAAGAAAATATAAAAATGGCGTAAGGACATCGAAACTAGTAACGCTAGTGTAAATACATGTATATGTATATGAATATATACAAATATATGATATATAAATATAAAGAAAAATAAATAAATGAATAAATATAAATATAAATAATACATTTTTAATATATACCAAATTTTCATCATACTACTTTTTGAGCTTTATTTTATTCACCCGTGATACAGCTTAACCGTGATTTTACACAGTTTTATTGTTGCTTGCAGCGTCATCTTACAGTATTTGCCAATGTCCTCCGAATTTATGTCCTTGAAGAAGCAAAACTTTTCCAAAGTATGTAAAGTATGTCTATCTACATCAAGCTATTTGCGTGCACTCGGATTCTCATACAAACATCAGGGATTATTTGTGTCTATAGGTATTCTGCCGAGTTAATAGAGGTTAATATATACCGTCAAGAATATGTTAGTATCCAAACTGGTGGTTATTCATGGAATTAGAAACAAAAATGAGTGAGTAAACTAGGCGACCGTGTTTTCTTTTCAATGAAGAATCACGAGTTAAAACACCAACTTACATATTTTTTGTCAGACCCACCCAGCCAATGAACATTAACTTTTGTGTGTTCAGGTCAAAACTTCGCATTGCGACACATAACTTAAAAACTAAATACCTAGCTTTGTAAAATTTGCACTAGAGAACACACTGTCGTATTTGTGTTATGAGAGTTATGTAGACGCTGGGTTTCGGAATCACACAGGATTGACTCCGCATAACCTTGACCACGCGCGGTCAGTTATACATGCCTGGGAAGGAGTAGTGCATGTACGAAACTAATACTATATCAAGGAGCCAATCCACTGCGGCGTTGTACATTTGATTTACTACGGAACAATTTTGACCTTTGTTTGCACACCTGTTATCGCTTTCAAGGTCAAACAACTTACACCGCCCAAACAACACTTCTGACAGTTCTGATTTTATTTGTCAGACGGTAGGCAAGCCTGACACCTCTATTACTTTAACCTTTGTTTCATCTGGCACTTCTCATGGTTGGTTAACAAGTTTAGATATGTACTTTATACACCAGAGCAAAATAATAACGTTATGTTTAAATATATTTAAACCAATAAATGTTCTAAACAAATCATCAGTCTATTTTTCTCAGTGTATTACGTTTTCGTCAGTACTTTAATACACAATATGAAATAAAATATAGAAATTACGTTCTAACCCCATAATCCGGACAATGAGGCGTCGGTCTCTGGGGCAATTTTTATACCTTTTCTAGGAGATTTGCAAACACGGTTGCTAATCTGTGTCAAGTGCACCATCAGCAGCCTGTTCGGTTTACACAGTTACGGTTTACTGCCTATGGCACGCTTTCTATCCCACCTGACAGACAAATTTCACTTGTTTTCGCGAAGGTTAACACGTGCCAAGATTGAATGACGTCATCGGTAAATTTTGTAGTTTTCGTAGCGCATTACTGTCAATAGTCAAAATAGTGCAATACTAAGGCTTCTTTTTGTAACATAAATGCATCTGCTAATAAAATTAAAAAAAACCCACAAAAATGTTTACATCATAGTAAATGAAGATATATAAAATTTCACTTCTGATTCATTGAAAACATCTGAAAACAGCACACTGCAACACTACGTATAATGATGTTTTTTTTGACACAATCGCAAATGACCGCCCTTAAAATATAATTGGTTTTTTAACTTTATGACTGTTCTAAGGAAACACAGTGGTTGAAAATTAATGTAAATGCATGAAATTTGCGGCAACTGGAAATGAAAAACGCTCATTGAAATGGTACTCATATATTGATTTTCGGTTTAATACATATTTCGGTTACATGCATACATGTCTATTGGAAGTTATGTGTGCAAATAAGCGGAATAAACTCTACTTAAATATAAACTGCTTATGTATAGTAACCATTAGTGTATATCGCTGATTAACAGAACAATCTTTTTGTCTCAAGTTTATGTTGTAAGATCACCAAGCATGTTACTATCCAGAAGTTCGTTGTCATTGGTCCTTTAGTGGAAATTTGGTTAAAGATGTATTACCCACTTTCCATCCAGGTTACGGTGACATAATAATTGAACATGGTTACGGACTAAGCCTCATTTTTATTTTCATGTAGAGAGTAAAACAACGCATCTTCCACTCTTTCCAATGTGACCCTAGCCAATAGTTCGGCTCTGTGAGCCGATAGGTTAAACGGTTCATGGTCACTAGTCTATAAGATTGAAGCTTCCTCCATATCGCCCATGAAAAACACACTTGTCACTGTCAAGGAACATAAATACTAGCACATTCCTTGGTTTAAACTCCATATTAAACATAAAAGTTCGACGCAAGATCATGTTACGTAATCTTGTCTTCTGCAGTTATAGACTGAAAACATATGCTATATGTATCTTTTGTGTTTTGTGGGGCAGAAGTCCGTAGACAGGTGGAACCATAATTCCATCTACGAAGCTGTGGATCGGATACAGCTCACACAAGCAGGCAGTGATGACATGGAAAGTTCCATCCAAGTATCAAATTATTGCTGATTTAGGTTTCTTCAGGTAAGCTTACGTTGCAATTTTTTTTCTTCCTGATCTTCACCACGAAAATACTTTAATCTGCTTGATGGTATAAACCATTGTCCTTACAGACAAAGCTCTGCAAGAGTCTTTGACAGCTTAGCATAATCTTCCAATCGTTGATGGTAAAGTGGTGTTGTGGCTTTGTTGTATGTTAAAAACGTCTCTACAAGTTCCGGTCTGCAGTAATAACACTGCGCAGTCTGGAAGGATACCGTTGACTCATCAAGTTTCGTTAGCAGGGTTCTCAATACGTTTCAGTCCAGCAGGCCCAATAAACAATCTAGCAGGCCTGCTAGTGAAAAATTTTGAAATTGAGGCTTCATTTCCTGCAGTTCGGGCTATATCTATACTATTCAAATAGCACTATTTGAAAGCCATTTTGTGGCATATTTTAATGCAAACTTGTGTTTAAAGTATCTTTATTACTACGCAGTACGATACTACTATGCAATATGGATACTAAAACACATTTTTTTTTGCACTGAACATTAATAAAATGATACTCATCATCATGAAAATGATTCGGCCTTTATCAATAATTCTAAAGAATAACTTTTGTGGCAACTGACAGAAAAGTAATTGGGGTTAATTTATTAAAACTTAAATGTTCCAGTCAAAACTTAGACAAGTATCATATGATAAAAAATAAAGTCAACAAAAAGAGCAAGAGCTTACTTTTATAAGTTATTAAGTACCCTTTTTTGAAAATTCATGACACTTGTGATTTGAATAAACTCATAGAACCGAAAAATCATGTTTACAATTATACTGTATTTAGACGGTCATAGTAATGATACTAACAAACAGACTAAACCTCATCTCTTCAGGCTTACTACTATTTTTACAAGTTATTGTCAAATGAGCAACAAGTATTGTCCCAGTCATCATCATCACTCTCAGATCCACAGACTATTTGTTGATATTGTTTGAAGTTTCTTAACTCTTTTATTTCATTCAGTACTTACCATACGCAAATAATCTCTTTTTTATTAAATTATTCATACAAAACAATGAGCTTCGATAAGACCTACAAAAGGCCAAGCCAAGAACGAGTGCTGAAAGAGGTATGTTCAAAATTTAAGAATTGCACAGCAAGGGATTTTTTTTACTGGAAAATGTTAAAGCCGCAAAATTCTAAGTACGCAAACAAGAACAAGCAACAGGGGACCGAACACACATAGCATCAACGCTGAAACTCACTACTGGCCATGAAATATTTAAACAAAGTCGACAGGCCGTCCAATTTTCTCATTTTGATTTTGACAGGTCACATTTTGAAAACATATTGGACTGTGTTAGCTTTATCGCTACACAGAGCGATCAAGCTATCACAAATTATTGAAAAAAATTAACCAGTCTACAATGCGATAACGCTGTTATCCAAAGCATTCCGAAACAGCATTAAATAGCGCAAAGGGGACAAAGTGCCGAAAAGGATCGACATTGGCGAAAACACACGCATGGACAACGATTGATTTTTGAAACTTTGGGAATTTCAACCGGCCGAAACGTGATTTTCAACGGCCATTTCGGCCAGCGGCCGGCTCTTATTGAAAACCCTGGTTAGTATAGGTTTAGCGCGGTCCCGGCATTTTTTGTGAATGACTGCGATAGTTGTGTGGGTTCTACGTGGATCTCTGTCCTATATATCGTCTGTCATCGGACGCTGTAATCCTTGCGTGGTGCGTGATTATTCTTGCAGTGTATGAACGACAACACTATCCCAGTGAGATCTGTCATTACTCTAGTTCTTCATTCGGTATTTTGCATTTCGTATTTTAGGTTTTACGGCACACCGACACTTGATAGGTCACACTGCGCAGAATACATTGAAGTTTTACGACAATAGAATATAATCAGGTTAGAACTAAAATACGTGAATAGAAATAAAAATCTATCAGGTTACAATGTGAATTATAAGTGAAAACAGGTTAATATATTAAACATTTAAAATAAATAATGTTAGCATAATAAACCATTAAATGTTTAATAACTTATTAACAATGCCAATCTCCTTTAGGATTTACTTTAGGAAGCAAACAAGTTTGGAGTCGGACACTGTTTTAAATTGTTCGTATATGTTATTGACATTAAAATGTTTAGACCGAATATGGCCTGTGTCAATACAATTTAATAAAATATGACTAACTGTCAGTGGTTCCTGGCAAGGAACACTTTCAGGTTGAACTTCTCTTTTTAAGAGATATAAATGAGTTAGTCTTGTATGTCCAATGCGACAGCGGGTAAGAGCTACGTCTTTCCGCCTATTTTCTCTGCAAATAGAGATATTGGTACCAACGTTAGGCTTAATTGCGTGTAACTTGTCATAAACATTATTGTCACAACTTGTTTGCCATTTTGTTAAAATATATCGATTGATAAGTGGTTTAAAATCTGTGTGTGGGATGCAAAAATCTGTCTCAGGGCTGAGGCAGATTTTGCACTCTTATCTGCATCCTTGTTTCCTCGGATTCCTACATGACTAGGTAACCAACAGAAAACAATATGTTTATTAAGCGAAAGTTCATTAAGTTTCAAAAGTAAATCTCTAATGTGAGGGTTGGAAAAATTGATGTTTTTAATGGTCTGTAACACTGACAAAGAGTCAGTAAACATTTCAATTTTGCCAGGATGAATTGAAATAAAGTCAAGAGTAAGGTTAACAGCCTGGATTTCGGCTGTAAAGATGAAAGATTCGGGGGGTAATTGTTGTTTAGAACAATGAATTTTGCTTACGGAAGCACAATCGACATATGCATCTGATTTTGATTCATCAGTCTATATTTCGAGGTAGTTAGAGTATTTCTTGTCGCGCAGTTCGATAAAATTTGAGCAAAGTACGAGAGGGTCTGTTTTTGACTTATTATTTGTACAAAGAGTTAAATCAACATTGGCAGTTTTAAACTGCCATGGTGGAAGTTCCAATACATTATTTTCGTGATGTGGTGATTGTATAATTATTGGCATTCGTTAACCAAACGGCTTTATTGCCTTTGGTTTACGCTCATACAAGTGTTCACATTTAAGATTTAAAATAACACCATCTGCTGGATTTTTAGAGTTAGACTTCTTAACTTTTGTTATGAACTGAAGCGCAAGTTTCTCTCGTCTAATTTACAGTGATGGCTCATTTGCTTAAACGTAAAGGCTCCAAGGGCCAGATGGAGTCCCTGGTCTAGCATTTGGAGATATGATCTCCTAGCAGAGCCGTAAACAATGCTGCCATAATCTAAGTTTGATCTGACAAGTGATCTGTAAAGTTGTAATAAAACTGTTCTATCAGCTCCCCAGTCGGTATGGGATAAAAATGTCAATAATTTAAGAGATTTAAAACATTCTGTATGTAGCATTAAGTATCAATTTATGTATCAATTTCTGCCGGCCCTGCTGTCCTCGATTAAAAATAATACTTGGAATTAACACACAGCCCGAATTTCAATGGACCTCATCTGTTTGGCTGCTGATTCCAGTGATGCCAAAGCTTGTCCTTGACGTCTCCTCTGAGATTCGTTTACTTTGCCGAAGATGAGACAGGGCAATGTACTGTGCTTTTGTCGTTTCTCTTCCACATGGTCGTCTTTTTTCGTCCTCAATACAGGTACGTCTGTCATTAACCGGTTGTCGCGTCATTTATATCTTTTCAACATTCATACTGAAAGCAACCTGGGAAAAGAAGTGTCACTGCCGGTACATGGTCAGCGGTCGGTACACTCCTTCCGGGAATATCAGTCCAATATTTCGGCAAATAAGATGGACAAAGAAACATTTTAAGTTAGCTTCTTTTCGCTTCCATCTGATGTGTATTTACTTAATATTAATAAACACAGACTACTGGGACAATTCGGGTGTACACGGTATAATTACATCGTTTTGCGAATAAGAATACCTATGTAAAATGATGAAAGTGGATCGCACATTTTTCTGGCTTTCATTTGTATCTGCACCATTGTCAAGATTCACTTACCTAGCTGTTTCTACTTTTCTCACGCTGACTGGGGAAAGCTGTTTGAATACTTTTTAAAGTACCAGGAACGAAAGTTTCAAATAATATTCCCTCTAACGTTGTGAATGCTCTTTTAATGTTTTCAATGACGATATATTTTGGATACAATGCAGCGATACGATTACCGTCTCTGTAGCTATTTTGCAGGAGGGAGATCCGCGGCAAATATCTTGTTTGAACCACCGGTCTAACGCAGGTCAGTTGAAAAACATTCCCACATAAACCTATTTGCCCCGAATGGGGCGCAAACCCAGGCCGTGATAGGCTAGCAGTCAGAGGGTTAACAAGTTTCCAGTGCGCCATGGATGCGCCCTCACCGAAGATGTATAATTACATATAATGAAATAGTTGCATATGATTGAACGATTTTCTCTACTACCATTCCTCAGTTTAACATTATCCTGGACACAGCCAACTCCTTGTCACATTTTCCGTTCACACGATAAAACAGTTTTCTTTCCTATTTGTTTTACTAACATTTGTCATTTCATTAATGTTTTTTATTATTTTTAATACAAATATTCAACGTTTGTGGTTAGTCTTCGACAAAGATGATTGGTAACAGACAAATAATACAGACCTGTACCTGCACAAACTGCATTCGACAATGTCCTCACCTCTATACAAATGTAACCTTTGATAAGACCTAGATTTCCCATTTTCAAAGTAGATCCGGCTGTTAAACAAACTTTTCATGTGATATTGTGATGTGGTCTTACAAAAAAAGACAAAGACATGTGACAGATTCATAATGGTCAATTACGGGACATTTTAAACAATAATTTAAACAAATTCCATTTCATTTGCGATTTATATTAAAATAGTCATCAGATATTTAAGAGTACACTTAATGAGATAATTATAATAAAACATGCTTAAATATAAAAGAAACACATTAAAAGCTATTGGCTGCCATATAACAATTTTGCTATATTAACTTACCGGGAGTAGTTGCAAATGAGATTTGTTATCCCACTACTTGGTAAGACCTCTAAACGTTGTGGTAAATTGATTAGGCACCCACGCATTCAGTGTATCCGTAAATAGGACATATTATGCCAGCCTTCAATACCTGAGCACTTAAGATTTTATTATGCATTAGACTACACTTTAACATTAGATTGGAAGTCTGATCTATGGTATCTAATAAAGCGCGGTTATAAATGGTGTTTGGTATCAGATCTCTATACTGAAAACAAGTATTTACAAGTGTTTTTCCACGTCAAATACTCATCAAATGCAATCATGTGCAAACTAAATGTATAAAAGCGCTCCACTATCTGGTGTAAGCTTCTCAATCAGTCTTTTTGCCGAGTGACTGTACCAATTAGAATATATATGACAGTCCTATGAGCATTGCAACATGAGCAGAAATTTGAAAAGGCACAGGAGAAGGCATTCACATACAAGCCAAAGCGGGAACAGTGACTGATAGTTATTTGTGTCTGTGAACTGTTTTAGATCTGTGTTTTTTTATTGTAACATGTACTCTTTTTGCCTTTGTCTAGAGGAATCTCAGATTAAATATCTGTGGTAATACTTATAGGACCTTTTCGTATCGTCCTATGTTGAAAATTATTATATAAATAAAAACATTTATAGTATGTACATTTAGTTAAATTTGAATGGGCCCAAATATGCCTCCAGAAAATAAGAGAAATATTCAGTGTAGGACACTCAAACTCTCTGTTGCATTATAACAGTTGCAATTTTGGTATAACTATGTTGAGTTCTGAACATAAATCCAAAGAGGTAAATCTAAATTATATGTTGGATGAACTTGAGTAGAAATATGATTCCAGTTTTAGTTCTAAGCCGTTACCTGTGGAGTTTGTTTTGTTTGTTTTATACTTATCGCACATTACTTCCAACTTTTATATTTGGCTTGCATGTAAATATCTCTGACCTATGTCTTTTCAAGATTTAGTATAAGTTGCAATTCTCACATGCCAAATTTCCCTGTTTGAATGTTTTTCCTTTGATAAGCTATCGATTTAGGAATTCTTTTATATGTTTAATGGTTTAAGAAGAAGGAAACAAGATGAGAAGTCTTAATTTAGATCTGTACCTGCTAATACCGGCTTAAAGAAGGAAGCTCATGTTAAACAATGTTACTTGAATTGTTTTAGTACAGCCAATAATGTCATATGACAGTTTAAGTCCGATATACAGTTGCCTGTCTTGTTGAAATAAATATCGTATTACTGTTATCAAAAGCTCGTTGTTCGTGATGTTAATACTTAACTTCGATTCCATTTGATAAATTTTGACAACATTGTAAACATTCCAGTGAGTTACTATTCATATCGTGCAATGTGACACTTTGCGTCCAATGCTGTTGGGCACAGTAAATAAAAGAAACCATAATAAGCAGCGAAATGATGATTTATGTACTGTCTCAGCCGCTTAGATGATAAATTCGTGTTAATAACTTCCAACATATAGGTGTATGATTGTTGAGGCGTGTTATAGTCGGTTAGAACAGAACATAAGGGGCGCCCGTGGTCGAGTGGTAAGAGCCGCTGACTTGTACATTCTTAACACTTCACCGCGTGGGTTCGAATCCCAGTGAGGGAGATAACTTTCATGTGGGAGGTTTTATTGCGTTTTTATGTGGTGAGCCGGTGGTTCTAAACAGGCAGATGACCGCTTTCGTCCTCCACCAATTATTAGATGTCGCCAATATGACCATAATATTATCGGGCATTAATAATATTTTTGTTAAATCGCACCAACGGATAGTGGTCGAGGTTCGGCAAATTATTGGTGGTATAAGACCATTTATTGATATCTTAAAATAACCGACTCCGCTGGCATAAGTACCGTTATATTTAAACTTTTAAAACTACGTCTATAAATAAAGACACCAGAGTAAGAACTGGTAAAAGAAACACCGATATCTGAGTCTGAACTGAAGATGCGTTAGAAACGTAACTTGCTAAATGCCAGAACCTTTGCTGTTTTTAAGTATTTACAGATAACAAATCTGTATTATTTCTAAACGCATGCAAGCAAGTGACGAATTAAAATGGTGTTACATGTATATTACAATCATCACTTATTTTAGCAAAATTGTTTAGATAATAGACATTGATAGATATCAAAGTATACTAATAAAGATATTTTCGAATCTCCGGCAACTGGAGTTATAAAACATTTGTTACATACTTAGTAGTATATATACAAATGTATATGTAGAATGTATTTGGTTGTGTTATTTTGTTGATGCAAAGAAAACCAAAACAATATCTAACTTCCTAAAATTTTAAATTACCAGCTATTTAAAACAGGGTCAAACAAAGAGCCACCGGATAAGCAGGACAACCCGCTACGCGGGACACTGTTATCAAGAACAATTTTTTCTTTATTGGTTGTAATATATTACAACATCAGAAAGCGGGGCTCCCGTTACTCGGGACACGGGGACAGTTATGTCAGAACCAATTAACAAAACCACTTCTTTCGTAGTCCCCGATAAAGGACATCACTTGGTAGTCAATAATCAGTTTATCATGCCTGCAAACGCCACTCAAGTGAACACGATTGTTTGCACACTTTACGACTTCAAATTACGATATTTCCGATTCATTTACGGTAATCGTAAAGAAGTCATTTATGGCGGTCTGTTTTATGTTGACAGACTGAAACCGGACCAGAAGTTGTATCGTAAATCGTTAAGCGGTGTTTTTTTTAAATTAAATAAATGTTTTATTTTTACACTAAATTTAACATTAACGAACAGTTGATGTCACCTTTGTTGAGTAAGAAGCTATAAGTATAAATTATTAAACCAAAACACCACAATCATATCACAAAGAATCTGTTAAAACCCTTTCGTTGAAAAGATCTCTCTTATTAAAGATAGTTTTGTCAATCACATCATATTTTAGATAATAAGTTTGGAACTGGTAAATATCAGGTAATAACATAAATTTATTTTAATAACGACATTGCCTACTCTGTTATGGTAATCATAAAAAAGTCGGCGATTTGTTTATGTTTACATATTGATACTGGAACAGAAAATATAGGTTAATCGTTAAGTTATCAGTGTTATTTTTATTAAATAATTGTTTATTGTCTTACATTAAGTAAAACATTAACGAGTATTTGATGTAACTTCTGTTGAGTAAGAAACTGTAAGTATAAAATTTTAGACCAAAACATTATTAATACATACCTATTTTTCTTTCAGGTTGACCATTATGTTATGCGGTAAAGGAGGTTCCGAGAGCCAGGTAACACCTCCTTCATGCGAAGAAAGTGGCAGTATCTCTCAGTCAACAGTTGATGAGTGGATAAGCAAACTTCCAAACATGATTCTTGGGTAGGCACCATGGGATATCTATAATATGAATGAAAACAAGTCAGAGCAGTACCTGATAGGTCAGTTTTAGTTCGTTTTTAGTTCGGTAAAATGTAAAGGTGGGAAAATGTCAAAGGATATTTTGACTGTAACATTGTGTATAAATGCTGATGGGTTTGGTAATACGACACTGCTGCTGTATCGAAATGTTTTAGGAATTTGAATATTAGCAAACTTCCAGTGACATGGAAAAACACAACAAAACATGGATGACAAGTGTGTACCTTTAATGACTGGCTACATGACTGTAACAGGCACATGAAACAGGCAGCAAGAAACGTATTTTTTCTTCTAAAAATGCACCATCTCTTTCACAAAACAAGGGTCTGAGCAATGTCCGCCTGCTGTTTTTACAAGCTAACACCAAGGCCAAACTGTTAATGCTGGTCCAGAGCATTGTCCAGAATATAAAGCAACACTTCAGAAAAAAGCTGTTTCATTCTGTGAATGCCTGAACTAACAATGAACAATCTGTCAATTTTGATGTTCTACCCAAAAGTGTCTTTGTGCTAGATGGCATTCACTGAATTGATGTATCAATAAGAACGAAACTGTGAAAATGTGCTTTCAGAAATATGGCTTTTCTTTAGTGAAGAAGATCGTGATGACGACCGTCAGCAAGATGACACCCCTTCTCTGAGTTTTTCGAGATTTTAAAAACAGATCAAGAAATGCTTAACATGTAGAAACCAATGACCCACGAAGTGTTTACGAATATGGACAGTGATATTCAAGTTTACTAGGACATGGAAGATATCTGGGAGGCGAAATGGGTTGAATTGTCAAAATAAGAGTGTGATGAAGAAGAAGATAAGCAGGCAGAGGAGATTGACATCACCATGATAGTCTAAATATATAGTAAGCGACTTAATTGAAGAGAGTGTGTGTACTAAATGATCTAGGTAAATGACCTCATCTCTTCACATCATCGACGAAGACTGACTTTCAGAATCAGGCAGTAAATGCGTACACCAAAGGCGGAAAGAAAGCTATAAACCAGTTCTTTAAGTAAATTACAACGTGGAGCATCCTATTTACTAAGGAATGTGCTAATTGAATATATGTGCTATCAAAGTTGAAACATGTTCTGTTTTAAATTTCCAGTTTACAAATTTGAAAATAATAAAAACAACTTTATGTTTAATTATATCCTTGTGAAAAATGACTAAATTATAATATAAAATATTCGCTAAAACATAAAAAACAAATAAACTATAACTTACGTACTAATACAATATAAAAAATATAATATTATACCTTAGATATAGGTAGCACATATTATCATCGAAACTTAAGAATGTCGGTGGATTAGTGTTTCAAAGATAACCATCTTCACCATTTTTGTGCAAATGTAAACCCTATTACATATTAAAACGTGACATAAGTATCATTTATAACTATTATGTTTATATAATAGGTTTCTCGCAATTGGGTTCACATTAAAAGTATGTGCAAACGTAATGATAACAATATTATTTTGTAAACATACAAATACCAGTATGTGCGAATTAGAATAAAATAAATGACAAAAAGTTTAAAATTGCATCAGAGATAAACCATATCATGGAATATCATTATAGAATTTTACAGTACAAAGAAGTGCCATCACTGTTTTGAACACATTTATTTGATCAAAAAGGTAACTAACTTAACATGCTGCAGTAATTTCGCGCGAAATTTGTTATCAATGATAAATTCAATTACTGACTATATAGAAAATTATGTGTATGGTATTCAAGATCAGCTCGTTGTGAATTGTTTACCACAATATTCGAGAAATTTTATCGTATAATATCACAGACCACTGTGCTTTCTTAAAAAAGCGTTCTCGAATCAGCCCTGTCCTTAATTATTAAAGCCGACCCAAGACGCCGTTTAAGTAATTACAAGTAAGACACAAAAACATAAACAGTAGGATTTCTGTTCAGTTTTACATCAAATTTGCATGTTTATAAGAAGACTATTGATGTTTTAAATTTGAATATACGTTTGAATTCTCATGGGGCCGTGTTATATTTTTCGTATTTATAATAAATATTATCTAATAAGGTTGTATGGGATATAATCCATTTCCATACCAATAGTCGAGAGTTCATCTCCATATTTAAGATGAATCGGCTGTCACAATCTATTTGCTTAAATGATGTAAAATAAACGAATGCATAATAAATATACACAAATTTTTACGGCGAGCGTGGACTACGGTTGTAATCAAATATAACAGTAAAAACGTATGCCGTGGTCTAACATAGATTTGGAACATTTCTTGCGAATAAATCCACCAAGATGTCACTCAACCACCGCTTTTGCTTGGCAGGCATATCTGTATGATCAATTAATAATGCTTTAAACCCGGTTCTTTTGCAAAACTAAAGAGTTTAAGTTATTAAACTTTTCGCTACACATGATGCCATAAAACTTATACCTTGGAATGTAAAAAAATAACATCTTATGGAAGTTTGAATAATATACATATCCCTAGTTTTACATATAATTTGAAGCATCCACAACCTAGCAGTTAGACTTGCCGAGTTGTAACACCTTGGACTATAACAGCATAGGTTTAAATACATTTCGAGACGAACAACGTGTGTGTGTGTGGACTTTTTCTAGCTGATCCATAATTCTTACACAGATATTTATGTATCCACAAGACTTTATTTGAAGATCTGTGTGGCTTTGTTTTGTGTTAACACGTAATACCGTCATTTCCTGAAACGGTAATCTTTACTTTATTCCTAGAACAACCAACCTTGACCAGAACAGCATAATTTACATACTTAAGGAACACAAGACTGATAATATGATGCTTTACGGAAAAGTCTAGTAAATATTTGCTGAAAACATCGAGTCAAATAAAACTTGATTACAAAAGTGTCCATGATATGCTTTCGAGAAACCTATCTATCAAGAAACAATAACAATTTACATCATCAACAGTAATTTGCTGACGGTTAAGCATTAATCTATAATAGTAATGTTAATTGTGACGTATTCAAATTCTCTGTTACCTATTTGCCTCCGATCAAAATCTATTTATCGTGTCATACGTTAACGAATTTGTGTTTGCTCAAAACAATTATAACGACACAACAATGGCGCAATCTAGGACGTATGTTAGACACGACATCCCTTTTTCAATTTTGTTTACTTTACAACATTGAGGATTGAAGTAGACTTTGAGTACATGCTTGAATGTTTTCACTTTGCCTTTTATAATGAAATTATAACTTTATTAAAAAGTTACATAAGTTACATACTTAAAGAAGAAATAAATAAATAATATGTCTAATATATGTGTTTATCAAATCATCGTTATGATTACTATTAGGAAATGATACAATCATATGAGCATTGCAACATGTTAAAATTTGAAAAGGCACAGGACAAAGGCATTCACATGCAAGCAAAATGTAAAAGTAAGAACAACTCTGTGATAATGCATTTAACAAAAAGGGCAAACCAGACAGTTCCCGCCTTGGACACTCTTTTACACGTCTTGACAAATAACAGTTCAAAAACATCATCCGCTTATATGGGAAATGTAGCAGAGTGACAGTTTAATATATTAATTATTATCATTTTATATTTTATTTAATGCAGTCTATTTAAATTGATCTTTGCTCCTTTTTATACCACGTGACTCTATTCTGAACCACGCTGGTCAATCCGCCACCGGTCGCCAACCAGTTAGAATAATATCCTTTTGGTTTGTTGAACTGTAGTGGGAGTTGTACAATTATATTTGCTTAGCGTCTGTAATCTCTGTCTTCTTATTATGTTTGTATTTTCAATAAAAACATGTAATAGAATATAGCTACATACTAGGTGACGACAAACTTCTATCTACTAACAGTTATGGCATGCTTCACCGAGCTGACTAGTTATAGCCGAACTCAGAGCAGTATTGGTAAGTTGATTGAGAGTCATAGGATCCAAAGTCCTTGTAAGTATTTAATATTGTGTTGTATTTTTATATTTGTATTATTAATATTTTTAAAATCATTTCATTTCATATGTTTTATTGTTGTAAGGGCTGTTTAATTCGTAATTATAACAGGATGATATAAACAACCCCAGACCCTTTGTTCCGTTGGTAGAGCGTTTGCCTCTCAATCTCAAGGCTACTGGTTTAAACCCTAGGCAGGTCATGTTTATATTTTCATTGTCATAAGTGGTATTTCACACGTTTGTTATATGATGTATGAGGGTGTGTATTTACAGATAATTCATTCATAAATAATATTTATAATGCCATTGTAGTAATATGATGTTTGTTGTAAGACGTCATGTGTTTCGTGCATATAATAAGAAAAGTGGTTGGATCATCTCTCACTCCCTGAAGTAAGAATGTTACAGAGATAGAATACAATCAGACAAGTTCACTGGTTATCAGTGTGAATCAAAACATAAAATATTGTTTATCATATGTTTTGTTAACCTGCTAAAATAAAAGCATATATTTATTTTCAAGGTTGTATTTGAATTAGAAGCTGAGCTGCCGGTTCCGAATTCCTTTTAAAATTTTGGTATATGTTGCAATGCTCATAGGACTTTGTCATATATTCTTATTCATGATAACAATAATGTTACTTGTGCAGTGTGGCGGTCGTAAAAATCTCCCAGTGCATGTAACCTACGTTGTCATTTAATTCATCCTATAAGGATTGTTACTTATATTTCCTTTCATGAACATTGGACTTTGGTTCCTCAATTCCATCCTCATATTACCAGGATGCTACTACCATATACACTTCTCTGATCATTTTTTTGGATAAAAATTAAACTCATTTACCATAAACAATTTTGCGGGATTCTTCCAATAGCAGTTATACTTCTCTCATTGGTAAATACTATAGGGACATTATTTTTCAATGACGTCACACATGTCGTCATAAACTTAATACGCCATTAAGTGATTCATCACAGATTTGTTCTTACTTTTACATTTGGCTTGCATGTAAAAACCATTGTCCTGGGCCGTTTCAAAGTTTGGTATAAGTTGCTATACACACAGGACTTTGTCATATATTCTTACATTGTATCTGTTTGTCCCTTCATATAAATAAACACAATTTGTAATTTATTTGGTTAAGAACAGTAGTACCTTATACTTAATGTCAACAGTACCGAAGGTAATAAATGGTTTAATGCTATATTAGTCCATTACGAGAGTTACTGAAATAAATTCCTCGAAGTTTCTTGTCTTTTACTTGATACCTTGTTTACAGTAAGCCATATTAAGAGCAGCATTAAATGCAACCCTAACGTCCAATTAGACTTATTACGTACTGGCCACGTGTTGTTTATGTTGTAAAAGTAGCAAAAAACGTTCTAAGTAGGTTAATGTTTTTCTTCTGTATGAAATGTGTGTTTGTCGAGCAATTAAACTTGGCGCCGACAGCTTCGTATCTTATCTTTGTACTTTGTCCTATTTCCCTGCTTATTAAAAACACGTAGCATTCTTTGAACGCATACTATATATAATATACTTATACGAATAGAGTATAAGGTATAAGATTAATTTTGTTAAAACGTTTAACCTTATATACACATTTAGATGTCAGTTACAGGTACGGCAGGCCAAGGGATCGAACAGGGAGCGCTACAAAACCAATTCATAAAACCAAATTCATAAAAAATTAAAGTGGCATAGCTCCTTTTCTAATGCTAAAACAAATAAAAGGATAGTTGCACGACTAGTTTGGCATATCGCCAGTTATTTATAGCATGCTATATAAAGTGAAGGCAGCAGTATTTCCGCGTCTAGTGGACACCGTCTCCAGATTACTGAAATACTTTTGGTGGGAAGATAAAATCAAATAAGTAAACAGTATAAGATATTCGTTTCTAAAAATAATCTCAGTGACAAGTTAAATTGTCGTTATTGTTTATTCGATTTTCGTTGGTGAGAGAATTCCCCACTAAAATGCTTTGGGCAAAAATACCAGGCCTTCACTGAAAAGTTCGCTCGCGCTATAAAAGCGACTCTCCCCCATGAAAGTGCCTTCTCAGCCGCATAAGGCCTAAAATATACAGGCTGAATCCGTGAAGAGTGGCAAATGAAGCAGGCAGTTGTTCTGCATAAGCGCCCTGTGAAGCGGGAGATTAGGTTAAGCAATTACGAGTTTGGCTTACGATCTAACCGTAGTCACCGTTATTATATTAGTACAGTCGCGTGTTCGCATGGACCTCATACCAAACTCTACTGTCACTGCTCTGTTTTATCATTTTTTATCTGTAACTCTTATACAAGCCTGTCGGCTCTGCGGATAGGACCCTTATAATTCTTTGGCTCCGCTGCCTGAAGCAGTGTAAAAATCCTTTAGTGGTTTTCCACCTGTTTGCCGTGGCTGACTACCCAGCGTCTCTTTAATGACATAATCTTGGTGGTCACGTAAAGTCAATTGAGACTTGTCAGTTTTGTCGACACTAGTCAACAAATGCACCATTTTGTTCTTGAGTTATGGAGACGGGCAGATGTGCTCGTTAGATATAACCAATCAGATAGCCGCGTTGTATATAGGTTTCTTAAACGCCCCTTGGTACATGCTGACTTAATCCTTCATCTTTACACTCTAATCTTTGCTTATTTTTAAACCATACCGTATAAAGCAAACCTATCTAATTATCTTCTTTAACATATATTTAAAGGATAAACCGTCAACACGAACATTTGAACTTCAAAGTAAAAAGAAAAACGACTGTGTGCTTATTGAAGAGAATAAAAATATTTCCGGCTATATTTTAAAATATACTGAATTGTACTCACTCAAATAAAAATCTCTCCTTTACAGTTCTCCTTTCAACTTTTCAAAAGGCGTAGAAAATTCACTTGCAAGTAGGTTCAGGAAATAACCGATTTGCAAATTAGAAAAAGAGGTGCTTAAAATAAAATACACCCTACGGTTTTAATTTCCTTAGCAGCCAAAATAAGCGAAAGAAAAACTGATGTATTTTAAAATTAACATGTGATTGCTATTTTAAAATCACCATTTTTTGCCCACTTTGTTCAGTGTAGTTCAATTTACTAACACATTACACCACAATCTTTCGTAAACAGTGTTTGGCGCACTTGCTATTTATCCAGTTTGTATGCATAATGAGTTGTCAACCATGTTTAATGACTAGTTTAAACAATGTTAATTACGTACATTGGAACTGATATTGTATTTCAACCGATGCTGTCTTTGTACAGATGAAAAGCCTGTAAGTTAAGAAACTGCGGAAACATGTGAACTTGGGGGCAGCCATTATGTTTTTATTGTAGCAAAGGATGCTTTGAATTTTTTGCCTAGCTACAGTGTAAACAATCACTAGTCGCCAGTTTATATTTCAACATATTATACAAGTAATTAACCTTTGGGGTCATTACCGTATTTCATATTTTGGGTAAAGATACTTTGACAGCTAGATTGTTAAACGTTAAATGTTTAAGTACATTTTAAGAGTATAAACTGTCGAAGTTTAAATCAAAGTTGCATTAAGTCAGCAAATCTAAATAAAGTTTATACACGCGTCAAAATTGCGTTTACACCGCAGTTTTCGCTGCGGGATAACATTACCTTTCATCTGTCCCACAATTTCCTTTGCTGGATTAGGTACCATGACATTTTCATAAGTTTTTCTTGTGAGTTTTCCAGCAAGTTGAAATGTGGAGTCCAGTTTGGTATAAAAGTATCTGCATTCCGCATGGCTTGGGACTCCGAGTTTAAACCTCGTTTTGATGTCAGTATAGATTAATCTTTATTTACTTTTACCGAGTACATATACACCATATGTATTAATCTAGTTAAATGAGTGAGTTCGGTTGAATATTGACCTAAATATAATTAATGTTTATTAAGTACTTAACCAGCCATAATAGCGCATTTGATGTGTCGTTGCTGCATTAATCTAGGCCGTAATTGAGTTTTTAGTAAAATCATGTTAACTGAGGATCTAATTCAAGTAACAGATCACGTTATTAGATCTTGATCGTCTTTTGATGCTATCCCAGAAGTTGGAGACTGTTCAAACACATTCCTGCATAATTTTTAAGAGTTGTCTCCTAGTCAGTTTAATTCAATTTCATCAACCTTACACAGTTGTTATATTTAATATACACATTTATTTAGCAACTCTCTCCACCTTTTCTCTATCTAACAGAGTAATATCCTCTTATCTTATTGCATCAACTGCCTTGCGTATATGTTTCTAGATTTAAATACAACTTTATTATTTCATTTTGTTTTTACTTTTAGATAGTATACGAATTTATGCAAATTAAGATTGCTTTTATGTGTAAATATAACGTTCTATGTCACATTTCCTGAAACAATAATGAGCCCTTCAATATCCAGGAGTTTAAATAAGCGCTCATAAGTCACTGGCCACTACTGCTGGACCGGATGGCATGCATTCCCGTTTTTACATCATTTTCCGCCTACACATTTAGCTTACTTTTATCTATTTTGCTATTACCTTAAAATATGGGAACATAGATACTCGGTTAAATTAATTTATCTATATTTAAACAAGGCAAGGATCAACAGATTCGTTAAACTATGGACCTATTAATCTGACTGGTTGTACTGGTAAAACGCTTAAGCGAAAGATAATAAAGTAATTTAGAATTTGAATACAAGTTATTGTCTGTTCACAATCAGGAATAATGCGTTCCTCAGGGCAGTATTTTCTCTGTAACATTCTAAAAAACAAAATCAGTAGTGTTAGCATTTAAAGGAGCAGAAACAACTTTTCATTTGCTCCAACCAAAACAAGTTTCATCTACTTTTGTCAAACATGAATTTCATATAATGATCCTGAAAGTTATCTATAATATCCGCATCACAGTATCCGCTATCTTTGACAAAATAATGTAATTTTTCCTCGTATTTTGGATGTTAAAAAAACAATATCTTACATTTCTGTGATCTCTCATACGATCAAGGTTAGGCTTACACACTATCGTATCTTTCTCCACCAGTCAAGCCTACAACTAGACGCTGTTCACAATCCAGTACTTCGTCTCGCCCATTGATAGATAAGGACAACTCCTGTTTAGTGTTTTCTGAGGAGGCCAAACAACTATCACTTGATATGTGGTGTGAACGAGTTCATTGTATTAAATTGCTTAATTTTGATCCAACTTCTATTTACCTACTCCTCTATGATTAATGTTTTATCTTTCTTTCAACAAAACATGTTATTAGCTTTCCAGTCATGTCTCTTCCGATGCAGATAGGATTGTAAAATCGTCTCTGGTTGACACTGATTTATTGATTCAATTTGTGTTCGTCTTGAAGACTTACAATACTTTATGAGAACTTGTAAAACATGTTTCAAACACATGAATAGATTTTCTTATCGAGGAAAAGGCTTTCTTAATAAAGTGAAGCCCTTTACATGTATTATATACTAAGTGTCGTTTAAAAGGGAGTTTAATGTATTACAACTATAATTTTTTATCGTTTAATTGTTTCCCACATAAATAAAATAAATGACTGAAGGAAGAAATGAAGGTTATAAGAAAACTGTTAAGATGACAAGACTTAAGGCTTATAACTTACATAAACATACAGGCTGATGACATGATCAAAACATTGCTCATGCTATTAAAATTAAACTACATTAGACTACAGCAGTATCGTATACGCCAGTAAATCCTACGTCCAAATGCTGGACTTGGTTTACAACCAACTACTGTGCAGTTTCTTTACGTAGAAGCAAATGGGCCATTTCTAGGACGCGGAACACTTTCACTTCAATATATAACAAATTTTATATCAGACTTAAAATACCCCATTTCATACTGTTTTCAACCCTACATTTGAGAATTCGCTTTACTAAGCCTAAGTTAATAAAATATTTCTGTTTGCGACTGAATGAAATCATTTAATTAGCAGGAATCACTCTTCATAAAGGGATTGAAAATGCTGCTACTGAGCATCCAAAATGGCAGCATAATGCTCCTGTTTATAAAAATAAAAAAGATCTTTGGATTACGTAATAAATACACCAAGCGTGGCCTTACAAATATATCTTAAAATCAGATACATGCGTCGGCTGTCCCTCTGTATATGACAGCTATTGTATTGAACAAAGGCTACCAAATAATTGTTCATTTTAACGGCCGACGTCCAGGCTATTCAACTTTCTCTTGATTTCAGTTTAAATCATAGTGTTGAGAAAAATTAAATGTTTACTGATTCTCTGTCAGTTTAACATTCTAAAAAAATCTGACTTTTTCCAACCCCCACATTAGTCAAAAACCTTTGGAACTAAATGAACTTTCTGCTAATAAGGACATCATGTTCTTTTGGCTCCCAGTGCGTGTAGGTTTCCGAAGAGACGAAGATGCAGATAAGAGTGCAATATCGGCTTCAGTCTTTAGTGATACAGATCTTTGCGGTACAGGGATTTTCATACCGTTATTATCGGTATGTTTTTTAGTTGAATGACAAGCTGAGATAATGCTCTTTAAATTAAATTACGCGTAATTAAACCAAAGGTCGGTACCAATATCTTCATTTGTTAAGAAAACCTAGCTCTTACGCGCTTTTGCATTGGACATAGTGATGACATTTAATTACATTATAATGACACAATCCATATTCGGTTTAAATACTTAATGTCCAAACCATATTCGATAAAAATACTTTAATGTCAATAGCATAAACGAATAATTTGGACAGCGTCCGTTTCTAAATGTGCTTGTTTTCTAAAAGTGTCTTAATACTCCCTTCATTTTAACCTTATAGATTTTTGTTTTTCTACCAATGTATTTTAATTTTAACATAATTATACGTTATATACTCGTACACTAATCCTTAATTAACATACTATTCCAGTCAAGTGTCATTGTGCTGTAAAACCCAAATATCAAGTACTTAAATACAAAACATCTTCATTGACAAAAAACTAACAAGTAATTTTGCTGAGGTGGGTTGTTTAATTATAAGTAAATGAGTTTGTTAACTTGGGTCTTCTGCAATGCTTTAAAGAGTGTTGTTGTAATAGTTAAAGGTCATGCACGTATTTAATTATACGGAGAATTAATTACAAGTAAGCATATTATATTAAAGTATTGGCGACAAACGTTTCTTCACTGACATGGCTAAGTGAGTGGGCAATTGAACAGCTGTGTATTCCGTTAGTGTTTCCTTAGAGTGTTTCTTTTTCACTTGTCCAAAATGACCTAACACCGTTTCGGTGCAGCAATCTTATCGCAAGAAATCTTGTTAAGACATGTTACGTGGCTTCTTTATGTACTCTGTGCCTTGATTGGGCCATTAATTGACTTTTTACGAGGGACTCAAGATTTCATTTCAGTCATGTCAATAGTAAATGAAAGTTATATATTAAATAAAGACTGTATATGCTGTCGTTAGTGACTATCCATTTTACCGAAGAGAACATATATAATGCAGACTAATTCCGTACAAAGTTCATGAGCTTTTTATTGATATTCATTTATTTTCTTTTATTGTTTTCACGTCATGTTAGGTGTCAGCATAAAATATTGTAAGTAATTTAAATAACTTATGGCCCATCGAAACAAAATTGCGGAATTAAATCTTAAAATATATATTAAATGGAATATTAAGCACTGTGATACGAACAAACGATCAAACCCTACAGGAATTTATCGAAATAAGTCAAATTATTCAAAGTTACGTAGTTCAGTTCGCTAAATAAAAATGGCAAAGGCATATTGAGAAGTAATTACCAAATTAATAATTTAGAAATTGATAACCCGATAGCTTTTGCCTTTGAATTGATGTATCATATTGTGTCCTAAAACGAGGAAGATCATTTACAAGCTTATCGCTTTTTATACCCTATTAGGCAATTCCCTTTCGGCTTGACTAAACAAGTCCATTAGAGCAAATGAGTTAAGCATTTCTAGTACAGTTTAAGGACAAGCATTTACCATTACCTCACTGCAGATATCAACATTGTCGGCCGGTTTTCCTGTTGACAAAAGTGGATGATTAATAGGAAAACTACGAAGGATAAAACTGATATTTTTTTGTAGAATTCATTGTTATATAGTTATACTACATTTTATGACAACAACAAATGCATATTAGAAAGAAACAACAACTTTATAATAGAAAACTATCCAAATACCACAAGCTAACATAACTGTTGTATCGCACATTGATTTGTTACTAAGATAAAAATCGTTTCATTATAAGCCCGAAGAGGCATCCTAACGGCATGATGTCAAAACTGTCTTTTGCTATTCATTTTCAATTAAATTCACATTAGGTAACCGAAGTTCAGCCTTCAAAGGCAAGTACTGCGAATTCAGTCAAAACTCCATAACAATGGGAAGAACAGTAATCCGTGTCAAACTTTCAGACAAATTTGAATAGCTGTCGACATTTCTATAGTATCTTTTTGTCATATTTTTTCCTTTGGAATTGTTAAATATGATACGCCAATCGTTTTGTTAATGTAAGCGGAAACAACAAAAAAAATAAATAAATATTTGACTGCTCTGCCGATGTCTGCCGTTGAGACCAACAACATGGATAATATATTTTAAAAACAACAACAACAACAACAATAACAACAACAACAAATTGTTTTGATAGCCTCGTTTACGTGGTGCAGCACTGGTCGCTTGTAGTTTTAAGATCAAGCATTCTGTTTTTTTTCTTATTGCAAAAATATTATTATTATTATTATTATTATTATTATTTTTATGTAACTGCCATATATACAGGAGATGAACTATTGGCAATGCTACATTCTATACTAAGCACATATTTGTATAAGAAATGGATTGCACCCTTTTATATATACATTGATTCTTTACCGGACCTGGTAGCGCAATCGGTAGAGCGTCGGCTCCAGGTACGGGAGGCCCCGGGTTCGATCCCGGGTCGCGACATACCAAAGTCGTGAACAATGGTATTGGTATAGATCCCTTGCAAACAGTCGAGCAAATATAACGGTAGTTCCAGACTGGTTGGCCCGGTGTCAGGATAATGTGACTGGGTGTGGTATCATGCCAGGTGTTCACGGCATGCTATACACAGTGAAGGCAGCACTATATCTGCTTCAAGTGGACAAAGTCTGACAAGGCCAGCTTTGGCGCTCCTGGGCGATTACTGTATGATACTGGATTACACTCTTGAATATCCGCGGTATATATAAAGTTATATAATGTGATCGTGAACGATTATTTGTATAAGTATTTACATTTGTTAAGCTTATGTCAAATTTCAAATAATTATAGATAAAAATCACATTAAGATATGTTTTGAGATTTATATACATGTTTTAGTTTAATTGAACATATTTTATTTAACATTATAACGTGCGGCTACATAGCAAAGATTGATGTGTATATTTATCGAAATGCAACATACTAGTATTAATTTTCAGTAACCCATAACACTCCCAATATTCCAATAAACGTATACAATTTTCACCAAACAGGGCTTATTACATCTTAGTTATTTCTTGTTTGACTGGCCATTCCAAGAAAGAAACTGCTGACCTTTCATTTTTGTTTTGTTTATTGTCTTGTTTCTTTTGCCGTTTGACCATTTTAGTGAGGATGGACCGTTTATTACACACTTATAAACCAATATTAATGTCTTCTACTTTTCATACTTATTTACAAAGCATGTAAAAGGAAATATATGTAACATAATTGCTTCTCAAGTTTCTAAAAAGTGAACTGTAAATAACCAAATCTAAAACCATTCTGATATTGACTTATGTTACTTTGGAATGGGTGGGAGTTCAATATTTCAATATTGAGGTAACGTACTGAACATGGACATGCTCTTTTAAAAGTTATTGATTTTATTTTAACATTAACAAATCTGTTGCAGCGCTGAAAACTACATGGCATTCACATTGTAGATCACTATGTATAAATTCATGCTAATTGCTTAATTTACTGTTGTTTATCTATAGTTTTGTACAGTCTTGTGTGAGTGTCAGTTGCTTTCACTCGTATTTATTCAGTCCGTGTATTGATTAATTCTCTCCATGTTCCTGTGGGAACGCTAAAATTGTTAAACAATTTAGAAAAACGGTGCTATGTATCATTCTCTGTCGGCCCATTGAATCTTTTTCATTCCGTTAGGTTTATATTCAACTGCTGTTGCTACTGAACAATGTACTGTTCGACGTTATTCGTAATGAAAGGTCACGTTATTTTGCACTTTGCACTTAATACAAACACAAATCAAATATAACTATGCGCGTGAAACCCAGTTAGTAGCAACATAAGAGATATTAATTTCTAATTTTTCCCGCGTTTGAATCAGTCTTTTATATAAATGACTTAATAACTTATTCGTTACTGCCGCGTTAACATAATAAAATTTTTGTATATATATATCTTCATTCAAAACGTATCAAAGCTTTTTGTCTTTCTTTTTATCTGGTTCTTTTTCAACATTATTACCCCTTTAAAAGTTGTTCTTATATGATTTCATTTTAAGACCCGTTTAACATTCTTTGTTCGCCCACATAAACCTTTGATAATAAAAAATACAAAGCAATGCCATAATGATTCAGACATGCCTCACTATAAAGCACACCTGCATAAGGGCGTAACTGTAAATAACCAAAATATGAAGTGACACTCAGAATCAGGTACACAGTATGATACAAAGAGACAGGATACGTACTCATTATGGTTTCTGCATTGCTAGGAATAACATTAGATTATGTATGCCACAATCTTTTTTTTCTGTAACGACGGTACTCAAACCATTCAAAATGCATTGTATTAACGTCATTCTGTGTAGGCGGTTTAGTGGAAATAATATGCTTTCCACCCACTTATTTACCAAAGACCTAAAGCTGCAACATACAAATACATGCATACCTTATCGAATAAGAATGTCTTGATTAAAACTCATAACGGGTTGTGAAACAGAAGAAAAATAAATACTTAAAATATTTAAAATGAAAATATTTCTTGCGAAAAAAATAATGACAGTACCTACCCAGCAGATGTCGATTGAAAATGTTAACGAAATTCTTTTCGGTATCTACAAACAAATTATTCAAGTAAAAAAGGAATACAGTCATAATACGAATAATTATATCGTCCATATGTTTTGATTAAATGTCTTACATGCACACGCTTTCGCCGAAAGCTGAATCATCGACACGAAATCAATGCAAATATAAATCGGGAAAGAATAATGAATGAATTTCTGAATTAATGAATTTTACTTGGATATTATCACAAAACAGAGTTACATAGAATTATATAGATGCTATTTGTCTCGTTTATAACAATGAGATTTCATCCAATTACTACGACATGGATTCAGTGGTCTAGTGGTAGAAGACTCAAGGGTTCCCAGGTTCAAACCCCGACAATGACCATATGATGTAAGTCCTTGAACAAGTATTTACGTCACACTGCTCCAAGTAGTTGGTACCTGAACACCTGTTCTACCCTGTAAGTGGGCAGTCAAGAGGAGTTAATATAAGTTAAAAAATCTTGATAACCAATCGACTTTAAATAGATGGGTTTAAATTAATTACTAGTATGTTTTATTAAAATGCTCAGCTCTGAAGTACGATAAATACTGTTATCTTATATGACGACGGATGTAACTTTATTAATGGAACTGTAGATATAATAGTTTTAAGTGATAAATTTACAGTGAGAGAGCTACCATGAGAAAACAACTTAACGTCTTTATCGCAAACTAGAGTCGGTCTGTCTAAGATTGATACATGTGTAAATATAAATAGATTTATACAGCTGACACCGGTATCAAAGTCCGTTTCCATAGTCAGAACGTACAGAATGGTCCTCGTATTTTTGTTGGTTTTACAACTGTGTTAAATATGGTATTTTATGATTTGGAGGAAATCATATTGTCTTTAGAGATATACGTAACAGTTTAAGATCATTTTTAGGATTATTTGTATGACGATGGTAATGAGGTATAGGAAGACTCCTGTATTGCGCACTTGTAGGCTGTGTTTTTAAAACTTAATAGACACATAGCTTTGACCAGATTCCTGCCGCTGGCATTATGTAAATGCAAGTATGTTTGCTTCAAATGTCAACAAAATGTCCACGTTATTACAGCAACTTGGTAACAGTTATGTGAAGTTACATGCCAGTAAGTACCAAGACGATATGCACTACAATAAAAACTGATAAGTCGTGAGATAACTAATACTCGTTAAAAACTTAATTTGATTTTGAACAACATTTTTACAATTTTTCAACATGATCATAGGGAGTAAGCCACATGAAGGTCGCATACTGGTGTTTAGACCTTACAAGGGTAATACAGTAGATAGCAAGTGAATACGTGTAAGGACTCTCATATCTTGTTCATGAAACTGTAAAAACGAGCATTTTATACTTAGCTTAAGAGTGAACACACTTTCCCAACCACCATACCGTTATAAAGGAATGGGCTAATTAGGTAGACCAGAAAATACTTCTCTGCTAATATGTGATTTCTCAAACCTTAACTTGCTAATTGAAAAAAAGTCTATTTAAAGGGAAGATGCGAAAAACACATTTATACATAAAATGCCGATGTGTTTACATTAATATTACTGAAAGGATATAATTTTATGGTTTTGTTCAACTCTTGTTCAGTAAAAAAATGTATTATTTTAATAAGTTGATATTTCAATTTGGCTTTCAGCTACCTCGTGCCGACATTTTCATATTGCCACAAAAGCTGAAAAACAAACATGCATGCAAGTTCTCGACCTGACCAATACCTCAAACCCCATTTTGAGGTTTAGAGAAGTTACATGTCGATTGAATGCTCATCTACGGGCGCCAATAATGTTCTTAATAGAACATTGCAATACGAAATTATTCTAGGAGAATTGATTTTCAAGTAAGCTTTAAACGATTACAATATAAATGTTTCCGTCGAGAGTCTGTATCTGACAATAAAATAGACGTTGTTTGTCCCAAGTTCCAAAATAATGCTAATCGATGGCGCTAGTCCAATGCTCCCAGACCCAATTACAAGCAACGATAAAATTGTGTAATCTCCACGTGTACTTTACAAAGATATAAGTTTCGAAGTTGGACGTGTTGATTTGACTAACAACTTTCAAATACAAATTGTTGTCTTACGCAAACGTTATAGTAATTCTATCCTGTCTGATTGCCGACTACTTGTACAAATGAGTAAACTGTTGTTGTTTGTATCTAATTGTTCATTTGACCATTGACTTACACATTTCTGTTGTTCATTAATCCTGAGATAATTCGAATTCATTTGGGAATTTAAGATTCTTTTCATATTTTCTTTTTATTCTTTGTTTTATTAGTTGCGACTGCCAAATACAGTAAACCACATGTGTTTTAATTTGAAAAATGTTCCGTGACCTGCAATAAAAGATCATATAAAAATAATGAAATGATAGCAAACCTTAATTTCCACTGTTCTAGCAGTAGTAGCGACACTCCAGATGGAAATTTCCATGCTCATTTTCTCATATGCTTTTTATCACATTAAAATTGGTTTTAAGCTGGTTTATTATTATTTTCGAATATACAAAAAAATGCATGTGTTCAAATGTAAATGAATCATGATATGGTATTTTGTGGGTGTGGTATGCAGTTATTCAAAGGATATATTTTATTTTGATGCAATGTTGATTTGAGTCTTTTTTAAACAAAAGTCAACTGTTTGTTTTAGTAAATGAGACGGTTTTCTCCACCTATTACTCTGAACGAAGACAAAAGTAAATGGAATAGTAATTTTTCACTACTTTCATTTAAAAAGTTCTTTATTAGTGGCAGCTATATCGATTTTATTCTCTTGAAAAAAATCTTCTTAGCGGTAATTGGAGCACATGCCTGATGTTCAGCATTAAAGCTGACAGCACGTCGACATCATAAAATCATTATTAGCTCAATTTTCTGTATCTTTTGTTCATGACAATAATGGAAGAATAAACATACATAGTACAATCTTGCTAATAAACACCTCGAAGCAGAAAAAACCCAGATCTTGTACATGCAGTGGATTGGTTTTAGTGCATTGATATTTACATTATTTACATTAACAACCAAAATAAAATGAATATCATTTCAGAAGGAGTGAAAATCAATAAAGATTTAAGCAATAAACAATTTTGGTAATAAAACAGACGGTTGGAGAAATAGAATACTGGAATGGCGTTGGGCAAAAGAAAATGTTGGAACGATAATGTAAAATCGTTCGAGAACATCGCGTTTTAGATTTGTCGAAATTTCGTCTGAAAATAGTTTCTTTATTCATCACCGACGCAGCTTTTTCAATACATTAACTTCCATTCGTCATATAATGTTAGACTGTCTTGCACTAACGGACACGCTGCATAATTTATACCAGCACACTATACTAAGGTGAAACGAGTTTTCATGCGTCAAACTGTCTTGTTGTTGTGCTTAAATCACAATACTTTGCTACCTAGTAAATACATTTTTAAAGTTTCTTCTCCTTGCATATATTTTGATGAACATTAAACGTATGATTAGTAAAGAAAATGAAATCGGAACAATTATGGACATATTAGCGACGTCCAGCTAATCACTAGTCTTTTTAGAAACATCGGCCTTTTTACTGAATTTATAAACTGAGACAGTCCAAGAACGAACAAATTTAAGCACAGAAAATGCCATCAATATGTAAGTCAATTTATGAGGAACTCTGAGAAACGACCCAAGCTAATCGATTGACCTGATAGCGGTAGTAAATACCTCTAACTCGAGCGTAGGCAACAATCAAGATAAGAAACTGTTGATGCCAAAAATGGGTAAGGATCCTGAGAGAAATTGTCCCTCGAGAAAAGATTAAATGGTCTTGTATTTGTTCAAGGTTTGAATTCGAGCCCATTCGTCTGATGAACGAAGAAGTTAGCATTTTTATTGGGACAACGCAAATTTATGTTTGATGAAAAAAAAAGAACTCTGTAAAAAAACACACTATAAAACCTGTATGGCCCTTTTGTCCTGGAAGACCTTAAGACAGACTAAGTAAAAGAACGTAGGCACAAATTCACCATGACAACTGTGCCTTTCTTACTATGGGAGAATATATAACGAAGTCCTATGAGCATTGCAACATATACCAGACCCCGAATAGGCACAGGACAAAGGTATTCACATGCAAGCCACATGTAAAAAGTAAGAACACATATGTGTTGAGTCATTACACAAAAAGAGCAAATCCAAGAGATATCGCCTTAGAACGGTCAGCAAAAAGGACCAAATGGGGTACTTAAATCGGTTTTGCAGAGCTTTAGCCTCGCTTTTCGTGATGGGTTTCTCAGATGCAAGCAATGAAAAGAAAATAAATCTATTTGAATCATATATGTTCAAGCGCTGACGTTTTCCTTGATATGTTATGACGAAAATAGTGACGTTATTAAAATAATATCCTCATAGAATTTAGAAGAGAGATAGGCATCATTTCTGTTAGAAGAACTACAAAAAAATATTGATTGTGGTTGAAATTAATTTTTTGATTAGAGAAAAGAAAATTACCAGAGACTTGTAAATGGTTGTAACATCATGCTCGTGTGAAAATGGAATTGAGGAACCCAAGTTCAATGTCCATCAAAGGAAACACACGTTACAGTCGTTATATGAAGAAATAAATGACAACATAGACTACATGCATGGGGAGATATTTTACGAAAGCCACACTGCACCAGTAACATCGTTGTTATCATGAATAAGAATGTATGACAAGGTCCTATGAGCATTGCAATATATACCAGACACCGAAAAGGCACATAACAAAGGTATTCAAATGCAAGCCAAATGTAAAAAGGACGTTTTAAGCGAGCCATCTTACTGGAACATTTTCACTAAGTTAAAGTAATTCTTTGACTAATATGCATTCTTAGGAATATATGAATATAATCTTCATTTGAGACGCAGTCAGGTGAAAATGTCTCAAACGCAGTTGGTATGCAATTACACATAGTTATTATTCTCTGTAATGTTTTAAGCCTCTTATAAATACTAAAGATTAGAATACTAACTGACAATCAAAGCACTAAAAACACTCTTTTGGCGGCGTTGTAAGCGATTAAAGGTATGCCAATAATGGTTACTTCTAACGGTGTTAATGTATGTCGATTACACAACACAAGGATAAAAGTTACAGCAGGCACTAACAACCAATTATAGTAACTACATGTATTATAATAAATATTTCCAATTAGATTACGGATTATGGATTATAACTAAAATTAGTTCTACAACAAATGCTTATAATTGCTACCGAATGCGACCCAAATGCAGTTAAAATTTTTATCACAGCAATTTATTTTTGCAACACTATACTCATGTGATTTTCAATAATTTTCTCTCTCCTTACGAGCATTTCTCATAGGAACTGAGTGGTATTCCTGCGCGGTGTTTATTTAAAAGTTGCACTTCATGTATATCATTTCCGAAATAATCATCTAGTTAATACTAAAATAAAAATGTTTAAATTCGAAGTATGCATGGACACAATTGACTCATCTAATTTCCTTCGATAGAATATTTGTTTCTACACAAGCACTACTTTTTTCCAGCTGTAAGGACTGGCCGCGTATAATCAAGGATTTCCGTTTAAATCTTCTGTGCTGTCTAATTTCTGCTTTCCCATAACTCTCTTCACGCAAGACGACCAGTTTTGAGCGTATGCAGCAAACACAAGAAATATATATAAATGATATTCGACGTTTGAGATATAAATACCGTATTTTGCGGAATATAGCCCGCAACTTTTTTTCTAAAGATGGCGGCCTGCGGGGAATATTCCAGTGCGGGGAATCTGTTGACAAATTCAAATTTTTGTCAGCTGCCACTCCTTAACCCATTTGCCGCGTAAAAGCGCGACCTTCAGTTGTTTAATTAAATTCTTGGCAGAGGACATTTACAGCATACTGGGGTCAGAAACAAGGACCATCTCACAAAGATTTGCAACCACTTTGGTCTACAAGTGTAACATAAACAGCTTCGTGCATCAGATGGTAGTTCATAATTTACAGCATACTGCGGTCAGAATTAAGGAACATCTCACTAAAATTCGCAACCACTTTCGTCTCCAAGCGTAACGTGAACAATTTCAAGCATCGGATGGTGGTTAATAACTATTTTGCATACATGTATATGCAATCATTCTCGATGCTTTATGTGACTTTTTTTCAGTTATGTACATAAGCGGGGACTTTAGCGGGGACTGTGTGAAAGACGAAAAATGATTAGTTGTGTAAATTTTAATTAATAAATTGCAAACTAGAACAATATGATAAAGATAAACAACAAAATTTAAAAACTAGACAATGCTGTAAAAAACACACACAAGCACATCTGCAAGCACATTTTATGTCATAGAGAACAGAGAACGCACGAGAATTGTTTTTAAAAACCATCAAACTCCTCATCTTCGGTGTCGAGTTGAACAGGCTAGCCAGTGCACCGTGCATACTTCTTGAGACCACTGCTAGCGGAAGATCGTCCTCAGGATCGTCCTCAGGTTCCGAAGGCTTGTCAGATGTGACGCAGATTTCTGCTTTTCTAAAGCCATTTTTGATGCAATCTACAGAAACAGCATCCCATGCTGTCACTACCCACTGAGCTACATCAGTCAGGGTTGCCTGTCGCATGCGTCCTGTGTTTGTGAAGGAGTGTTCACCATCTGTCATCCATGACTCCCAGCAGCTTCGCATGACTTTTTTGAAGGACCGGTTCACGCTGATATCGAGTGGTTGCAGCAGCTTGGTTAATCCTCCAGGTATTATTGCAGGCGTGCTGTTTAGGGCTCGAACTGCTCTTTTTGCTTCGTCCGTTATATGTGCTCGCATACTATCCATCACCAGCAGGGCGTGAAAAACCCATCTAGTCGCTTCCCGTAGCACTGTTTCAACCATTTCTGCATAATATCCCCATCCATCCAGCCTTTTTCGTTCACCTCGATCACAATCCCGGCGGGGAACTTGTCCTTAGGCATTGTCTTCCTCTTAAACACAAGCATCTGCGGTAACTTTGATCCCGTCGCCGTGACCCCAAGTACAGCTGTGAAGCTCGCCTTCTCGTGGCCTGTGGTTCTGATGCTGACAGACAAGGATCCCTTTTTCTCAACTGTCCGGTTAAGAGGCATGTCGAACGTCAGCGGAACTTCATCCATGTTGATGATGTGGTCGGGGGTGATGCTGAGTGATGCGATTTTTTCGGCGCAGAAAACCCTAAACGCTGCCAGTTTTTCTTCTGCGACTTTGGGGAGAGTTTGGCAAAGTGTTGTCCTTGTCCGTATGGACAGATCTTTCCTTTGCATAAAACGAAGGCACCATGATGCACCACCCTTGAAGTCGACGATCCCTTCTTTCTTAGCCATATAATTGCCTTCAGCCGAATTTGTGTCGTGCTGACGCCCCGGTTTGCAGTTCGTTGTTCATGGACCCACGTTTCAAGGGCTGTCTCGTGTTCGGGCCACCTTGGTTTTTGTCCTCTATTGGCTTTCTTGGACTTCTTCATTTGTAGAAGCGTATCTTCGCTCTTTCTCCACTCCCGGACCGTCTTCTCATCTACAGCAAAATCATGATATGTTTTTTAAAGAAACGAAGAAACAAATAGTATATATTGTTTGAAAACTATTTAACACTGTTCAAATACTGCTAACGTCCTAGTATTACTATAGTCCCTTTTTAAATCATGAAACACACGTTGTAAAATAACTCACAAAATAACATTATGGTTTAGCAGATTATCTACAAAAATATTTACAAAATACTTATTATAAGATCCATGAATACAAACGGCAACAGTTCAAGCTAACTGCAAAATATGTTCATTATGTTTATTATAATCCTAAAAAGATTAATTGTTAAGCTAGATGCACTGTACTTTTTTCAGACAACTTGCCAACTATGTGGGACGGTGGTGGCAGAAGCAGGTGTGGCAGTCCAAGGAGTTCGAAATCCTTTATTGTACTTCGGGACATCTAAGACTACCATGGTAGCCGAAGACTTAAGGTTGTTGGTTAGGGGACAAGTTTTGCCAGGAGAGCATACAAAAACACCATTAATACATAGAACAGTTACAGGCTTGTTAGAAAATACTCCTATGACATCATCTTATAAGACTTTAACGAACCTTTCTCTGAACTTGTTACATATATTATTAAGTAAAAACAACAACAACAAAGTAATATACTAACAAAACAGTTTTAATTGCGAACACCATTGCCACCAGCGCTTCATTATATTTATATTATCAATAATGTTTTGCAATGAGTAACATACACTTTACAAACAATAGATCGTGAAAATATTTTATTCAAAACAATTACTATTTAATTTAATGCTTCGCATATCTTAATAGTATGTACATGTTTCTTTGCAATGACATGTGTAGATGTCATTGTTTGTTTTTAACGAACAAGTAACTAAACATCTAAAATTAGATGTAAACTGGTATTTTTAATATTTGCTGAATACGATAACACTTTAATTCGTTATAACTCAATGGGCAGTACTTTGAAAAATCATCAGAAACACATTATGTCAATATAAGGTACTACGTATAGGACACATTTCAGTGTGAAATCGGAGTTACTACGTTTCACCACAACATGCCATGGTACAACCCAATTTCATAGTTGCCAAATGCTAAAAAATGTTATATTGTTATTGTTTGTATAGTCTAATTGTATACATAAACATATATATATCAACATAAATCAACATAAATAAGAGTTAGTTCCCCTTTAAACTCAACTATCAATTCATTCTCCGAAATCAAAACTAAACCTTGTAATTCATAATTACTAATATGTGACCCGCTCTTACCAATCCGGCGAATGTGCCATTGGATTACACGCTCGATAGACCTCTCATAGAAATGACTTTTGTTGGTTTGTTATTAAGACATATTATTTTATGATGTATCTTCGAAACGTCCAGGTTTGTGTCAGTTTATATTTATTAATGCGTAAAGCGTTTATGTTTATAATTTGTAAATTCAATGTTTGACATATTTTTATGTCAGCCTGATGTAAGATATTAATTTAGAAAAGTGATTGATCTAAACCATAAGTACAGGTGTTTCTTGAAATTATTTTGACATTTAGTTGCGAAGCGAATTAAATACTCTATTCATGATAAAGGTGGATTTGTTTTCACGCGCATGCCATAAAACCCTAGTTCAAACATTGTTTATGAATTTAATTGCTTAGATATTTAAAATCCTCCGAAAAATCGCTGCGGACAGTATTGTAGAGTATCGAATGTATAGAGTCACACATGATATATGTACTTATTACGATGACAACAACCATTAGATAACTACCTTATTACAGAAATAGACAAAGGAAACATAACTGGATTGATTTTACTTGATTTACAAAAAGCCTTTGATTTAGTTCACCATAACATCTTGTCCATAAATGCAAGTTGTATCATTTCGCAGAGCAAGCTGTCGAATCATAACTTTCAAACCAACACAAGTAGTTAAACTGGACATGGATTCGAAACATCAGCAAAAATGATAATGAAAAATGAGGTTCCTCAAGGATCGATACTAGGCCCTTTTACCTTTGTTATCTATATTAACGATCTAGGGTTCGATGTACAAACCTTTATGACTCTATATGCCGATGATTCATTTTATATACCTGTGGAAAAAAGATTGAATAAAATTCAGCTACAACTTCAGACAGATGTAGACTAAACAAAAGGAAAATAAATCCTCAGATAAAAACATGCATGACAACTGCAGCTAAACATAAGATAAATTCTACAAATTTTCTCACACTTTCTGTAAATAAGGATAAAATAGAGAACGTTTATTATCAAAAAACATCATACAGTATATGTCGATTTTCTTGTATCCATGCAAGTGTAACTCTGACACTATAAATTGTGCCTCAGCCATTACATTCGCTTACTCTTTAAATGCATTTGTCAAATTATACGCAATTCTTTATATCTTGTACAATTACGTTTTTCAACATCATTTTTTCATCAGTAATTTGCCAATATTTATTTTCTTGATTTTAGTCTTATGTTCATATTTTCTATCCGTTATTTATTTAATAATATCAAATACTTTATTATTAATGTAAGTTCATATTTAAGCTTATTTTAATTATTCTGAAAACGCCATTTAAAATTTAGTACTTGGCATTTTATTCTAAGGATTAAGTGTTTTAAAAATAAAAATATAATAAAATCAAGGCAAAGAATACTATTTTTATTTAAAGAATATGTTCAGGTCTATCAAACATTCAACTAATATGTTCATATAAAATATTCACAGTGTACACTTGCAGTTTAGTTTTTCACACGGTTGGATATCGCATCAGTACTTATACCATCTTCACCAACAAGTTCAAAGTGACAAAAGCTTCTTTGGTTTCTTTCTATCCCCCCCCCAGTGACCAGCCGGATCAAAGTGATCTCATAAGACGCTTTTTCATTTACACGGACTTGCAAAAATATCAAGATGTTGGGATGTAAGTACTTCAGCCTTCGATTGATCTTGCTGTGCCAAGAATCAAGAAGGTTCGTTGTCATTGGTTCTTTAGTGGCAAATCGGTTCCAGGTGTATTTACCACTTTCCACCCAGGTTGCTGTGACATAATAATTAAACATGGTTACGGACTCAAGCTTACCTTTGATTTCCTCCGCAGAGTACAACAACACGTCTTCCACCTTTTCATCTGTGACCATAGGCAATACTTCGGCACGGTGATCCAGTAAGTTAAAAGGTTCATCGGTTCTTGATCACTTGTCTTAAAGATTGAACCTTCCGCCAAATAGCCATTGGGAAGAAACACACGTCAAAGTCAGGGAACAGAAACACTAGCACACTCCTTGGGTTAACCTCTATATCAAACATACAAGTTCGAACTAAGATCTTGTCACGTTATCTTGTCTTCTGCAATTTTTATCTAACATATGTCTATGTATCCTGTGTATTGTGAATGAAGAAGTCCGTAGACAAGTGGAACTATAATTGCATTTACAAAGCAGCGGATCGAAGACAGCTCACAAAAGCAGGTCGGACTTGCAAGAAATATTCCCCCCATGTACCAAGTTATTGCTGAATTAAGTTCCTTCAGGTTAACTTTCTCAGCAAATGTATGTATTCTTTCTTATTTCCGATCTTAAGCACGCAAATACTCTTCTCATCTTGTTGTTTTAACCACTGTCCTTGTAGACAAAGCTCCGTGACACTCTTTAAAACCGGTTTAAGCACCCCAGTCGGTCCGTATTGCCGACTGACCGTTCCAAGGTGGTAACTGTCGGGTTTGCTCTTTTCGTTAAATGACTCATCACAAATTTGTTTTTACTTTTCGCTTGGTCTGCATGTGAAATACATTTGTTCTGTGCCTTTCCGGTGTTTGGTATATGTTGCAATGCTCATAGGACTTTGTCATATATTCTTATTTGGTAAATAAGGATACATGTTCCAATTGTTGATGATAAAGTTATGATGAGGCTCGTTGAATGTTAGCAACGTCTCTACAAGCTACAGTCTGCTGTAATCACATCCCACAGTCTGGGGGATACCGTTGACTCATCAAAGATCATTAGTATAGGTTTAGGAAGGTCCCGGCGTTTCTTGTGAATGTGTCTCATCATGGTGGCTGCGCTGGCTCTACGTGGATCTCGTATTAATGTTACCATTTGTCATCTGACGCTGTCAATCTTCATGGTGGATGTTGATTTTTGTCGAGAACGACTACATTTCTGCCGCCCCTGCTGTCCTCGATTGAATTTATGTGGAATTCATGCATTGTTAAAAAATCAGCGGAACTCAGTGGTTCTTAATTGTTTGGCTGCTAATTCTATGTGTGCTAAAGGGTCTTCTTGACATCTCCTCTGAAATTCGTTTTTTTGTGTGCCGAAGATGAGAGATGACAATATCCTGTACTATATCTGTCTTCCACGCGCACGTCTTTATTCGTTGTCGATACATCAGGCGCAACTGTCATTAGCCATCTGTCGCGTCATTGACCTCTTTTCACCTCTCATCTTGAAAGCAACCTGGAAAAAGAAGTGCCACCAAAAGTTCCTGGTCAAGGGTCGGCATATTCCTTACTTTAATAACAGAAAAATTTTCGGCAATGAGGTTGAACATAGAAACATTTTAAGTTGGCCTCCTTTCGCGCCCATCTGATGTACATTTACTTAACATTAATAAAGACAGTTTGCAGGGACAACTCAAGTGTACACGGTACGCTTACACTGTGAGAATGAGAATACTTATGTAAAAGATAAAAGCATATTGCATATTTTTCTGGCTTTTATTTTTTATCTCCACCCTTGTAAAGCCTTCACTTACTCGGCTGTTTCTACTTTTGTCACGCTGACTGGGGAAAAGGAGGGAGTGAACTGCCATTTAAGCTACATGTGTCAGGACTGAAACTTTCAAATAACATTTCATCTAATATTTTGCATGCTCCTTTTAATATGGTCACCGACACAATCGCAGCGAGACAATAACGGTATTTATAGCAATTTTGTTGGAGAAAGACCCGAGTCAAATGTCTTGGTTGAACCACCGGCTCACCGCAGGTCAGTTGGAACATAACGTAATTCGCACCAACCGGGGCTCAATCCCATGCGTTTACAGCGTGCAGTCAGTGGAGATGCAAGTCCTCGACGCTTGCAGTGCGCCAGATGCGCGCCTTTGCCCACGATGTTTTATTAAATATAATTAAATATTTATATGCAATTAAACAATTTCTTATTCTATACTTCCATTCCATAGTTTAACATTAACATCAACAAAGCAAACTCCCTGTCACGCACCCTATAATATTTTATTTCGTGTTTTTATTGTGACATTTCTTATTACATTCCTATTTTTATAAAAAAACAAAACAAATAATACAGACCAGAACATGCACAGATTGCATTCGACAATGCCCGGCCCCTCTATACAAGTTCCAACCGTCGCATGCATAATAAAAGTATAGGAGCGTTCCACTACCAGGTTAAAGGCACACAAACAGTCCTTTTGCCCATTCCAATACGGTGACTGTTATATTGTGTGTGTAATGTATCGTCTCTGTGTATTTATCGCTTGTAAATGTACTCGTCCTGCTTTGTCTAGAGGCAGTTCAGATATAAATATCTGAACATTCTTATAAGACCTTTTTATATTTTCATGTTGGAAAATAATATAGTAATAAAATACATTCATAGTATGCACATTTAGTTAAATTTAGTTTAATTGGCCCAAGTGTGCCACTAGAGGGAACTATTCTTTGTAGTAGGACACTCACAACTTTCTTGTTGTATTTTAACAATTGCATTTAGGTAAAATTATATTGAGTTTTGAATATAAATTCAAAGAGATAAATTCTAAATTAAATACTGTATGTATATGGACCAGAATGAATTGAAATCTGATTCCAGTTTTGTGTTTCATATGGTTTTTGTTCTAAAGCAGATACTGTTGGGTTTGATATATTTGTTTCATGACTTATCACATGTTCTTTACAACTTTCATATTTGGCTTGCATGTGAATATCTATGACCTATGTCTTTTCAAGTTTTCGAATATGCTACAATGCTCATAGGACTTAGCCATATTTAAAATTTTCTTCCTTTGATAATTGATAGATTGACGAATTCCTTTTAGATTTTTATTTCATTTAGACAAAAATACAAAACAAACAAACAACATTTTTCTTGATGTTTTTAAAGATATTTGCTAATAAAAGTAGGATGAATTAAATTTAGGCCTGTAGCAAATAATTATGAATGGAATTACCATGGAGAACAACAGAACCATGTAAACTTAGCTTCTATATATGATAAAACAGCCATAGGCGATTACCTTTAATGATTAGCTTTCCTACTGGGTAAACTAAAATAATCACATTGATTCGACAAGACGGTTTATATTATCAGATAATTTTTGACAAGTTAGGAGCGCCCGCCCGCTTGGATTTGATTTTGAAACTAATTTTCTCTCTTTGCTTATTTGCTTAACAACCGTTAGCGTAAGTTACAGCCAATAAGCGGTTAATGAATACAGAAATGGGACTCACATTTATCTAAGTAGAGAATACTTCATTTAAATCGGTACCTTTAATACTGGCTTAAAGAAGGGATCAATCTCTTCTTCAACAATCTAGTACAGCCAATAATATCATATTACAGTTTAAGTACGATATACAGTTGTCTGTCATGTGGAAATATATATCGCCTACTCCTATAAAAACTTCGTGCCGTTAATATTGAACTTTCGATTTTAATTAGATAAATTTTCACATCAGTTCAGTTTTTCACTATTCATATCATGCGAAGTGGCACTTTGCCACCGGTGCTAGTCGACACAGTTAATAAAAGAAACCACCATAAGAAGCGAAATGATGATTTTGATTAAGTCAGTATCTTAACCGATTCGATGATTAATTCGTATTTAGAATTTCCTTCTAAGGCATACATAACATAAAAATGTATGTTGATTGAAGCATGTTATAGTCTGTTAGAATAGAACATAAGTGACGCCCGTGGTCGAGCGGTTAGAGCTGCTGACTTGTAACTATTCAGCCTTTCACCGCGTGGGTTCGAATCCAGGTCGGGACGAGAACTTTCATTTGAGGAGGGAGAGCTAGCCTGCCGTGCGTCGGTGGTTCTACTCAGCCTGACTTCTGGGGTCTTCCTCCACCAATAATTAGCTGGATGTCGTCAATGTGACTATAATGTGTTGTGCGATGTAACAAAAACCAAAACCAACAAACAATAGAACATTAATTTTTTGACAGAATTTGCGGCAAATTATTATTTTTAAGATCATTTTTTGATATTTGAAAAACAACAACAATAAAGTACGTAGCTTCGCATATGTGACAAACTGTGACAACCATCCACGAGTGGAAACAATCCTTTGGACAGATCTATTTGACACAAACTTCGATCTCTTTATTCGATCTCTTTATTCGCATGCCCCACAAACAACAGATCATTGAAATGTTATCTGGATTTGTGTAATTTTATCTTGAGGGTGAACTGCGGATAACCGGAAAGTGGCTTAACACATCGATACACTCGCCAATGTCCTACTGTGTCTAAATAACTAGTTTGAATAACAAAAGACAGTCTCGACAAATAAGGATGACATGTCTACCATCGCATAGTAGGTTTACTAATTTTTAGAGTGATAATTACATCTCTGACGATGAGTATGATGCTGATTGTAAATGTTGAGGATGGCGGAGATCATGCTTAGGATATTATTGTTAAGCGTTCTCAATATTTGAAAACTCCGTTTTTAATGCTGTTGAAAAAATAGGTAAAATGTTGTAAGTCATATATGAGGACAGCGGTAATAAAAACCGTATGAATTCTTAATACGATGAACGTAATGTTTTAGTAATGAATTGCTTTAAAAATGATGATGAAAATAACTATGTTCATGTTTATCGTATCGACGACGATGATGATGATGATGATGACTATTATTATTATTATTATTATTATTATTATTATTATTATTATTATTATTACTTGTTATGACTCTATATCTTATTAAAATGTCCCAGTTTTATAGCTCCGAACACTGTTTCTATCTAAAATGTCATTTAAATTATATTGGTCATTATCTTCACAGGCATTTGTCATATGACAGGCTTGACATATTTTTGAATATCCTATATTTTGCAACCTTTTATAGCGACAAACTCTCTATGCATAATCGCTTAACTTGTTTAAATGGATTTTTCCTATTTAAAACACATTTGAATCCTCTTGTTTTTCGTTTCGGCAAGGGCATTTATCAAATGCAATGCTGCTCGTACATTTCTGCTTATATATTTCTGTATTGTCTCCATTAATGACGAGATTATGTTGCATATATCATGTACTTTCTTATTATGATCAGCTTATTTTCTTACGTAGCATTTTCTATCTCTATCAATCTTCTATTTCTCCAGTCTATTTTTATATTATTTGTTCTCATTCTTCTTCATATCTAGCGTTTGTGTGTATGTGTGTGTGTGTTTGTGTGTGTGTGTTTTGTATGTGTATGTGTGTGTGTGTGTGTGTGTTTTGTATTTGTGTGTGTGTGTGTTTTGTATGTGTATGTGTGTGTGTGTTTTGTATGTATATGTGTGTGTGTATGTGTGTGTTTTGTATGTGTGTGCGTGTGTGTTTTGTATGTGTGTGTTGTGTGTGTGTGTTTTGTGTGTGTGTGGTGTGTGTGTGTGAGTGAGTGTGTGTGTTTTGTGTGTGTGTGTTTTGTATGTGTGTATGTGTGTGTGTGTGTTTGTATGTGTGTGTGTGTGTTTTGTATGTGTGTATGTGTGTGTGTGTGTTTTGTATGTGTGTGTGTGTGTTTTGTCTGTGTCTGTGTGTGTGTGTTTTGTTGTGTGTGTGTGTTTTGTCTGTGTGTGTGTGTTTTTGTCTTGTGTGTTGTGTGTGTGTGTTTTGTGGTGTGTGGGTGTGTGTGTGCCTGCGTGTGTGTTTTGTGTGTGTGTGTTTTGTCTGTGTCGTGTGTGTGTGTGTTTTGTCTGTTGTGTGTGTGTTTTGTCTGTGTGTCTGTGTGTGTGTGTGTGTTTTGTCTGCGTGTGTGTGTTTTTGTCTGTGTCTGTGTGTGTGTGTGTTTTGTCTGTGTGTGTGTGTGTTTTGTCTGTGTGTGTGTGTGTGTTTTGTCTGTGTGTGTGTGTGTTTTGTCTGTGTTGTGTGTGTGTGTTTTTGTCTGTGTGTGTGTGTGTTTTGTCTGTGTCTGTGTGTGTGTGTGTTTTGTTGTGTGTGTGTGTGTGTGTGTGTTTTGTCTGTGTGTGTGTTTTGTCTGTGTCTGTGTGTGTGTTTTTGTCTGTGTGTGGTGTGTTGTGTCGTGTGTGTGTGTGTGTGTGTGTTTGTGTGTGTGTGTGTGTGTGTGTTTGCGTGCGTATGTGTGTGTGTTTTGCGTGCGCTGTGTGTGTGTGTTTTGTATGTGTATGTGTGTGTGTTGTGTTTTGTTGTTGTGTGTGTGTGTTTTGTCTGTTTGTGTTGTGTGTGTGTGTGTTGTGTGTGTTTTGTGTGTGTGTGAGTGCGTGTGTGCGTTGTGTGTGTGTGTGAGTGAGTGGGCGTGCGTGTGCGTGCGTACGTTTGCGTGCGTATGTGTGTGTGTTTGTGTGCAAGCGTGTACAAATATGCACCTACATTGTAATTGATAGTTTGTGATTATTTTCTGGCGTAACTGTACATGCATACTGTTCACATCTTGATTCGTTATAAAATGGTGTAGTATGTTCTACTTTTATGTGAATTTTCATACTTTGGAGGAAATAGATATATATGTATAGCTATCTCTGACTTGCTAAATACATTTGCTTTTAAAGCATTTGCAAGTAATTTCTTTATTTTTTTTTCTAAACGCCTGCTGAACATCACGCAAGTAAAGAATTAAAAGGGTTTATATTTCAATCGTCATTTATTTTAGTAAAATTGTTTAGATAACAGAAGACATTGGTACATATCATAGTATACACATTAAGACTTTTAATATCAGGTAAATGGACTTTAGTTCCATATTTATTAGATTTATTCGAAGAATGTATTAAGTTATAGTATTTTGTTATTGCAAAACAAAATTTACCTTTTTAAATTCAGTTTATCACGCCTGCAAACACCGCTCGAGTGATTGTTCGCACACTATGCGACTTTAAATTACGACGTTGTGGATTAATTTTAAGGAGCTGCATTAATTTCGCACGAATATTTTTTATCATAAATGATAAATAAAATTACCTTTTATATGAAAAATTAATGTTCATGATATTCAAAATAAAGTCGCTGAGAATTAAGACAAACCGTCAATACATAATATTACAAGCCAATTTGCTTTCTTAAATTGCTTTCATGAATAAGCCTTTTCCTTCAATATTTAAGTGTGTCTCAGAGACCCGAGAAGTCGTTTCACTAATTGCAAATAAGCAATAAATAAAACATAAACACGAGGGTTCCTTTCAGTTTTATATTTAGTTTAGCATTTTTATACATAAGACTATTAGTGTTTCAAATTTGAATATTCGTTTGAATTCTCATAGGACGGAGTTATATTTTACGTATTTATGATAATACGGTTGCGGGCGATATAATCCATTTCCAGACCAATGACCGAGAGTTCATCTCCATATATGCTTGAAAAATAGGCTGTCACGATCTATTTGCTTAAATGAATTGAAAAGAAACATATACAGAATATATATTGAGTAACGGTTATTTACATAACGGTCTTACATAGATTATTTTGTGGTGGGAATAGATCCACCACGATGTTATAGCAAACGCTTTTGCCTTGGCACCTCTGTATGCTCAATTAATGTTGCTATAAATCCGGTTCTTTTGCAAAATCGAAGAGATTAATTTATTTAACTTTTCGTTAAATATTATGCGATTAAACATATACCATAAAATATAACATATCTTATAGAAGTTTGATCTAGTGGTTAGACTTGTCGAGTTGTAAAACCTTGGACTATCAGAGCATAGGTTAGAATACATTTCGTGACACGCAATGTGTGTATGTGTGTGTGTGTTTGTACATTTTCGGGCTGATCCATAATCTTTTATTAATGTTTTCACAAAACTTTGTTTTTATATGAACTGTGTGGTTTTGTTTTACACAATACCATCGTTTTTGAAACGACTATCTGTTCTTTGAAAGAAAGTTCCGTGCAAGAAAGTTTCATACTTTTATCACCTAATAATGTTTTTTATTGAAAAGAAAAGAGAACTGTGATTTCATTCCTGGAATAACCAACCTTGACCACAACACTATAATTTGCATACTTAAGGAACACGATACTGATAATTTAATGTTTCACGGAAAAGTCTCGTTCATGTTGATATCAAATAAAACTTGTATACAAAAAGTGTCCATGATCTGCTTTCGTGACACTCATACGTCAAGTTACGATAACAATTTACATCATCAACAGCAACAAGCTGAAAGTTGACATCCATTTTATAACCTTGTTTACCTTACGAATGTGAGAAGTAAAGTAGCCGTGTAGTAAGTGCGTGATTGTTTTCACTTTGACTTTGTCGAGAATGAAATTATAACATTATTAACATTATTAGGTTATTACATACTTAAAGACAAATGAAATAAATCTTATATCTTATATAATTTGTTCATCCAGTCATCGTTATGCTTGCTAAAAGGAAATATTACGAAGTCCTATGACCATTACAAGATATTAAAATTTGAAAAGGCACAGGACAAAGGCATTCACATGCAAGCCAGCTGTAAACGTAAGAACAATTAACCTGTGATGATTCCTTAAAGAAAAAGAGCAACCCAATTGTTACCACCTTGGAACGGTCAGTCGGCAATATGGACCGACTGGGGTACATGCACTTAAGCCAGTTTAACATAGCTCAAACCTCGCACTTTCTAAAGGGTTTCTCAAATGCTCGCAATGAAAAGAAAACCGATATATTTGAATAAACATGTTCCAAGCGCTGACGTTTTCTTCGGTAAGTGATGGCGTCTTTAATAGAAGAAAGTGAAGCACTTGTAAAAGATAATATCCACATGGTATTTAGAAGAGAGAGAAGCATTATTATTATGGTTCCGTTCTATTAGTATCTTCTGATACCACAAGAAAAAGCAACAACAAACGCTACACAGAGATCAATCCGAATAATTTATATCAGATATTACTTTGCAAAATATACATAGCATTTTGTTATGCGACAATCGTTTACATATCTTGACAAATAACAGGGTTGAGAACATCATTCGCTTGTATGCCATATGTAGCAGTGTGACAGTTTACTATATTAATTATTATCAATTTATATTTTATTTTAATGTTTAACATGGCCTCCGTTCCTTTATATACCACGTGACTCTATTCTGAACCCCGCCGGTCAATCCGCCACCGGTCGCCAACTAGTAAAAATAATTCCTTTTAGCTTGTTTGAATTGTAGTCAGAGTTGTAAAATTATATTTGCTTAACGTTTCCATTCTCTGTCTTCTTATTATGTTTGTATTTTCAATAAAACATGTAACAGACGATAACTGCATACTAAGTGATGACAGACTTCTATTTACTTACAGTAAATGCACTAGAAAAATTGCATGTTGTACACAGCTGACTTGTTACAGCCGAACTCAGTGCAGTAACCGTAGTGGGTATATGATATTGTGTTGTATTGTTATAGGTGTATTATTTATATTTTAATATCATTTTATTCAATATAATTTATTGTTGTAACGATTTTTCAATTGCCATTAGTAATTGCAATTAGGGGAGATATAAACAACCCCAGACCGCTTTGCTCTGTTGGTAGAGCGTTTGCCTCTTAATTTCAAGGCTCCTGGTTTGAATCCTAGGCAGGTCAAGTTGATATTTTCATTGACAGTCATAACTGGTATTTCGCATGTTTGCATTGACTCTATGATGTATGGTGGTGTGTATTTGCTGACAATTCATACATAGATAATATTTATAATGCTGTATGTATTGTAATAATGTGATGTCTGTTGTACCATAGTTATCTGTGTGAATAAAACATGAACTATTGTTTATCAAAGGTTTTGAAAACCTGATACAATATAACAATATATTTCAACGGTCGTATTTGAATCAGAAGCTGAGCAACCAGTTAAGAACGACCTACATAGTGTCTGTTTGTCCCGTCATATAATAAAAGCAATTTGTATTTTGCTTTGAAAAGAAAACAGTATTACTTTTCGCTTAATGTCAGCCATACCAAAGGTAATCAATGGTTTAATGTTATATTAGTTGATTACGAATGTTACTGAAATAAACTCCTCGAAGTTTCTTGTCTTTTACTTGCTTCCTAGTTTACAGTAAGCCACATTAAGAGCAACATAAAATGCAGCCGTAAAGTCTAATAAGACTAATTACGTACTGGCCACGTGTTGTTTATGTTGAAAAAGTAGCATAAACCGTTCTAAGGCGGTTAATGTATTTCTTTTTCTTAATACGTTATGTGTTTGTCGAGCAATTAAACTTGATGTCGACAGTTTCGTTTCTTACAAGACTTAATCTTTGCAATTTGTCATGTACAGTACAGAAAATCATAAAATTGGCAAACGAAACGGAGTGGAAATGGAAATGAAACGTTTTTCGTTTCCTGTTGAAATGGAATGCTATCGAAATGGGAATACAACGGAGCGCTAGAAACGCTTGAAACGGTGTAAACGTTATAAACGCTATAACCGGAGCGCTTGGAACGCTAGAAATGGTAGAAACGAAAAAATCGGAATGCTAGTAATGGTAGAGTTATTTTCACTACCGCTTTAAACGCTTCTAGGTCACCCGATTATTTATAGTAACATTCCTACCGTTTCTTTGTAAGAAATAAATTTAAACGAACACAATAACTGGCTTCAATTTATCAACATTAACGCGCTATTATATGTTATCTGCAGAAAGAAATTAACAAATAAATCTTTATTATTATCAAAAAATCGTATTAATCAAACTCGAACATTACAGTTCCGAAACCGTACAAGTTGTCCAAGTCATCGTGTATGATCAAAACAGATACTGCATTAAAAATCACCATGGAAAAAACACACAATTTAACTATAAAATTGCTTTCCTGTCGAAACTGATATTTTAATTAATTCCAACTAAAAGCTTAACATCTGCCTTGGATCGACATTCTTAGTCTTCATCGTTTTGCATATGAAGATAGTGTGTACACAGCTGACATTACACGTATGCGCGCGCAATGTCGCAGCATTACCTGAGTTTGAATTTTCGCTAATAACTTTGTAGCTGCATGGTATTTTCCCGGACCAACTTCGTCTATCATTTTTCGTGAGAACATACTTGTTAAAAGAATCTTTCATTGACAAAGAATGCATAGCGTCATACAATGACGACAGGAAATTCAAGCTACTTAGTGAAATTAAACGTCAACCAAAAGAAGGTAACACATAACATAAAAACATAAAACAACTAATCATAAAAAATAGTGCATGTATACAATTATCGACTGACAGTTAAATGAAAAGCAACCGTAATAAATATCACGTCTATTTACATGATAAACATTAAAGAAATTATCATCATGACCGCCATTAAATTCACCTGATCACACATGATCATCATCATGATCCCATACTACCTGTACAATCAACACTAATCATCATCATTAGCAGCAGCATCACCACCATCACGATATACATCATAATCATTATGTACGATCATTCCATGGGCTATAGAAGATTTTTAGGACATTTATATAAGTTAAAGCATGAGCAATCTGAAATATTACTACATAGTACAGTTTGCCCCACTCCACTCTCACTCCTTTAGAACTTCTCATTATGCCGCGAAATTAAATCGTCAATAACGTTGCATATTTTTTCATAGCACACGCCGTTCAGGTGTACTTATCATTTTTAATCTCTTAACAGTACCCAACGTTCACACCCTCTCTATCTACTAAATGGTAGCTTGAAGAAAATTATCACCGATATCATGTTACACATGTTATGCTAATATGTGCAAACCGAAAAAATACACTCTTGTTGTCTAAGAAAGTTGTTTGATTTATGCGTGTTTATGTATATGCCTGTTTTCAGCAAAAAGCATGTGTTCATGTTTATATGAGATAGTTATTTTTAACGATAAAATGTGATTGTAGTGAGTAATACTGTCCTTAAAGTTTTTGATATTACACGTTACTGTCAGCGAGACGTTAAAACTAAAGTCCGCCATATAACGGGGGGGGGGGGGGGGGGCGGGGGGGGGGGGGGTGGCAGACGCTGGGCCTTTATATTTGATAAGGGACAAACGTCCGGTCTGCACTTACAGTGTGTGTGTGTGTGTGTGTGTCGGGAGGGAGGGGAGGGGAGGGGGGGGGGCGCAAACGTCCGGGGGGGGGGCAATTATCCAAAGGGGGCATATGTCAGTGAATCTGCGTCGATGGCTTTCATTTTTCAATGATTAAATTCCAAATAAAAATTCTTGTCGCAAACTGAACTTGAAATTGGTCAAGTCAAACCTTTATTACTTACAAATATCATTAACGTTATTGCACACACATACACAAAAGACAATTGTTCAAAGCAAACCGACTTTTTTTCTTACAAAATTTGGTGACACATACATGTTGTGTTTGGATATAAATAGAATTAAGGCGTTTGTTTAGGTCTAGCTATTTTTCTTGCGGGTTAATTTTCCTTAATATATATGGACGGCCAATATCAATAAACTTTGATCGTAACTCAATAAATTATGTGACATGCACATGTTGCAGATACAAACGAATCAAACTGTATTTTTTACGTCATGGATTTTGTACATGTATCCTAATTAAAATAAATTTTGAACATATTTACGGATACGTTGAACTTACAGACACAGTGTCTCTTGTAAACAAGACACCCTCTTCTACATAGGAAAAAAAGTCGTATTTTTATGTAATTACATTTGGACCACTTTCCTTGGGTTTTGTTGAATGCTATATTTGTAAAGCACCATACTTTCATTGTTATTGTGCACATGTAAGAATTTACCTGAACAATTTTCCAGACAGAAGTTGTATTTTGAAGTTAATAAAAATGATTTTTGGAACTATATTTTTTCCATTGTTGGTTGTGTTTTAACCCAAGTTAACAGCGAAACTCGGTTACTGAGATCAACTTCGGAAACTTGAAAACATTACAATATAGGGATGTTCTTCATTTCATTGTTCAATAAATAAGACTATTCTTTTCAGTAAGTATTTCCATGTTCAATGCTGTGCCCCTACAATTTAATAACAATAACATGTATACGAAAAATACGAAAACTACGAATAATCCAATATTATAAAGAATTTTATAAAGTTTAAAAAAAATGAGTGTGCCATCGTAACGGAACCTAGGCCGATCGTCATGTGCACACTGTGTGGCTTCTCGCTCTTTCGTTGTGATCGGAAAACACTAGAATTAACGTCAATTTCTTCCTTCGATCTAAAAGTCAACCTGACTGATTGAATGTAAGATTCATTTGCGTATCGTTTGGCTTGCATTCTTTGCCGAAGTGATGATTTTCTTAGCATAAAATGTTCACCAAAGTTCGCTGGTAGATCGCTTAAACAGGCAGCCATGTTTGTTGACAATGGGTCCTACGAGGATTAACATCCGATTAAAATATGGTGCAGAGTATACTTTAACATTACATTTAATAGCATTTCAAATCTGGTGTTAATTGCAATAATTATTGAAGTTTGCTCCTTTACCTTTCAACAAGGAAGATGCCGCATAGGTGCGAAATGTATTACTTTAATTTTTAAACCCCCCGCTTTTGTTATTATGGATATTCCACATTAGGTGTTAATTATATGTTTTGATCAAGACAAATAATAGCCACTTCAATTTTCAACACATTCTTTTTAACTGCACCTGTTTTATTCAATTTTCTTACCGACAAAACATAGAAAACATTTATCGCTTTAATTGTGTTTATTTTCAAAGCAGTCATAATTATTTGACATATCTCGCTCACAAACGATAATACATTGATCATGCTTTGTAATTTATGTTTTAATGTTCATATCTTACATTTAATATTTCATACAAGTAACGCACACAATATTTAGTACATACAATAATATTTTCATTGGAGATGATGTGAATTGTATTGATACGTGTTTATTGTTATTTATGCCCCTATCAACGAATTGTTGATATATATTATGTAATATATGAATACATATATACATTAAAATCGTTTTTTATGTCTTCGTGGTGTCTTTGTGGTGTCTTTGCATGTCTCTGTGTGTCTTTGCATGACTTTTGCAGTGTTTAGTAGGACCGTTGACAATAGAGTATTGACCCGATCGACGATAAGATGTCCAAGGTTATCAGATAGTGGGTCACGTGACTCGGTGGGCGGAGCAATCTACCCGCGAGCGTAATGTTAGTTCTAAGATCGTTTCACCATATACGCTTTTTGCGAAAAAAACACGCCACAGCTACTTTTTAGGATACTGGATGTGTGTGGACCGTATTTGACAGTTATTTCAGGTTTTGGGTAGGGTGTTAAAATTACGCCATATTGACAAATTAGTCAAAATAGCTTATATCCAATCAAAATAATCAATGCGAGATTTCTCGTTAATCAATTAAAACGTCGATGGTTAATAAGTCGTACGAAATTATTAAATTTCCACAATAATATATTCCGTTCTATGTTTGGATCAAAAAATTATATATTTTTTCTTAAACGGTTTAGAGAGCTGTAATTTTAATTTGTGCTTTATTTGACTATCTTCGGTGATTCAATGTTTGGACAACGAAATTGTGACAGAGCTGCAATGAGAGACATTAATGTATAGTCTCCCCTGAATAATGATTAAATGCAAAAGTAGGTCCTTTCGTTTGTTTTACTCGGTTTTTATGCTTGTGCTCTTTGGACTGTTTGTTGATTTTTCTGCCTTTCTTATGATACCCAGGTTAACCATCATCAATAAACATGACAATGTTCTTGTTTAAATAACATATCTCTATAAGTATTTGAATGGATTTTAAGCTTATATTTATGCAAAAGTAAGAAATTCACTGTTTGTTATTGCAATATCGACAAAAAAGGCGATAAAGTCCAAGAATTTCAACTACAAGGATCTACCTACTGTTTGGAGTACCTCGGATATTAACTAACAAGGGAGACAATGTCCATTTAACCAATGTACCCCATTGTACATTGAAAATTGAACTTTTTTGGTTTATTTAGCGTCAGTGTTTGGATAACAAAGATATCGTCTGTAGCAGGTATGTACTTATGTTCATTTACAGACTTGTGTGCTTCCTCTTTAATACCGGTATTAAAGAAAATTCTTGTAACGGGCCTGTGGGTGGATTTTCGTTGAGTGGCTTTCCTGCTATCCTGCTGTTCTTTATATGGGCATCGTTACAATACTGCACTCCCTGAATTTTGAGGATAATGTGCCAAATAAATATAAAAAGTACACCGAACATCCTTTCTATCTTTTTTTCATTGGATTTAGATATGAATGGATATGATAAAAGACACAATGACAATTTTTAAATTCTTGTACAGTGGCTGCTTCACTTCATATGCAGTGATGGGCAACATGTTCCAATGGCTTATGGTTCTTGGATAAAATTAGTATTTATACCAGTCTCTACTTGTTCCATGTCGGTATGTGTATGCGCAGCTGTGTCTGGTTCTTAGAGCCGAAGGTAGTAATAAATGTTTAGGATAAATGGCTACATGATGGTGGATGATTCCGTACAATATTATTAATCTCTTCTGATTTCGAGTGTTGGCCAGTTTTAATAATTCCTGATACTAAAATATGAAAACAATCTGCCTGCTGCCATTTCTCAGGGTATCTGGTCAAAAAGGCCTGAAAATAAAAGCAAAAATAATGTTCTTAGCAGCAAATTTAGTGCTTTTAACCCGTAACTCCATATATACACCTTATCCCATGGGCGAACTGTGATGATCCAGATTTGGACTGATCTGGATCTACACTATTCATTTCGTGTCAATAGTGTAGATCAAGATAAGACAACATGGATGTACTAGCTGATCTGGATCTACACTGGTAGTCCATGGAATATCAGCCCTATCAGTAAAAAAGTAAAAAAGATACAAGTAAAATGTTTTAACCATAGATGTTTTACGGCTAATGGTACATTTATGTGTATACGCCTTTCCAATAATTCTACAAATTTTTCAGTTACCTGTCGGTCATGTGACTCCTATACATATACAAAAAATGATCGCTCGCTGTATTTACTCAATAGGGAACACGCACCAACAACTTACATTTTTTGCATCATAAAACTACTTTTTTTCAAAAATATATTATGTCTTTTTATACTGTTCACTTTTATTCCCAGGCCCAGATAATTGAAAGTCGCGAAAATGTATGACAACAATACAAAGTGTGTTCAACGTTTTTGTTTGACAGTCTAAATGGGAAACGTACGCACTCTGTAAAGGTTGACTCTATACCTGGTGTTTTATGATAGAAATTTAAGTTTGTCTGCGTAAAAAAGGTTAGTAGTGAAACATTTTATCGTGATTAGCCGAATGTTACCTAAAACACAGTTTCCTGTTGTTTATGCTGTCTCAGGAGGGAAATTTTGTGTCTGTAACTTCCCTCCGCGTGGCTGACACTGAATATCCTTGTCGCAAACAATCTATTGCAGATATGTGATGGAAGACTTTTACTTCTTTCGACATTTTGCAAACACACCGGAAGTACCTTACATTTAGAAATTTATTAAACGATTTTTTTAATCAAAATCGCAACGGAACGAAATGGAACGTTTAAAACGATAGAAATGGAAGCACCACTGGCAACGCTGGAGGCGTTTGAAATGCAGCGCTGGAAGCGAAAGATATCGAAATGGAAACGCAACGGAAGCGGAATGGAAACGAAACGGGAAGAATGTCAATTTCGTGATTTTCAGTACTGTATCCCTACTTATTGAACAAGTAACTTCCTTGGAATGCAAACTCTATATTATGTAATTATACAAACAGAGTATCGGTTCTACATGTGATCGCCTGGACCATATACGCACAATCTGCTTGTTATATCGAACTCAAGACTATTTTACTCTCACTGCTGTTTTCTGACATTATTAACATAGTACTCAGGTTTGCTTTTTGTGTGTTATGTCTCGTCTCTTTGCTTGTGTCACATTTACATTTACCCTGTTTGCCTTTGTCTAGAGGTAGTTAGATTTAAATATCTGTGGAAATTTTGATAGAACCTTTTCTTATTTACCTAATACAAGCGTGCTGGCTCTGCGGAAAGGGGCCTCAGAATTTTTCTGCCTGAAGCAGGGTGAAAATCATCTAAATGTAGCCCACCTATTTGCCGTGACAGACTACCCATAGTCTATTTAATAACATGGCCTTGGTGGTTAAAGTCAGTAGAGGCTTGTCAGTTTTATCGGCACGGACAAATACACCATTTTGTTCTAGAGTTATGGAGTAGACGGGCGGCTATTTTCATTACGTATAACCAATCTGCTGGCCGTGTTGTTTATAGTTTTTTAAACATCAATTCGTACATATTTACTTAGTCCTACTACTTTCCACTCTTAATTCTGCATATTTTTTTTAAATCTTGCCGTATAATGAAACTCCCTTTAATTTTCTACTTTAACATATATTTAACGGATGAACTGTATACAAGAACTGTTTAACTTCAAAGAAAAAACGACTGTCTACAATTTCATTTACCTGCAGTAGTATTGTTATATCATTTTATTTTTATATATTATAACTGAATTGTACAGATGAAAATGCTGTTATTTCAGACACTGCGGAAACACGTGAACATGGGGGCAGCCCATCAATTTTACTCTGTCTTTTGTTTATTATATTTAACCTACACATTTATACAGGAATAATGCCTCCCCAGGGCAGCATTTTGTATGTTACATTTAATGTAAAAATCCGTAGTGTTAAAAGTTTGAAAACAGTAAAGAGACAGTTACAATAGTGCCTTAAAAACATTTCAAGACGCAACAACAGCTTCATTAATTTTGTTCCAACCAAAACAAGTTTCATCTACATTGTCAAACAGGAATTTCACATATTTATCTAGAAAGTTATCTATAAAACCCGTATTACCATAAACATTTGCCATCTATGACAGAAGAATGCATTTATATATATATATTTTTAATGTTAAGAAACAATATCTCAAATTTCTTTCATCTCTCAAAGTTATTCTGAAAACACTATAGTGTCTTTCTTCGTCAGACTATCCTACCACTTAACGCTGTTCGCAATCAGGGACTTCGTTTGGTCCATATGTCGTTAAGGACGGTTTAGTCATTATGAAATTGCCAAATTCCAATCATTCAATATGAGGTGTGAACAACTTTATTTCAATTAATCGTATAGCTCAATTCTAATCCAACTAATATTTAATTAATCCTACATTTTTAATGTTTCTTTTAACAAAAACATTTTGTTGGCTTCTGTTGTCGATAGAAATGTAAAATCCGTCTCGTCGCTAGGTAACACTGACTGGTTGATTCAATTCGTGTTCGTCTTGAAGACTTATAATAATCTAGGATATTTTAAACTTGTTTCCATCACTTGAAAATCTTTTTCTTCTCGATGAAAAAGGCTTACTTAAAAAGTGAAACCCTTTAAATATCCTTTACGCTAAGCGCCGTTTTAAAGAGAGATTAATATATTACAACTATAAATCTTTTTATGGTTTGGTGTGCATATTTGTTTTCCCACATAAATAAAACAAATGACTGAAGGAAGAAATGAAGGTTATAAGAAAACTGTTTAGACGGCCTCTCTTATAAGGCTAATAACTTAAATTTTTATCACATTCAAACTGGGGAGATTATCAAAACAATAGCATCGTATTAGCCAAGAAATCCTACGTCCAAATGCTGGACTTTTATAGCATTGTATTAGCCAAGAAATCCTACGTCCAAATGCTGGACTTTTATAGCATTGTATTAGCCAAGAAATCCTACGTCCAAATGCTGGACTTTTTTATTTACAACCTGGGACTTTGTTCGGCACTTGGAGCGTTTCGGACATCTTCTGTGCAGTGTCTTTACGTAGAAGCAAAAAAGGGCCATCACTTTATCTAGGACGCGGAACACTTTCACTTGTTAGTTTTTCCCAATCTTTGAAATTCTTTGTAGTCATCCAATGATGATGACGAATAAAGTGCAAAATCTTCTCGACTTCTTACTGAGACCGATCTTAACAATCCACACAATTTGCTAAACCACTTATAGATCAGTATATTTTAATTTAATGACGAACAAATTCGTGCTGTGCTTTTTACTATAAATTACATGTAATAAAACAAAATATCGATACCAATAACTTTATGTGTAGGGAAAACAGGCGGAAAGACGTAGCATTAAAAAAGTACCCACCATGCATATCTTGCCAGGAACTACTTACAGTTAATATATTTTATTCAATTGTATTGACACAAGCTATATTCGGTTTAAGTATTTTGATGTCAATAACTTGAACAAAATGCTTAGATCTTTCTATGATTATAAACTTGTTTACCTCCTTACCGAGATTGTCTTTCCTAGCTTATAACACATTTTTTTTGTATCGAGTGTGTTGCTATAAGATAATAGATTGCCTTCAAAGCCATAATTTATTAGATTGCATTCATATTAGGCCAGTTATACATTGTTCATCTGGTGTTATGAGTAAATAATGTAATAATACGGTAAATAATGTTATGAGCGTTTCTTCTAAATATATAAATTTGTTATAAAGACTCTTCTTTTTTCTCTGCACGTTTTATATTGAGCAGTTCGATACGTATTTAAAAACCTTGTTTAGTGATGTCTTGACACAATTTTATTTTGATGCAAGGGCATTGTATATATTGGTCGTATAGGATCATGCAGCAAGGCCGTCATAGAAATTTGACAAAACTGATGTCAGTGATTTGCCTTCGTTTGAACACCTTAATACTTAAATTTGTCGATAAATTAGTTATCGAGTAAGAGCGAGGAGAGTTCATATTCATGGAAATGTCGTGTCATATGTCAGTACATATATGTCAAATTTATTAAAGTTTCTCAAACTCAACAAAGAAAAACGTTGTTAATAAAAGTTACCCGCTTTATTAATAAACCATATTTGAATAATAAGCACACGACATAAGCGTTACGTAAATTTAAAATAAAATGTTATTCTTAAATATATGCACAAAGAAAACAAACGCACAAAAACACATGTCGTTGAAAGTAACCTGTTATAAAACTATTTCGTCACATTTTGTAAATAAAAAAAATATGTGGTTTGCAAAATGTCAAAGGTTGTCGTCCTTCTGTGTATCTGGTGACAATGTCGTCATTCAATAACGAAGAAACACGGAAAATCATACACTTGTGCATTGCTATTGGCTTGACTATCGGAGAAACAAAAAAGACATATAAGGATAAACGACGACGGAAACTAATGGCAATGTGGTAATTTCGTGTTTTGAAATGACAAATAGTGGGAACTGTATCAGCGCAATAAGCAAAATCTTTCTGCTCATGAATGGGCATTAGTCGACTTTTACCAATGATTTAATCCACAAATAAGTTCAATGTGGCTCCTTTGACATAAAAAGGACATTGATTGTAAAAAAACCCCCATAAAAATAGTAAATACCCACCAATTTTTACCCTATAAAGACAATTTCACGCTAATTAATTGATCACCTGTAATAAGTACGATGGTTGCTATATAAGTGTTTCTGGTGTAACAACTTTATTGACTTGATAAATATGTAATGGCATGCGGCATGCCGAGAGTGACAATTTTGAATGTTTGATTACAACACACATGTACATTTTCCGATACCAGAGCTCTGTGAAACCGGTTTAAGCATCCCAGTCGGTCCATTTTGCCGACTGACCGTTTCAATGCGGTAACTGTCAGGTTTTCACTTATTGTTAAATGACTCATCACAGATTTGTTCTCACTTTTACATTTGGCGTACATGTGAATACCTTGGTCCTGTGCCTTTTCAAATTTTGTATATGTAACAATGCTCATAGGACTTTGTCATATATATTCTTATTAAAAATAAATATAACTAACATTACGTTGAATTCATAGGCTATACAACAGTGAGGCTTGCATACATATATAATGGCAGTTAATCACACAGCAATGTAGAGACATGTACTATAAACGACCTCTCGACATAATCACTTTATATTCCTAAAGGCGACGAGAGTCATTATCGCAAAATAAAGGCAAATTGGTTTTCTTTGTCTGGAAGGAAACAATGGATATTTTGTCAATGGAAGGATACAAGACGGTAATAATTATCTATTCCTAATATTATTACCACACTTCAACTACTACTTGTTCTTCGACAACTACAATAGCCAATCTTTTGGTCATTTTCCCAATGTCAAGTAAAAAAGGAAAATGAGTAGATTAAAGAACGCAGATCAATTTCTCACAGTAGTCGACAGGATCCTTTTCATTTTTGGGAGTCAGAAACAAAACTCTCGTATTACATTTGTTTGAAGATCAAAACGCACACTAAAAATTATTTCAAATTGTACCACGGTCGGGATTATGGTTCTAGTTTTCTCAGTATAATCAGGAACGCTTAAGACTTTCATTAACACCATCTGACGTGTTTAGACCCCCCCCCCCCCTACAAACTACATTCACTTAACTATTGCAGTGACTCAATACATAATAACGAATGTACCGATAAGGTCGTAACTTATCTATCTTATCATCTTTTCCTGTTTTATTTAAAATAATATATTTTTTTTAATATGAATGACCGAAATAATATGATCGAAAAATATAGCAATTAAAAATTTTCCGAGGCGCTTTGTAAAGTTTTTTTTTTTTAATTTTCAAAAGCCTGTCGGTACCATTGTCAATATCTTAATTAAGAGACGTTTTCACGAACATTTTAATATGGATGTATTGATGCCCTTGCCGTCTATGATGACATAATACGTGATAAACATTTTTATCCAGGTAAAGAAATCTAACAATGACTATTAATATCCTTGCCATGTTGAGTAGTATTACATTCAATTAAAAATAACACTATTTTTGAAAAGTGGAAAAGTGGATGTGGATTTGATACAATGACAGTGTTCACGCCAGTGCATTCTATTATAGGAGTGAATAATGGCTAATATAAACAGAATTAAAAGCAGAACCTGGATTCATCAACTTAAATTTTAGTGGCATTCCTTATAGGTATTGGGGTGGCGCAGGTGGCGTACTGGTATTGTCGCCGACTTGTAACACCTCTGACTGCTGATCCTCTCACTGCGTTCGTTCGAGCGTTCCGACAAAGGCCTTAAAGTGGGAATACCTTCCATCTGTCGTCCTCCGGTGGCTAAATCCAATTATTTTTCTTGGATCTTTTTCCTCCAAAAAAGCGTCATGTCCTTGCTTCCTAGATAGCACCGTTCATTGAGTCGCAGCTGGAGCACTTATTGTGTAAAATTTACCATCAGATGTCATGGTGGCGGCGGAGATACCGATACTACTGCAACACGAGTCACGAAACAAAATGTCACTTTGAATGTGACTTATACAATACATGTTCATTATTAACAAGTGATATGTTAAGACCCCTTATATTGTAACGTTCATTGTAAAGTAATTCACATTTTTCACAAGTTCACATTAAGCAAATTTAATGGTCAGTTCTTTTTCAGGTATTGGTGTCAATATAATTGGGTTAATTAAATTATTTAAATCTGAACTACCAAAGGCATAGTAAATATTAAAGTGACAAAAACATCAACAGTAGCAAGACATTACAGACACAAAGAAACAGCCACATCAACAACAGTTACTGGCTTGGAACCGTCATCCGGCTAAAAGACGACTTGGGTGTTTAAAGTTAGTTGTTCGAGCACTGCAACCTTGCACTTTCTGAAGGGTTTTTCCACAAAAAAACAACAACAACTGCGTAAATAAAACAGATTTGTACTGCTGACATCGGAATCTAAATCCCAATCCTTTGCTGCTCAAAATGTTTCTCGTATTGATGGTGGTTTTACAACTGTAATTAATATGACACTTTATGATTGGGCGGAAATCATACCTTCTTTGGAAACACACAATACAGTTTAAGATAACTGTTGTGATTATTTTTATTGCAGTGGTAATAAAGTATAGGAAGTCGGCTATATTGCGTACTTGTAGATCTTACACCGTCCTTTGACAGTGTTTATGTAAAGGGTAAATTGTATTTTTAAATCGATTAATAAAACAGTGTTTTATAACATTGTTATTGAAAAATAGCAAGTTGGTTAATGTAAATAACATAGATAAACTGTTTAGGAGAGTCTCCCATTACAATGTTCAGGAAACTTAATAATGAACAACAAATGATTTTATCAGGCAGCGTTGTACATGTACATGTATGCCAAAGACACATATAATCTGAATTTATACAACGCAAGAACAATATTCTTTTTAAAGGAACTCGATAAATTGCACCTTAAATTTATTGTAATCTCATTAATTTTTATAAGAAGAAAATATTATCGGATGAACGTAATCGAAACATTGCTCTGACCAAATCCCTGCCAGCGGCATATTTTTAATCCCAGTAGTGAAAACATTTTACGAAGCAGTTAGCAACCTCAATCAGCTTTATGGTGTTTTGCTTCAAATGTCAATATGACATTTCACGTTTATCACGGCAACAGGTTTGTGTGTAGTTAACATGACAATGTTACTGCTGATAATTTTGAAAATTAACGATGATGTTGAGCTAAAATAGGCTGAAATAGAGGAATAAGCAGGTTAGCCTTTTGATTTCACAACATTAATAGGTAAATAAAGAACGGTTCTATCAATTGTAAATTTTATCTACCTGTAGACAAAGGCAAACAAGGTAAATGTAAATGTGACAAAAAACACAGAGATGAGACATAACACCCCAAAAGAAAAACCATCAGTTACCGCCTTGGAACGGTCAGTCGGCAAAAGGGCCAACTGGGGTGCTTAAACCTGGTTTGTGCAGCGCTCCAACCTCGCACTTCCTGAAGGTTTTTCTATCAAACAAACAGTGTAAATAAAAATATCCCGTCAAAGTGAAACAACTAACAGTAAGCACCTGCATCGGGAGTTAAAACAGATATAATGAACTTATGTACATACATAATAACTAGCAATAAAATTAACTAACAACATATGTACAGTATGTACAGTAGATAAAAGCCTCGGTAACCAAAAAAATATGAAAGAGAAAGAGTAGTTTCAAATAAAATAAAGCAGTACAAGCGCTGATATATTATAAGAACAATATAATGATGTCATAAATGCCATGACATCATATGTCAAAAGTGTCAAAAGTGAAATGTGAAAAATACGGAAGAAATAATAGAATTTTGGAAAACAACCCAAATCAACAAAATAAAACGTAGTATTGTTTAGAATTAATACGTTTAAAAACATTTCATAAAAGCCGAGGATTTATCCGCAGTTGACAAAAACATATTTTGAGGAACAGTATGCTCGCATTTAACATTATGATACACTTGTTAAACATTCGCTTTAAGCTAATATATCAAATCTAAAAGTTAACAACAAAAGCATTTAATATATATGGACAAGCACTTATATTTAAAAGTAATTGTTATTTGTAAATATGATAATGAATTGGTTTACAAACGTATAACAAGTAGTTAAACAATTAAGAATCATATTTCAACCACAAACGATGACTGTTGCAAATAGTAAGACTTTGTGAAATGTAAGTACTTTAAAAAAGAAATAAAACATTTGTGCGTGACACACACACACATATATAGTGCTATGCAGACACTTTCATTTGGCACTGCAGCTGAAAAAACATATATGCACACATTTTCTCGTCCCGACCGAGACCTCAAAGCGTTGAGGATCTGAGAAAGTAAATGTCGATGAACAGCTTGTTCAAGAGCGCCAGAATTGTTCTCTATAGATTATTGCTATCCGAAGTTATTCTAGGAGAATTGATTTCAACTAGCTTAAGAACGATACTTGTATAAATATATCCGTCGAGTGTCTGTTTCTGACAATCAAATAGAACCAGTTTGTCCCCGGTTCTGAGGTTTTGTCGATCGAGGGCGCTAGTCTAATGCTCTCAGACCCAATTACAAGAAAAGATATAATTATGTAAACTATGTATGTTGATTTCATTAACGACTTTCAAATATCATTGTTATCTTATGCAAACGGTACTTGTCAACCCCACCGTTTGCCGTGAACCCATTCAAATGAGTTAACTGTTGTTGTTTGTACCAACATTGTCCGGTCTGAATGTTCATTTGACTATTTACATACCCATTTCTGTTGTTCCTTCATCCAGTTATTTCGAATGCAATTGAGACTTAAAGAATATTTTCATATTTCTTTTTTTGTTCTTTTGTTTATTTTTTGTGACTGTCAAACAAAGTCAACCGCCTTTGTTTTAATTTGTAAATGTGCCCTGACTTTCAATATCACATCATCCAACCATAATGAAATAATAGCACAACTTTATGTCTCCAGTTCTTAGAGTAGTAACGACACTTCAGATGATTTTTTCCCTTTATTGATAGTTTTCTCATATGCTCTTTTATCACTTGAAAATTGAATTCAAGCTGGTATATTGTTATTTTCAAATATACACGAAATGCACACGTTCAAGTGTAAATGGATCGTGGAGGCAGCTATTTGTAGGGTAAATGAGAGGATTTTTTTCTCCGCACATTTCAGTGAATGAAGACGAAAGTTTATTGAACAAAATTGATTTTAAGCGATGTCAGTGTCTTTCTCTTTTAGCTCAACTTTCTGTACTTTTGAGTAAACACACTAAATAAAATATAACTGAAAATATAACACATCGAAGTAGAAAAACTAACAAAGATTTTATACATGAAGGGGATAAGCTTTAGAGCATTGCTATTTACATTTTATGATGTTTTTAATAAGCAAGTTGCGTACAAAAACATACAATCAAAATTGAGTGTGAAAACCATTTCTGAAAAAGAAAAAAATCAAAACAGATCTAAGTTATAACAAGTAATAAAACCGATGGAAGAAGAAAAAGAATACTGTATAGGCATTGAACAATATAATCCAACTTAGTAAGATAATCTAAATCGTTCAAGAAACCTCGCATTTAACACATACCCCCACCCCCAGTGCTATCAATATATTAACTGCCTTACACCCCCAGACACAGACCTTAATTTATACCACCACATGGTTGTGTAAAGAAAAGTAAAACGAGTTTCAATGAGCCAGAATATATTTGTAGTGCTTACGAACACATAATTGCTACCTAGTAAATGTATGTTTGAAGTGTCTTCTCTTTGCTTATATTGCGATGAATATGCATAAATCGTGTTATTCGTAAAGAAAAGAAAAAAAAATATGCACAATTATAGCCATATTGGCGGGGTCCTGATGATAATTGGTGGTGGAAGACCTAAACTTAAGTCTGGATAGAATCACCGGCGCATCGCATGTGAATTTTGCTGATTGTATAAACTAGGCTAAACCGGTCCAAGAACTTACACATTTTACTACTCTTACGGTGTCGCTATATAGGTTTATTTATAAAATGGCACGTTTACTAAACGACGAAATGGTGTAATAGAAAGAACAAGACAGCAACAAACTAGTACAATAATGTTTTATTTTATTAAACAATTAAATCTATTTTATTAAACAAATAAATCAGACAAAATTTCAGAAGGCAAAAAAAAAGTTAGCTTACAGTTTGTCTCTTTAGGAGGTGTCTCTTTAACAGTCTAATTAATAATCCAACGTCCAATAATCCGAAAGAGTTTTCGGCAGACTGTCCTCGTAGATACGCACATTTGAAAGAATCCAAACGTAGATCAATACACGAATGAAAATGATATAATTCCAAATCCAACACTTTAATATTTATATCATTGTAGAATATATTAAGTCCACGTAAGTTCCAACACAGAGAGATTTAATATAAAAGCTGCAAGTATTTCCAAACTATATGTCCAAACATCCCGTCCAAACTTCCAACTTAAATCGGCTAACAAGCCCTTATATAGACCCAAAGAATTTATAGAACGCAGAAACTCTAGAACATGCACGAAACCAGAACATTCTCGAAACCCAGTTAAAATTAAACAAATGCATTTTCTAGCAGTCATCCGAAATATGTCATGCGAATTACGTCATGACCACTACGATAAACAACCCCTTAACCTGATTAGCGCAACCTTAAACGCTGGTGTACTACTGTACATAACACTACAGAAAATTCCATCTATATGCATGTCAATTTATATGATTTCTGGCAGCTCTTTCCTATGCTAATCGATTGACCTGATAGCGGTAGCAAATACTTCTAACACGTGCGTAATCGACAATAAAGACAATACACTCTTGATGCTAATCATTGGTAAAGATCTTGCGAGAAAGCGCACCTCTGCAAACATGATCAGGGCAAAATATAAAAGCGTCATTAGCACAGCGAAAAAAGATTACATGGTCTTGTGTTTGCCAGAGGTTTATAATCGAGTGCATTCGTCCAATGAACAAAAAGGTTAGCATGCTTTAGCAAGCATACTTCAATATGACAAATACAACACTGTTGGCATCCATTGAAGGATACAAGCCAGATCTGTCTTTTAAAAGAAACAACACACAGCATTATTGCATATTGTCTGATAATTATGATATTTTACACTGCTCAAATGCCTCGTTTTAGTGTTAATGTAGTCACTTTTTAAATCATAAATCGGTCGATAAGAAAAGGTTTTACAAGAAGCACTACAGATATTTAAATATAAACTCTCTCTATACAAGGGCAAACAGGGTAAATGTAAAAGTGACAAAAACAAAGAGACATAACACACAACAAGAAAAACCAGCTGTTACCGTTTTGGAGCGGTCAGTCGGCAGGAAGACCGACTTGGGTGCTTAAACCTTGTTTGTGGAGCGCCCCAACCTCGCACTTTCTGAAGGGTTTTCTATCAAACAAAAAGTGCAAGTAAAAAGTCCCACCAGTTTAAGACAGCTGCCAGTAAGCACCTGCATTGGGAGATTAAACTTATAACATGAACTGATACATCCTCAGTGAGTCAAATTTCAAATTCTTTGATCATATTTATTATCTTTTAGATGATCTATTGATTAATGCAGACTAAGTACATGCATCTCTTAGAGTAAGATCCGTTTGTTAATCAATTAAAGAAATATGGCGAAGTTCCAAAAGTTCCAAAAGAAATCTATGGAACTTTGGAACTCAACTTAATTTAGACAAAGGTTTGGACCATATTCTTCTTTAAAGTTTGACAATGTATCTAGAATAAAAATACAGTTAAAATACAGTTATTGCATTTCTTCAAAACCTGTCCATTAAACCTCTAAAATGCACAACACGGAAATATTAAGGAGGCGAATGTTAGATATTAAATTTAACTATAAGACGTATGAGCGTGAGCACTTTTATCAAAAGAGTTACTTGCTTTCAATACATGTCTTTTTTCCTGTACATTTTACCGATTTATTAATACATAGCACACACACACACGTGTCTAAAGGGGGATGAAACTATTTCTTAATCTCATTTAGACGACGCATGGTTTAGGGATCGTTCGTGTATATTGTGAATTTAGACAGATATGACAGTAAAGTCTAAATTCGTGTCGATGTCTTTTTACACTTACATTGGCATTATACTATTTTACAAAGCCACAGCCATTTTATAGAGAAGTAACATGTCATACAAAATGCATAAACCCTAAGAGTGTCCATTCAGGGAAAGCAGTATCAACTATGAGCTACATTGGGTTGGTATCCATAGTTTATATTCAATGGGTATACAAAAATATAACTTGTAACATTAAACTTGTTTAACTATCGTTTTTATCTGATATCGTATTACTCTGATCACGGATGTTTATGTGGTTTACGATATGCATACACAGTGTAATCATTTATATATATTTAATTCGCAATTTAAGTGAGAAGAAATGGATTTAATAAGAAAAAGTAAATAATACTCAGTGAAACATGTGGAATATTGTTACAGTATATTCTTTTGTAGACGTTACTAACATTTTTTATTACTTAGCATAGGATAACAATTATTTTGAGTCAGCAAGATTTTAACAAGGAACATAAGCTCTAATGAGCTTTTACAACCGACATTTTTAAGTATTATAAAGACAAATTACCCTTACAACTTTTTATCATTTCAACAAATCTACGTGTCTAATATTGCAGACAAATGGAACATTTACCATCAATTTTATCCTTAAACGAAATCTGAAGTTTTAAAAAAAATAAAATATGTGCACTGTCTAGCAGTTTCTGGGAGTGAATTTCACAGGTCTGGTCGAGCAACTTGAATGACCTTTGTCCGTAAGTTGTCGTTTCTACGATAGGAACATGTAGTAAAATGGAATATCTGAACTTGTATTTAGCTTCTTTCTTTACTATTTTGTAACAAAGGAAGTGCTAAGTTTAAATTTTTTAATGTTTCTATAGCCATTGATCGCTGGCTGCGAATACATGTATGTAGGACTTGAAGTTTTACTTTTACCACTAGTTCTTCATACGCCATTTTGTAATCATCGTACACAAATCTTAAAGCCATTTTATGTACCTTTTCTGTTTTCCTTGTATTTGATACTGAGCATAAATGGCATGCTTATAAGCAAGAATTGAAGTTAGGGTATAAATATATGAAAACAGCAAGTCTATTCCAGTGATGCAATTTTTTTACCAATTCTTTTCAGAATATTCAGTTGTATGACTGTTTTTACGACTGTTAAACAAGAGCATATGCAAATGTATCAGTTGTGTGCAATTTAAACATACTTGATTTCTTTATCAAAATTTGTTCACATCCTGGTAATAAAAACCATTATATTGTTACAAATCATCTGTCTGATTGATGTCACAGTTACAATAACACACAGACAAGGCAATATTCAAAAAGAAGAAAACCCAGCAATTTTCTTATTGGGACTGTCACTCGTCAAAGGAAACTGGTGTGTTTAAATCGAAGTTAGACAGTATTTTCTCAATGTCAAACTGACAAAGGAAAACGCATTGAGATGAAACAAAACAGTCCTCGCGATGAACCATAAAGTCATATTATAAAACAAGCGACATCATCTGCAAGAAAGTTGTCTACTTTGTGTTTGGAAGAGCACAGAAGTATTGCTTTGTTTTAGGTTTTAGCAAAATTACGCCAAAAAGTAGATTATATATGACGTAATTTACTGAAGTTGGAGGTATAACTCTAAAGGCGAAGCATGATAGGTTGTAGTACATGAAGCCTATTAGAGTAAAGGTCAGTACCAATATTCATTCTACGTCAAAAATATATCTTCAAATAAAAATATTATTTTAAAATTAATGGATTTTAGCTTTAAAACACTGCAAGGCCAAGGATGGTAAATTTTTATGCTTATTTGTGTTTTATCATGTGTTTTAAACTAAGTCAGAAAAATCCCAAAGCCACCTACAAGTTCTAGATACAGGTACAATAATAAAACTATACCTGCGGTATATCATCTGATCAAGTGTAATATTTGAGGGATTTTTTAAATTTGCTAATCATGAATGAGTGTGATGTCCTTAATAAAACCAATCGCCATCCACACGGTAGAATTAGTCTTGCAGAGCTTTCACAAGCGACGGCATAAGCACAATACGTAAACATTTTCTGCAAATTGCTTGACACATTTCCTATATTGACATCAAGTTTTAAATGTGAAAATCGATGAATGATAAGATTAATGTATTTACAACTGTATGTGTCCAAAAACAAACATTTGCTGGTATGCAATACAGATGCTATGAACACATTGCGCATCATATTAATATTTAATGTTCATGAAATAATAATTTAACCGTTTAACAAAGTCTGAAAAGCGTATGCTTATCATTCAAAGTGCTTGTCAGTCGCCTATTAGAATGCATGCGGTCAACTCGAAAATAATGAAATGTTGTGCTCTTCAATGAAATGCACCATTTTGCCATTTTATCTGATTATTGTTATTACAAGCATACATTTCAAACTTTGTCGAAGTTACATAATAAAAATACAGGCAAGTTTGGTTACGCTAAAAGTAAAGTGAACTATAATACATATATTTCAGTATCTGTCTTTGTTAACATTTATTTGATAAAATGTGAACTTGTACAATCTAAACGTTTGTTCAGTACTTATTTATTAATATTGTAAGGCCTCAGGAATATCAGTTGGCATAAGTATAAAGTATAAGGATAAAGATTCCTGCTCTTGTTAACTAGACAGACCTATCAATCTTATTCATGTGATTTAGATAATTTCTCTTGGCAAATTGCATCTCATCTATCTTCGAACGTAATACTTTCTGCAACTTCCTTTGTGAACATCACCCTTTTTCCTAGATTAGTGATCCTAAATTCTCGGGACCCGGCAATCAGTTGTTTAGCCACGTGTTTAATCCTAGAAATAATTTGCAGTTTCATAAAGACATTTTACATACAATATTCCTTATTTCTTGTATGAGCATACGAGTAGCCTTGTAATTTTTCTGTATGCAGTAATTTTACACTACGGTGTGTATAAATATCCCTACTATGGGAGATAATGGGAAGATAATGAACCTGAAAGTAATGGTTATCTGGTAAAAATATGTTTTACTATTTTTATACTTTATCGGTATATGTATAATTCCTTATTCAAGAATAATTTTAACAGTGCAATACGTTTTGTCCAAACACATTTCTTGTGTACTCATTTTTCTTGTGCCTTCTATTCTGCACATTCTTTTCTAGTGCATGCACACTTTTTTCTGGTGCATGTACAGTATATTACACTTGGGCACTGGGATTTGTACAACTAGCCGGGATTTTCTCCATTCGAGAGTCTTTAGTTTATCACGATCGTATTTTATTTCATTTTAAGTAAATATTTGTTTTAATTTAATTCAAAAGATATGTGACAAGTTAATTCATTTCATCGTTATTTAATAGTGGGTAAAACCTATTTAAAAATATTTTTACTATCATTAGAGCGAATGTTAGATTAAGCGTTAGGACTGAGGATTTAAGCAAATAGGTTACTGAAACTCTTACAGTTGTTAACGTAATGTGAATTTATGTTTGATACAGTTAATTTGTTGTTCTGCATTTTTTAATGTCCGCCGCGTGCTTTTAAACGTTTAAGTAAAATTTTCGCAGCGTTTATGTATTTGTATTCGTAGCAGGGAAGTAGCCTGATATTTATTCAATTATTTACTTAAAAGATTTTGCTAAACTTTTTAATGGTTATAAATTATTTAGTTACTTTTATATATTGTTGGTCGTTACTTAACATTCCGTTTAAGTTAAGTAGGAGTCCAACGTTTTTAACAACAAAATCACACTGGTGATGTGACAATATTATTGATATTCAATGACATCTTTTGATTTTAAAACTTGTTTTCACTATTGTGAGTCTGGTTATTTAATAAGATGTATTAACACTTATCATTTTGTCAACTACAATATGGACGCAATAGATCAGTCAGTTGTCAAGATCTGAATACTGAAATATGTGCCAATTGTCGAATCCTTTGTTTATAATTCTTTGAACATTTAACTTTACGATTAATACATTAATATCAAAAGAATGTGTCTGAGACATGCTTAATAATAGTGCTACAATGTTAAAAATATACATCACCGAACCATTACTCCAACAGGAAAAGCATAGAAAAAAATTGTATGTATTTTGAATTTTTTAGTTTCTAAAAGAAATAATTTAGTTAATCTAGAATGTACAATGAGACAGCGGGTAAGAGGTACGTCTTCCCGCCTACTTTCTCTGCAAACAGAGATATTGGCACCGACGTTAGGTTTAATTTAGTGTGATTTGTTATAAATAGTATTGTCCCACCTTGTTTGCCATTTGGTTACAATATATCGATTGATACGTGTGAAGGATGAAAGATCTGTTTTAGTAAGGGCTGAAGCAGATTGTGCACTTTTATCTGCATCCTCGTTTCATCGGAAACTTATTTAAGTTTTAAAAGTAATTATCTAATAATGGGATTTTTAAGAGATTGTAATGCTTACGAAGCGTCAGTAAACACTACAAATTTATTGCCAGGATGATTTGAAATGAAATCAAGAGAAAGGTTAACAGCCTGAATTTCGGCAGTAAAAAAGACGATTAGAAGGGTAATTTTTGTTTATTACAATGAATTTTACCTATCGAAGCACAGTCGACATATGAATCTGCGTTTGTGCCATCAGTATATATAACGAGGTAGTTGGAGTTTTTCTTGCTTCATAGTTCGATAAAATTTGTACGAGAGGGTCTGTTTTTGATTTATTATTTGTACAAAGAGTTAAATTAACAGACGGAGTTTTAAACTGCAATGGTTGAAATTCCAATACTTCATTCGCAAACCAAAAGGTTTAATTGCATTTGGTTTACGCTCGTACAAGTGTTTTTCGTATTTCGGATTAAAAATAACACTATGTGTTGGATTTTTCGGTTTAGATTTTACTTTTGTTATGAGCTGAAGCGCAAGTTTCTCTCATTTAAGATATAATGATGACTCAAAATCTTCATCGTGAAGGCTCTCTACAGTTGAAGTCCTGAAGGCTCCAATGGCTAGACGGAGTCCTTGGTTGTGGACAACGTCAAGCATTTGAAGATATGCTCTCCTGGCCTAGCCGTAAACAATAATTTAATTTTGATCTTATCAGTGATCTATAAAGTTGTAATAAAGCTTTTCTGTAAGCTCCCCAGTCGGTATGGGATACCAAATTCAACAGGTTAATAGATTTAAGACATTTAGTTTTTACATTTTTGATATGAGGTATAAAAGATAACTTGCTGTTAAATATGACACCAAGAAATGTAGTCTCCATGACGACAGGAATACGAAGGTTATTAAAAATAGTTCCGGATCGTTTTGTAAAGTTCTTTTCTGACAGAATCATATGCAGTTTGTTTGGGTGGTAGACAATTTAAAACCATAGTTGTAAATCAAAGATTGTCATTTGTTCAGACAATATTGTTATTGCCTTTCTATCGTATTCATATTATGGAAGGATAACATATAAGGACATCGTCCACATAAAGTGAACAATCTACTTGATTATTTAGATTCTGTACAATCTTATTTATTTATGTTAAAAAGAGTAACAGGCAATATACCACCTTGAGCGACACCTTGTTCCTGTTTATGAACAAACGACAAGGTAGACCCAATTTTAACTTGAAACTTCCTGTCACGAAAAAGTTAATAAATGTGGGTTAACGACCCTTTAGACCAAGATCACGTAAATCTTTAAAAAAAACATGTTCCATGTAGTATTGTATGCCTTTTCAAGATCAAAGAATACTGCCGCAAGGTATTCTTCCTTGATAAAGGCATCGCTTTTACAAGTTTCAAATAGATAATAGAGTGTACTGCACTAGTGTCTGAATCCACTTTGAAATACTGTGAGAAATTCTGTGAGTAAATTATTTAATTCAAGGTAGCAAAGGAGTCTGTTATTTATCATCGGTTCTAAAGTTTTACAAAAATAACCAGTCGAAACAATTGGCCTATAACTTGTAGGATCTGTTGGATTCGTGTCTTGTTTAAGTATTGGACTGACGATAGCATTCTTTTTCAAGAATTTGGTACCTCTCACGAAAACCGAATTTTATCATAAATAGACAAAAGTAAAATAAATGAAGTATGCGGCATTTTTTTCAAAAAATGATAGGGAATATCATCAGGTCCTGCAGCAGTATCATGGAATTTACTCAGTGCTTCCCTGAGTTTTCTGGGGTTGGTTGTAATTTTCATTATTGTTTGACTTGCAGTTATTTTTTTCTCAACAAGATTCTTTATATTTTGAAATTATTTAGAGTTATTTTCTGAAGATGAATCTTTTGCAAAAACCTTAGCCAGAGTGTCTGAAAAGACTTTCTTATTTGTTATAATTGATTCAATAGATTTTAAATGATTAACTGTCTCTGAAGAAGATTTACCGCTAAGCTTATTTTCCTAACGGCTGTACATTTTTAACTTATTTTTTCATGGTTATAACCAGAAACAAATTTCTGTCAAGATTGTTCTTTGGCTTGTTGAATGATTCGCCTGTTCTTTGCCTTTTCATTTTTTTAAATTGGTAGGTTAATATTAAATATCTTCAGTGCCTCTCAACGTGTTCTAATGGATTTTCAGCATTCATCATTAAACCAAGATTTGTTATGCTTTTACTTTGTCGTGGTCATACACTTTTCTGCTTTGGTATGAAGAATTTTTGATAATGATTGTACTTTATTGCCAGCATTCTCAAATGTTGAAGTAGTCAGTTCTTCAGTACAAAACATTGAGAATGATTCCCAATTTGCTCTGTTCATCCTTCAATAAGTATCATTGTCATTTCAGTCGACAGATTCGTTGGTTAATATTACGGGAAAATGACCAGGTCCACATAAATCAACATGTACATCCTAACTATAATCAATATATATGGACGGGTGCCGAAAAGAGATGTTAATAGATGAAAAATGCCCTGAAGCAGGATGTTAATAAGTTGCCTTTCTGTTATTCATTAGGCATATATCATTTTGGTCTTAAAAGTCCTCTAATGTTTTACTCATATTGTTATAATCAATTATGGGTTATGTCCATTAAAGTCTTCTACAAAAATATAAGGGGAAGGTAAATGATTTATCAAGTCATCTTACTTACATTTTAAAATATCTGAATTAGGTCGAAGATAAACAGAGCAAACTGTGATGACATTATGAACTATTATACGAGTGGCAACAGCCTGTAAGTCAGTATTGTGGTTAATCTTAGAATGTGTCATGTGGAGATGACATGAGAAGCTGGCACTTTGGAGTTGACAAGTGTTGTCGAGCCTCCAGACGACCTATCATATATGGTATGAATGTGATTGTATCTAGAATAACCTTTATAATCAATGTTATCTTTTTCCTTCAGGAATGTCTCTTGAAAGCATAGCACGGCAGGGTTTAACGTAAGCAATAAAAGTAAAATTTCATTAAAATTAGCTCTAAGACCTCAACAGTGCAATACTTTGTTGTTCATGGCATTATATTAAATTGTTTTTAAAATGAGTTATCTTGGAGCTTTAACGGGTGACATTGACGCTTGGTCTTTGTCTGGTGGAAAATCTGTCTCCTTCAGACAATTAAATGCATTTAGAGAGTTGGACTGGCCAGCTCTCTTCTACTAGATGTCAAGAGAACTAGAAGCTTCTTTTGAAATGTTTGCCTTTGTGGCAGCTTTTCTGTCTGCCTACGTCTGAGGCTTTGAAACAGGTTATGAAGGTTTGGTAGAGACGGGTTTGGAAGGCTGGGTTTAGAAGGTTTTGTAAACGAAGATGGTTTGGGTGTAGTAGTTTGACTTGTAATTTTATTTGTTTCAGAAGACTCAGCATTTTTGAACTTGGTAGGAATTATGATTTTATCACATACTTGGTCACCTGATGGTTTTTCATTAGCTAACTTACGTGCCTCAAGAAATGAGACAATACGGGTGTATCCACGTTGGGCATTCTCTGGATTTACTTTCCTGTGGAACAAAGCAATTTGGACACTTCAGATCAGGATCACACTTAAAGCTTGGTGCGTGTGAGGCTTCACTGCATCGTCTGCAGATGATATCGATTGTACAGCTAGATTCGTGATGCCCACATTTTTGACAGTCAAAACAATGAATTTGAGATGTATATATACCTGAACTTTGACAATAACATGACCGATTTTGAATGTTTGTGGAAATTGGGATTATTGAATGTAAGCACCAGCGTGTTTGTAGGAATTCTGCGTCCCCCTTTATTGAAGGAGATCTTCCTGACACCACTAACACCTTGTGGTGTGAGTCCCGTCAGGATCTCCTCTTCCGAGAGCCTGAAGAGGTCAAGACAACAAATGGCACCTTTACATTAACCTTAACGAGTTATGAGGGAAGAAACGTACTTAAAGAGAGAAGAATTCAGCCAGTTTTAAAATTTTGTTGGATATACACTTTCTATTTGATCCGTATAGCCGGTTGTCCAATAGACAATAAGTAAAAAGAGAAAATAAGACGGAAGATGGTTGCGTTACACGGTATATAATAAAAGGAAAAGCAGGAATTATAGTGGAGACTAAGTAGGACTTAGTAAGTGTCTACAATAGGGGACTAGAAGGAATCTATGAACAACGCGGCCAGCCGATTGGTTATACTGGATCAATATAACCGCCCGTCTACTCCATAGCTCAGGGCCAAAATGGTGTATTGGTCAGTGTTGACATTACTGACAAGTCTCCACTAACCTCAACCATCAGGGTTTCGTCATACGGGAGACGCTGCGTCGCTACCCACGACAAACAGGTGGGCTACCCCTGGAGGATTCTTACCCCGCTACAGGCAGCCGGAGAATTCTAGGGCCCCTATCGGCAGAGCCGACAGACAAAAATTCCATTCGTTACACACTATCCCCCTTAAAAATCATTGCACTCTTTGAATGCATACCATCGTTTTCATTTGAGAATTTTGTTATGTTTTAACTTAATAAATGTCATAGTAAGTTCTTCAAATCACTTCATTTGAGATTATTTGAAATATTAAAACTTTTTATTTGACATTTATTTGAGATCACAACGGAGCACTTATTCTAAATTTCATTGAACGACAAAACCATACACAGATATGTTGAGCTGACTTCTTAATATAACGGCGAATTTGACAATCCTCAATTTATGGTATTCACAATGTCTCTCAAACACTTAATACTTAAATAGTGAGTATTAAAGTTTATTGCCATAAATACGAATACAGAAAAGCCACGAAATACATACTTATCCTTTTATGCAACTTATTTATACATTGTTTAGTTTATCTAGTGGTTACAATAGTAGACCCGAGAGAAGTTAACACTTTCATATCGGAGACGACAAAAAGACGAATTAAATATTGTCATTTAAACATGTCTTTAGATTCCACGTTTTTGCAATGTAGTTTAAGAAATGCAAGTGTGCATATTTAGGCACAACTTTAAAGAAAAAACAACAACTTAATATCATAATGTAATCTTAATTACGTGAACAATATCTCTGATAAAATGTTTCGTGAACCTCGTCTCATTGTATTTGTGTGTGTTGTCTCGCCTCAGTGTTTTTGTCACGTTATAATTTACCCTGCTTTCCTGGGTCTAGATGTAGTTTAGATTAAAATAACTGCGGTTATTTTGATAAGATCTTTTCTTATTTACTTATTCATTGTTTTTGCCGCTGGACATTTAACTGGAATGTTTGCATAGTTTGCTAATTTTAATATTTGTTGTGGTTCTTATTCCTTGTACTATCTTCTTTTAAGTGATTTAGACAATAATGAACAATATTGTATGTCAACAAGTTGTGGATGTGCTGTAAAAACCCAAAACATAGAAGTGCCATAAATAAGCAAGTACCAGAGCAAGTAAATGTAGATTTAAAAAAATGGGGAAAACATGTCAAATACATAGAAAATATGAAATCAAAGACAAGAATATGGTCACTATAGCTACATGTGCTATATGCTGTAGAATGGTGCTTACACAATCTACATAACATAATCTTATTGAAAATAACCTTTTAAAAAATACAAATCAATCTGTTTAATTCACATAGTTTTAAGATTAATTAAATTTTGAAATCTTATTATTTGTAACTTCTTTTCAGACAAAAAGTCGTGACAACATTTGATGCTTTCTTTCCTGCTTTGTCTACATTTAAGTATATAATGTACTTTTATATCATGGCGGCTTAATTGAAATGGGAAACAGATACATAAAATTTCAAAAGGTAACATGTACTGGCTTTAATCTGAGTACGCCAGTTGCAAAGAAGAACCTTCGGTCGTAAAATGTAAATTCGATCTGTTGTAAGATTTGTTGACGTGTACTTTAGAGTCAGTAGTATATCATTAAGTTGTTCGATTTTCAGCAAGACAAAAGCAATGTTTTGCTAATGAAGGTTTAAAGATAATGATTTCCATTTTTTAATGTACAAACTTTCAGATTGGAAAATTTAATTGTGAGAATAGAAATTATTATGCTATTCTTTAACATTTCCCGTATATGATCATTTTTAAAGTTACCCTATTAAAGATAAAACAACTATTTCCACAATCAACAATAGGGCCAATAGAAAGATTTAATATCAAATCAGATGAGACAAAGAACAAATGAAGAAAAAAATAATTTCGAAACAAACAATAATCGCCAATCAAAATGATTTTTTATCAGGATTTACAGAGTCCAACTGCGCCATTTATAAAATAACACTTTCTCTAATACATTAGACAGTTGTCTTATATATGTATACAAAAAATACAAATGAACAAAGTTTGAATACAAAGGGAAATAAGAGAAAGTCCTTTAAGAATTATCACAGATATTAATATTTGTACTATCAAGAGACAAAGGCATACAAAGTAAATGTAAAAGTGACAAAAAACAAAGATGACACATAACACACACAAAAATGACAACAAATACTGCTAAGGAAAGGTAAATCGGCCAAGGACAGATAAGGTTGCTTTATACGTAACCTGGTAGTTTCTGAAGTTTTTTCTCTCACAGAAACAGTGTAAATTTCAAAATCTCCTCAAAAGACAACTTACAGCAGGCCCAATCATCCAGAGTTAAAGCAGACAAAATAAACTTTAAACAAACAAAATAAATTATTATGAACTAACAATATATGTAAAATATGTACAAGAGATAAATACTCCCGCAATCTACTGTGTCAAGCGAGAGAGTAGTTTGAAATAAATTAGCACAAGTGATGAAGTAAAATGAGAACAAGTTAATTAACTATGACGTCATAGGATAACAATGCATTGACGTTATTTGTCAAGATCAAATGTGCAGTTTGAAACAACAACAAACGAGGGAAACCATCGAATTTTAGAAATTTATCAAAACCAGCAAAACAAAATGCAATATTGTGAAGCGAATAAAGGTAACGGAATCCAGTAGTTATATGTTATAATAAGCCGATGATGTATCGGCACATGACATATTATAATGTAGGTATGTTATTTTAAGGAATTTGCTTTGGGACATTATGCAAACCTAAATTAAAATTATTTACAACAATATAGTTATCTTAAAATAGTAGTAGACATGACAGTTTAAATTTAAAAAATGAATAAAAATGATAGGTTATTTCTCTGGGATGGAAAAAGAGTACATTTTGGAACCAGTCCAAGCATTTGAATAAGCATTTCAATGATGTGGATTCCTATGCGTACATTTAACCATGATGACTGCTTTAATTGCTACCACTTTCACATACCATAATTATCAACAGTATTTACTTTCGAGAAACGGCGCTTTCAGGGACATATTATATTAGGATTAAAATCCTAAGTCCGGGACGCCAAGACAACCGATTCTGATCGTGATCAATATATTATTAGTTGTAACTGTATGCAATTTTTGTACATTGCAGATGTATAAGAATTTGGTAGCTCGTATTTGATAAATTCGGGTCTTAAATTATGGTTTCGGACATTAAATGCACAAATCGTTAAACGACATAACTCAGACAAATACCACATGTTGCACACGATATGTACTCAGTGATCTTGGCATAAAAATGTATCCAATTAAAGTTGAACTTGAATTAAGTGGTTTTGAAAGAGATAATATTTTGATATACGTGACACTTTTGACAGCGACGTATTGCCTTGTTTGTTAGCCATTTTCATCTATTTTAATCGCTGCATTTCAAATGTATTTTTCGTGCTGCTATTCTTCTTCAAGCATGTAAAGTAAGACAATCAATTTTCCAGTGACGCAATAAAACGTTCTTTGCTTTGAGTAATGATGTAGTGATCGTTCTTTTTTTCTGTCTTTAACATTGTCCAAATGAAATAATTGGCCATGCACACTTAACATACAAGTTTTCTGGTCAAGCGAAATTTTTCTATGACTTGATCAGCGCTGTAAGATCAGTGCACATCTTAGAGGATTTCGATTACGGTCAGCGTCTCTAATTATAGCTTCGTTAACGCAATGTGGTTATTTCTCTTTTGTTTTATCCTCACGGCCATTTATCCTTAACCAACACAAGTGAAATATTTAGGATGAATTTAAATTAACGAACAGTGGCGGATCTAGGATTAATCTATTTATCTCAGGCTCATTTTATCCTTAACCAAAACAAATGTAATATGTATCTTGAATTTAAATTATCGAACAGTTGCGGATCTGTGATTAATCTATCTTTTTAATTTGACCAAAATCTGTTGGCCAAAATCTATTTTTACCATGTTTTCCTCGCGTTCTCCTCATGTTTTATTACTCGAAACCGCCAAGAAGCAAGCTCAGGTCGCCAGCACCAAAGTTATATTTTTAATACTTTCTTTTTAAAAACAATCCCATGAATCACAAATTACTACATTTGAACTGTAAAAGTATTTGGGTAAGTTTAATGAACTTTTGAATTTTTACTGGCTACTTTGAACCTAGCTGTCTTGTGCTTTTGGAGGATAGCCGATACTTGTCCGTTGCAGACTATCACATTCTTCGATTAACCTAATATATATTTACTGGTTGGTGTCATTTGTAGATCAGGAAAGTAATAGCACATGTAATGAAGCTAGTTTAAAGCCTAAATTAGATGATTTATTGAGCAAGTGGCCTTCCGTATATTTCATTGCAGGGTACTTAAATGGACAGAAACCATTATCGGGATATTCTGATTATAATAACATGGGTAAACCACTACAGCACAAAAAATATACGCCGTGTAAATAACAAAAATAAACATCCTGCTTTAGTATATTATTCATCACCTGATATTTATTTATATTTTCCTTCTATCTTTTTAGATTACATATAGGATGAACGTGATGCTTTTTGAGGAAGTGAATCAATTCCCATGTTAAATATGGTATCTATAAACGTAAATCACAAAAATAAACTATTTAAGGATGAACAAAGCGAATAGGAAAGTCTTCTTTTTAAAGCATTAACTATTTCTACCTTTGAGTAGTCTAATGATGTAATAAATTCTTTCTCAAATACACCTCATAGAGTAAAGGAACAATTTATTCATAAGACCGCGACAAATTTAAAGTGAAACCATCCTTGTTTTAATTATGCTTGCAGAAAGACAGTGAGAAGGATGAAGCGCGGCACTTACTTTTTTATATTCAACGTCAACAATAAACAGAAAGGGAACAGGCTAATAAATTGACATGACAAATTAACATTTTGAAATAAATGTGTATCAAATAAGTATTCCATTGACACTATAAGCTTAAGATCTACTTCAGAAAAAGTTAGTCATTTAAAATGTAATAATCTAATAATAGTAATCGTCATCTTCAATCATATTTAAGAATTTCAAAGCATGAATAAATGGTTTGAGAAATTTAAAATTAACGTTTAGTGAAGCGATACTGAAAATTATTTCTATAAGGGAACTTGAGGATGCAATTAAATTGTCCCATAATATCGCTGCCAGATGATATTCCTTATGGACCTTCCGCATACATCATTAAATTTGCTCTTGTCATTCATTACCTAAAACCAGGCAAGGATCTAAGAGATCTATTAAGTTACAGGCAATTGCTTTGACTACTATATAAGCTAAATTTTGCTACTGATGATAAGTAATAGATACATTTAATATCTTAAATTACATTATTAATAGAAATTCAAAGTGGATTCAGACACCAACCCAGTACCCTTGACCATCTCGTTAGGTTCGAATCTTTTATACGGTGTGCCTAAGATGGGACTTTGGGCTATATTGGTTTCAATCGTTGTTTACTTATATCTATTCAGTGTTTTCCTTCTGACAAAAGACTTCAGGATAATTTAGACCCGCTTATTATCTGATAACACGCCCCCAACAACAACAACAATCAACAAAACAACAACAAACAAGCAACGACACACACACATACAAAACAAACAATAGCCCCCCCCCCAACCAAAACAAACGAAACAAAAACAAAACAAAAAACGACCAAAGAGTCCCACAGAGCAGTATCTTTTCCGTTACCCGATTCAAAATTAAAATAATTAATATTGTTAACGCACTTGGCATTTCATTGTTTCTTTTTTTGGACAATTTTCTTATATGTTGCCGCTCTAGGAATATAAACAATATAGGTAAGCAACTGAATGTCCCAATAAATGAAATATCTCGAGCAACAATAATGGCTTTAAATTTCCACCAACCAAAGCCGTTGTGCGTATTTTTCATAACAATCCAGAACCAGAGGGCGCTCGTGGCTGAGCGGTTAGAGTCACTGACTATTTGTAACACCTCACTTTACCGCGTGGGTTCGAGTCCCGGTCGGTGCGAGAACTTTAATGTTGGGAGGTTTTCAAGACAACCTACGGTGCGCCGTGGTTCTACACAGGCATAAGTCTGGGGTCTTTCTCCATCAATAATTAGCTGGGCGTCGCCAATATAAATAACCCAAAACAAAACAAAACAAACTATCTTCAGATTACGTTTGTAGTCCTGTCAAAGAAAAACTCAATTTATTTTTTGTGCTATATTTTTTATTGTTTATATTTACCACAAATTCCAATGTGAACAATCTTATTATCTCTAAACTTATGGATTTGTTTATTCCATACTGACTGGTGAATAAATAAAAAAAGTTTCTTTAGAGCATTAGTAAGACAGAAATATTATGGCACCACTGTTTACAGCTCTTCCAGGAGATCGCATTTCCTGCTGCTGGGCGTTGTAGCCTTCAAGACTTCACATGCAGAGAGCCTTCACGTTGAATCCAATAAGCCGTCATTGCATCGTAGATTGAATTTAAATTTCATTAAAAAACTTTCACGCATTTATTTGAACCAAGTTAAAGACATTACTGAATGTTTATTCTTTGTTCAACTCATAATCTAAAAAAAATCTTTCTTACACATCTCGTCTTACTTATTTCTCGAAATGCAATCAAAATTTATCTTACTACCTCGATATATATATACCTTTTCTTAAACTCATATTCAGATGTCGGCTTTGCTTCCATAATTCTTATTAATTAAAATAGAATAACTTACTAACTTACTTGCAAATCCATCAGTCTTTAAAGCCAATGTTCAAGTTATCAATCATTCTCATGTTTTTTTCAACAAGTGCTTTTTATTACATATATGTATTCAATATATTTTAATGGTAAGTAATATCACACCAAGCTCTTTCCTCTGTCATTCTTCAATAAACTACAACATCTTAAATCGGGGTTAATAATCTGTATTAGCAACTATGTAGTGCTTGTGTGTTTAAACACTCAACACCTTCTTTTTCCCAGAAATTATAAAAAGCAGCCTAATGTTTCTGAACAACTTTTAGCATCGATTCAGGTGACAACATTGAAGGAATCACGAAGTATAAACTGCAAAACCATTTATGTGTTTTGTAAAACATTGAAAACTAGAATGAAAATAATCTGGAATTTTGTTCGAACTTGATGTGAGAAGTGACGAGGTCGACATAGTGGGAGAATATATAAATTATATGAGGAAGAACAGAAAGAATGATTGCTGGGTGGTAAAAGACTTTTATATTATTGCAGTACGGCTCAAACAATTTATACACCCCAAAACCTTAGCCCTAAACTTTTCCAGAATCCAAATTGATCCGCCACCCGCATGTCAACAATCCAGAAGTGGAATAACTCACTATACTTTTTTCACAGACTTGATGATTCAAGGGTTATGTCACTATTAATGTTCGGCCCAGGAATATATTTTGCATAACTGTCACTTATTATATAGCCGTCAACTTAACATACAGCAAATTCCGAGGCGAGGTGTTATTTTGTAATATTAAGTGACTCGACACATTTAAAACGGTTAGTTGGTATATCTTCTTACAGATGTCAATTCTCGCGTTCATTATATGGGTTACATAAATAGCTACCGAAATATAGTTTGTTTTACTGTTACTGACTTTAAATATTTGTGAAAAATTAGTTAACGTTAATTTCTTGCGTTTTATGAATATTGTGGCAAGTAATTACAACACAATCAGCTAGATGGCAGTTGCGACTTTTATCACAGTTCTCGTCGTATATTCGGAAATATACGATTCGAGCTTTGGTAATATCAGTCATATCAACCAGTTGATTTATGGTTAAATATCCAGTACGAATATATGATGTAAGTTTTTGGTACATCATAGACTACTGTTCATAATTGTGACAAATCATAGAATATTGAATCTTATTTTTATACCAGGGATTTTTACTGCGTTCAAACAGAGAAAGATATCAGTGTTTCACAAATACAAGAATTTTAAAAATTCAAATTTTTGAAAAAGATATAACGTAATTTAAAACATCAAGGTCGGTGGAAGCAAAGAATTTCTAGAAACTTGAACACATGCGATGAAAGGCAAAGAAATACAAGGAGATACAAATCGGCAACTCTACCACAACGCTACGGGCGTGCCTTCGTTTTATTTTCACATTCACATAAACAACTATTGTCTTATACAGACCAGAGCATTGACACAATTAAGTTATATTTCAGAAGGACTATGTAAAATTATGTTTCCTTCCTGTGCCAAGTTAATAATGTATTTAAACTCATTTTGGAAATTCAACCGGAAAAAATCAACAAAGTACTTCAGACTCTCTGTTTATAACTTTTCATTAATTTAAATCAGAATACTTCTTTCGTAATAAAACTATTCGCATCATTAAATAGAAGCCTTGTTTACATTTGGTACCAAATGATGTCCGAGTTATTTTTTAAATGCATTTGTGTATTATTATCATCATAATGTTACTTAATATAAAACAAGAAAATAACCCCTATTTTCTTTTTCCAAGACACGAACACTTTTTGTCGTATATGCTTTTAATTTGTATCATGTTAAAACTAGTAGGAATCAGTAAAATGCCTTTCATATCAAAAGCAACTCCTCTGAAAATAATCTCTTCATTTTAAAGGTATTAGACAAAATGCAAAATGTATGAAAAAATAATACATTTACTTGATTCAATGCATTTTAAACTAAAGCAACAAGAAAACAGTATATATGACAAGGGGGTGTAAGATATTTGCATTTATGAAGCGAGTAGTAACCTCATACTGATCAAAATATTTCATAATCAGCAACTACTACTATGTTTTTTTAACTGTTCAAATGTTAATGAGCATGGGCTACATTGACTAAGAGTGTTAATAAGGGGTATATTCACTTCTCACAACGACAATATCTGGACTGATATTCCACATGCAGTTCATCAAACAATATTTTCGGCGAACTAAAACATGTTTAATAGAAGAAGAATGCTTAAACTTAACAAATATATTACTGGACCTTCCTGCTTGGCAGTAACAACACAAGCTACAGGACTAGAAGTTGGTTTTGTGAAGACTTTACATTAATGTCCATAGATTGCAATGTAACCTCGATGATTTGTTCAAAACTAAAACTTTCCTTTCCTTAATTCTATCTTCACATGAAAAGGACGTTACACCCATTTACTCTTCTCTGGCTATTTCATTCTTCATATAAAATATATTAATTTATAATCAACAATTTTGTGTAGTCCTTCTAATAGAAATAATACTTCTCTCTCTCTCTGTGGACATTATTTTTCAACAACATCACAACTGTCGTCATTACCTACTAAAGAAAAGCGCGTATTTAAGTAAATAAGTTTTCTTTTCATCACACGTTTGAGAAGTACGAGGTTAGAGCTCTGTAAAACTGGTTGAAGCACCCCAGCCAGTCCCGTTTGCGCACTGACCGTTTCAAGACGGTAACTGTTGAGTTTGCTTTGTTTTGTTGATTAACTCATCACAGATTTGTTAATAGTTTAATACTTTTACATATGGCTTGTTTGAGAATTCATTTGTTCTTTGAGTTTTCTAATGTTGGTATATGTTGCAATGCTCATAGGACTTTGTCATACGACTGTTCCATGGCGGTAACTGTTGAGTTTTTCTTTTTGTTTGATATTCATTACAGGTTTGTATTTACTTTAACATAAGACTTGCACGTGAATTCCTTTGTCCTTTGTCTTTTCAAATTTTGGTATATATTGCAGTGCTCATAGGACTTTGTCATATTTTCTTTAAACCATACATATCATAGTTGCACAAAAAAGACATAATAAAAATTATATATGACTACTTTTTATACTACCGTATCTTATGCACATACAATTCTAAAATGGCATTAAATTATTTCTATTTATTTCTTTCAGAGTAGCAAGCAGATGAGTGGTCTCTTCTAACATCACAACCATCACCGCGTCGGCTCGTTTTCTAGTCTGGGCGAAATTTATTCATGGGCGGAAGTCTTCCAGCTGACCTGTAGTGCGTCGGTGGTTTCACTCAAATATCTTTCTAGCGTCTTTTTACATAAATAATATACTTTACTTTATTAAAGACATATCTGTTAATGCAATGTACTTAAAAGCAAAACATATACTATTTTAGTTCACCTGATTTATTATTGAACGCGTTTAATTTACAAGCGGTGGAATTATACACAAATATTGCATTTAGCAGAGCACGGATTGTTCCTACTCAGCTCATTTAAAATAAACCGTTAGAACAAACGGATAAAGGTACTTATTTGCAATTTGTCTCTAGCCTCATTTATGTGCTTAAATCCATTATCTTCATTTCAAATCATGCTATGAAAATAACTCGACTCTATGTCATTTACCTAAAGTAATTGAAAGATATTTTCTTTTGATACACTAGTATCACCCTAACTTACTGGAAGGTTGGCAGAATTTTATTGATACGACATAAATGTCACCATTTGATTGATAACTTCCTTCGTTTATCTAGTAAGAAAATGGAAGTAAACGGAGATAAATGGTGTAAGACGTTTCCGATGACAATCCTGAGACTATATTATGTCAAATTAAGTTACGCTTAACAAAATATTCATTTTGTTATACATTCGTTAATTTTAACTGGAAACATCAAAATATAGAATTGGTATACACCTGAAAAAAACACAACAACAACTTAAAAGTGTCAGGTATAGGACTTTCTACATTCAAACTTACCGTTTCAAACTCTTCATTTTTCTATGTGTAGATAAATGATGCCTGCAGCCCATTATAAAAAAATAAAAATAATCATAAAATATATTTATCTTGTTACATAGACACACATTAATATTTTATAAGTGCAAACATCTTAACTTCATTACTCAAACCACAAATGAGAGAACGCCTTACCATGAATTATAATAAGGTACTTTGAACATTATTCATGTACTGATTGCCCTCGTCATGCAAATAATAATAAATACCAACTTTTTACTTAAAATATTATGATACATGTAGCATGAAAGCTATTGATTTTTCCCCTTGTATAACAATTTAACGATAAAGATTGTGAACTCATGCAAATTCAGGATAATGATATATATATTTATTTTCTGTCATTTTTGCAAACAGATATTTGAGAAAAGAAGAATTAAAAAAAATATGTGTTGCTATGTCTACTTATTTTAATACTTAGTTTGTGATTCAAACACCGCAAAACGTTTATACGTTTGAGCATATTATGATATAAATCTGGCGCTTCAGTGGATCTAATTTAGATATAAAATTTACGTAGCATAAATGATCTTAATTGCAATTTTCCAACGTTTCCCTATTAGTTCATACCGCCTATCAAGAAAAGTGCAAAATTTTCAGCAATGTCTAGGTTATCGATCAGTCTTTATGTACAGCATGTAACAACATTTAGCACCTACCTATGCATTAACACACTTGTTCTTTTTGTATAAATTTCTTGGTTTTAAAATGACATTGTAATACATGTATATTTTTGTCTGTAATGGAAATAAAAAACAACAACAACCCAACAACAGTAAAACAACAAACAAATCAAACACAACCTTACAAAACATTTTAGTTCTAAGGATTCATTTACTGTTGTATCTGTACCATTTTTAATATATTTTACTTTGGCTTAGGAAAATTGTTGTTTAAATATTTGAGGACTTCATTAAATTGGGCTGAACGTAGTTTTCCTTTATTAAAGTCAAAATAGAGTGCCTATTTGGAGATGTAAATGGATGACATTTTGAAATGTAAATCGGAAATAAATGTCACATAATTTCGTCTGCCAATATCAGCTTTTGGAAATAAACATCCAAGGGTAATCCTTGCTGCCATTAAAGATGTTGCAAATAACCAAGTATTGAAATAAGTCCTATGAAAAACTTTGCATGCTCTGTTTAAAGATATACGATGAAAAAATATTGTCTTTACATACGTAATTATGATATATATTACGGAGAAAAAACTAGTAGCTAACATAAATATGTAAATAGAATACAACAAATTTCAACTATATGCCCGCAGTACAACTTTATTTCTATTTGATAATTATTTCATTTCTGAGCTACACTATGGGCATATAGAAAGAGATATCGCCAGGAATGTACGTTTTAGTTATATCACTAGATTTTAACTAAATGGCAGGCGAGCTAAGACAAAGTTATGTACAATTAACTCACGTAATGAAGCCAAACGGCGGTAGAGACACTCGCTTGAAGACTTTACTGTTAAGCAATGTCATAATGGACACAACTTTCATAAAGAGTAGTTCAGCCTGATTGTTTCCTTGCCAAGAATCACTAACAATTAACACTGTTGTATATTGTATTGACACAAATCATATTCGGTTATTGTATTGTTTGTCAGTAATATGAACGGTTGGTTTATTCATAAACTTGTTTGTTTTCTTAACGTGTTTGATATGCGAAATAACTTATAAACATTTAATTTACTTATTATCCTTATAAGGTATCATTAAATGTATTTTAATCTATCGAATTTTTTATGTTAGGTTCTTACGTTATAACTCGTAAGCTTATCGAATTCGAGACCTTATGACCAAGTACACAAAGACAACACAAAACACAAAATCATTTCAGATAGAGAATAGGTACATAGTCTACAAGAAGGAATGTAAATACAAAACTTTATTATCTTTAATATAGGTTTATGTGTACATTTAATGACACGATGCTACTGCACAATAAATCCGCTTTTAATGTGACATTCGGAATATGCACGAAATTTCAGTTTTGTCAGGCTCACCAACGACGTGCTGGTTTACAGATTTGTCTCTGCTATTTAGAACTATCCATCTCTGTGCATAGCTTAGTCGAACCGCATCTTAAATTCTAGAACACCAGCATATTTAACGATGTTGAAGATACCATTAAGCAATCTACTTTTCACTTGCGTCATTTTCCACTGTACTGCCGAATCTGACGCAAAGGAAATAAAGATTGCTTAATTTTCCTCTATATATAGCTCGACTGATGAGATGAAAAATTAAATCACAACCACAAGATTAATTACTTACAAACATGTTAAAATATTACACCTAAATGCTCTACTTCTTTAAACAGAGCTCATTTTGCCGTGATTCTATAAAAAGTCACAATTTACATTTACCATGTTTGCCATTGTCTAGAAACAGTTCAGATTGAACTGTCTGTGGTATTTCTTATAGAACGTCTCCTTATTTTTCTAGCTTTACTCTCTTTTTACCTTTGTTCTTCAACGGAAATAGGAGACCAACAATAACTACTACAACAACAATGAGGTATACCAGATGCATCCAGCAAAGAATGCATGCTCGATAGCGTTCGTACATATACACAATTACTTAATTTATTAAAGTGAACATAATTGTACATAAACACACACACACAAACAAACACAATTTATAATTTCAGAATTTTTATTATTGTCATCATTTTTTACGAATAATCGAAAATAAATGATGACATTATTGTAAACGATTGACTTTTTTCATTTGGTTTATGCGTATTTCAATGTATATGGTTCCAGAAAGAAAAGGTACTATTAAGAATACCTCTGGTTGTCAGATTAATTGTTATTGTTATTAACACTGCTTGCCTTAAAGAACAACTGTCAGAAGGTGCGAGGCTCAATTTTCCAATTAAAATATACTTCCTTAATAAAGTATATAAGATCTTCGCTCATATATTACATTAATCATAATACCTTATTTCAGAAATTTAAAGTAATAAATGGTTTATATATATATATATATATATATATATATATATATATATATATATATATATATATATATATATATATATATATATATATATATATATATATATTTATATATTTATATATATATATATTGTCATGTACAGTAGTACACCAGCGTTTTAGTCAGGTTAAGGTGTTGTTTACCGTTTTAGTATGAGTGACGTAGCATTCGCATAACTGCTAGAAAGAAAAGGATCATACTAGAAAATTTATTTGTTTATTTTTAACTGGGTTTCGAGATTGTTCTGGGTTTCGTGAATACTTCGTTCTAGAGACTTCTGCGTTCTAGTATTTCTTTTGGTCGTGTTAGCCGATTTAAGTTGGAAGTTTGGACAGATAGTTTGGAAATACTTGCAGCTTCTATATTAAACCTTTCTTTGTTGGAACTTACGTGGACTTATATTCTACAGTGATATAAATATTAAAGTCTTGGATTTGGAATTATATTAATTACATTCGTTTATTGTTTTACCTTTTGATTATTTCAATTGTGCGTATCTACGAGACATTCTACCGAAAACTTTACAGGATAATTCGACGTTGGTTTATCAACTGCTAAAGGGACCTCCTAAAGGGACAAACTGTAAGCTAACATATTTTTTTTTGCTTTCTCAAATTTTGTCTGATTTATTTCTTATTGTTTTATTACGCCATAGATTAAATTGTTTATTAAAACAAAACATTATTGTACTAGTTTGTTGCTGGCTTGTTCTTACTGTTTCACCATTTCGTCGTTTAGTAAACGTGCCATTATATCAATAAAGCTTATATAGCGACATCGGTCGTAACAATATATATATATATATATATATATATATATATATATATATATATATATATATATATATATATATATATATATATATATATATATATATATATATATATATTAATTGGAATAAGAACATTTTATTGCGTTTCCCTGAGACAGGCATTAATTAAGAACCCTGACTGCTAAAATAAAGTTCTGGTCAACGCGTTTATTATTTACTTTGACACTTAAAGAATAGTGTCAAAATAACAATATACAGAAATAGTAACATCATTTGTGAAATTAAAATATGCAGTCTGTGGACAAATAAATTTAAACAGTTTTCAATTTGAAATTTCAATTATTTGACTTTGTTAAAATAAAATCTTTGCATAATTGTTTTTGACTTATTTCTTTCGTGATAAATATGTTGTAAATGCGAATCGTTGCTTTCAAAGTAATTAAAGTTACGTGATCATTACGTTGTACAAGATCGTTTCATATTCTGAAAGACAACAGCCGTGAAACCTTTCAATAAAACTAGAAAAGTAAAAAGAAATTAAAACCTAATGCATCAAAGTATTTTTTTTTCTTTCGGCTGCAATCGATGAAATATAAAGATCCTCGATTATTTAATATATTTTAAGAACATGACCCAGCATGTTTAATTTTTATCAGGTTGAGTTAAGTTGAACAAAATGAAGTTATCTTTAGATGTCACTGTTTAGAAATAATCAAATGTAGTCACACATACTAATAATGATTAATTATTAATTACAGCATATTATTATATCAACGTTCATGTACTTGTCAGTTTACCAACGGAATTATCATTTGTATTGGTTCTTCCTACACCAATAATACCTTGACCTGTTGGTCAAAATAATACATTTTCAATCGAAATAATGAAACTATAATTGCTGACAATTACAAATAAAAAACTTCAGTAATCAGATAAAACACATCTAATAAAACACTTATTTCGAATTTTATTACAAATATAAATAAGACGGGTTCCATCAAATTGAAAGCAAATAAATAACACTAATAATACTTCACTTTCTTGAATATGTATACAGTAAAATCAGTCCAAATTACTCCTATTGACAGTTACACAGTTTTTCTCCCAATAGTTTGTTTAAATTATAACCTGTGGACAACATCACATCGAATAAAAGGGAACCGATCCCTGAGTCTGTGATAACATCTACTGAACCATATATACTACTTCCAGTCCCACACACTTGTCTACAATTCTTTAGGGCCATGGTTGATGGATTATCCAGTATTAGTTTAAACGGTAACCAGTAATGTTTGTAACACAATGATTATAATCCTTTCGTAAAGAGGGTTTGTGACTCACTTTATGCACCTAGTTTTGGTTTGATGGAGAACTTATCTATTATTTCTATTTTTCTGATAGGCATATTAAGTCTGTTTAAAACTAACACTTTTAATACACTTATGGACTTTCTTTAATTTTTCAAAACTACGCTTTGGATATATAAGCCAATCTATTTCGATATGTTCTCAAAACGGCTGGAAAGTACACTGTAGGTACAGGATCGGGTTTAAGTTTGTTGTCTGTCATGACATCTACACAGCAACACTTCTTATCAACTGGCCTTCCTCTTCGAGAAAAAAAGTACAGTGTTCTGTATATTTGTGTAATAATTATATGATGTTTTATCTACTAGTCTGAGCCTACAGTAAGATTTAAGTATTGAATAATTACTAAAGAATACACACAATGAAGTTGCTTCTTCAAGAACAAAAGTATTAACCTATGCTAAGGCATTATTTCAAACAACGTTCTCGTTTAGAACTGTTTCCTGTCCTGTATATATTGTACATATGTTGATAGTTCAATGATTTGTATAGTATTCTTTAATCCATTGTTCACTCATACTGCATGTGCTTGCGGTTAATTATATCACTTGATTTAATGATGGAATATTTGTATTTACACCATTTGTCTGTGAGCAAAACCTTCAGAAAGTTTAAACTCCACAGTCGATCCTTTTCCCCCCTAGCCGTTCAAAGACGGAGACGGTTTTCCGTTTTGAGTGCAATGTCTCTTCTCTGTCACATCTTTATTTATTCTGTATTCCTTTGTGGTAGTTCAAATTATATTATTAATTATGAATTTTCGCTGTATTTGTCATTGGGCCTTTTCTAAGTATTCTATTCTTTCCGCTGATTTTAAATAATATTAGGTAAAAAACTAAATGCTGTCGTATTTATATTTAAACTTAGGACAAAAACGCATAGGCAAAATATAATGATTTTATAGAGAAAAGGGGGATTTAATGTATCTACATCCACCGAAAAACAAATAAATACTCTTTCATTTCTATCGGTTTTCATAAAAATCCTTATCTAATTAATTACTCAATAAAGGATCCACAGAAACATACATATACATTTTTATGCTTTGACAAAATGAACAATGTGTTATGTGGTGTATTTTCTTACTTGATATAATACTAAGTAATACTTAATATACTTAATCCATCAAACCAATGATCCATTTATTATTCTGATTGCATCTTTTACCTTACTATAAGCTATAATTGCGTTTTATGCTATACCAATCATACAGAAGGTAGTTCTCAGTCATAGCTTTGCTGGGAAACTTTATCTTAACGCATTACGCAATACTTGGTACAATTTAGACGTGCTTTCGTTAAAGTTTATATTTATTTAGAATTAAGCTATTTCCAACGATGCATATAAGTAAACACATCTTAAATGATAGAAGTATTATCATTGCAATCTTCACCGTTTTTTATACCAGAAACAACAATACATTTAAAGAAAATATTACTTGCTAACATTCTCTTCCACTCGTTGTGGAATTATTTCCAATTATTCTATTTTTACCTTGTTATTTGAACAATAATGTAACCTTAGATATGCTAGCTGTTTTCCATTTCAGTTGTTTATAATGTAGGATAATTGTTACTTTTAATGTTTCAGATGCTTGTTTAAACATACTGCCAAAAGCGTTTTTATAACCCTCTTCTCAGGAATCAAGGCGTACGTTTAATAAAAGATTCAAGATAACATCCCTAATGCCACATTTACTATCATAATATTCGCTTTCGTTGCAGATAGTTTCCATATACAATGAATATGCTGTTCTTTAATTTCAATGTGAAACACCTTGTAGACGTATTATAAGACGACCGTTTGCTCCTCTGTTAGAGACGAACCTTTTCATAGCGTTCTTAAAATATTTTTAAACAACATACGTATTTCTGTGGTCTAGGGAAATAAATATCGAGGAGTTGAATTTCACAGTAAATTCTCCGAATATCAAATATGTGAAAAAGAAAATTGCGTATATCTTTGAACTTTTCATTTTTTCCTTCTATTCTAAATCTGATAGAACAGTTTTATTACAACTTTATAGACTTATAGACATATAGGCTTACTGTTAGTTGTTTCACTTTGACGGGATATTTTTATTTACACTGTTTGTTTGATAGAAAAACCTTCGGGGAGTGCGAAGTCGGAGCGCTCCACAAACCAGGTTTAAGCACCCTAGTCTGCCTTTTTGCCCGTACGTTCCAAGGCGGTAACTGATAGTTTTTCTTTATGTGTGTTATGTCTTGTCTCTGTGTTTTTGTCACATTACATTTACCTTGTTTGCCTTTGTCTACAGATAGAAAAAATTAAATATCTGTGGAAATTTTGATAGGGCCTTTTCTTATTTACATATTTGTCAAAAACCTGGGACTCCGACTTACCCTTAGAGCTTAAAGGACTTTACCTGCTGAAAGTCTTTACGGTAATGCCAATAAGCCGGCACTATATCTTTGATGAGACAATTTTGCACTTCAGTTCATTAAAATATCTAACAGTCCTGCACACAATGTAATTTTTCAACTCTAAATATGAACACTTGTATGAGCGTCAACCAAATTAAACCTTTTGGTGTACGAATGTTAGAAAGCATTCAATGATCACACTATCAACTGAATCAAGTTAATGAAACTAATTAAATGGAATTCACACCATGACACTTTGTGCAGATTTAACTATTTGTAACAGTAATAAGTAGAAAACAGATCCTCTTAAGTTTACAATTTCTGCAAATGCCTAAGAAAAAAATCACACAAGCTACATCTCTATATATACCGATGGCTCAGAAGTCGACATCCGCATCATCTGTAGCCTTTACCATGCACATTTAAAAAGAGGCTCTCAAAAGGTAGTAGTATGAATCCAACAAGATTGTCGGTATATGCTTCGTTCTTCCTACGTCGTTGCAAAATTGGGTTGTCAATAAGTAATAACGTAATCAAATGATTTAAATTGCTTATTATGAACAATGCTTAATTAAATACGTTTGGCTCTAGGTACACTCAAGTTTTAGGCTCAAATCAAGGCTACAACATGAATCGGTACTGTAAGGTAAGTACGGTGTATACAAATAGCATTACGTCATTGTGTGAAAGACATACACACACGTGTTTTCGTCATTTTGAGTGTCATATAAACTGATATTATCGGATGTTTATTCTTATAAAACAAATATACATAACAAAGTTACTTATTTCATATAGTTCAGGTCTCTGTGAAGTAAGTTCAATCTCCCTCCCTCTTCCTCTTTCTCTCTCTATCTCACTCTCTCAGCCATTCTCTTCTTTTTATTTCTTTTTGAATATATTGGTATATACTCCGCATGTTCCTTTTAACTACGTTTTATATCAACAGTCTATCAAGATCTTCGGGTTTTGCTGCCAGAGGCTACTTTTCCCCGTTTTACCCCCGAAGTCATTTTTAAAAGTATAGTAACCAAATGCTAGGCAGATTAATATGTCAGATGCTCTTCCGCAAGTAACATTAATTGCATTAAACACCACCTACCCACTGAAATGGAGCTAGAGCCGAAAAAAATAAACTTATTTTTGATTTTATTTTAAGTCATCCTGATGTTTCCGGGTTTTTGTCATTTTGTCATTTATACAGTCTACTTAAATCTCAACTTGTAAAATCCCATATTACTGAACTACTTTTGATTTGAAACTTTCCAAAATTTCACTTGATAATGACAGTGTGTGTTGTTGGCTGTAAAGGCATCTGAGAAAATGAGATTAGAGCGCGTAATCCTTTTCAGACCTAACTGATGCAGATCTTGCACCCACACATGGGTTTAAACCACTCCGTTAAACGGTATATATATATTAACTAAATGATTATCTGTATGGAACAATTCAATTTCCACAAAAATACGTAGTTAAAGTTTGGCACCAATATAGTTTTTAGTTGAGGAAACAGGCGGGAAGGCCTAGCTTTTACTAACTGTCGCATTGAACATACCAGGATAACCCATTCATACCTTTTGAAATAGGAAGTTTAGTCAAAATGTGTTCCTTGCCAGGATCCGTAAACAGTTAACCATATTTTACTACATTGTATTGACACAAAGCATATTCGGTTAGGGTATTTTATGCTAGCAACATGAACTAACAGTTTAGGAATGTGTTTGATTATAAACTTTGCTTCCAACATGAGATTGACATTCTTAATAATTATTAAAAACAAGATTTTTTTTTATTTCAGCCCTATACAATATTTGTTATTGTTACAACCGGTGTCGCTTTATTAGTTTATTTATAAAATGGCACGTTTACTAAACGACTAAATGGTGTAATAGAAAGAACAAGCCACCAACAAACTAATACAATACTGTTTTATTTTAATAAACAATTAAAACTATGGCGTAATAAAACAATAACATATAAATCAGACAGAATTTCATAAAGCAACATAAATGTTAGCTTACAGTTTGTCCCTTTATGAGGTGTCCCTTTAACAGTCCAATTAAAAATCCAACGTTAAATAATCCTGAAGGGTTTTCGGTAGAATGTCCTCTTAGATACGCACAGTTGAAGTAATCTAAAGGTAGAACTATACACGAATGTAAATGATATAATTCGAAATCCAACACTTTAATATTTATATCACTGTAGAATATAATAAGTCCACGTAAATTCCAACACAGAAAGATTTAATATAGATGCTGCAAGAATGTCCAAACTATATGTCCAAACTTATATATATATATTATATAGAAATTCTTTGGGTATATATATATATATATATATATATATATATATATATATATATATATATATATATATATATATATATATATATATATATATATACCCAAAGAATTTCTAGAACATTCACGAAACCCAGAACATTCTCGAAACCCAGTTAAAAACAAACAAATGAACTCTCTAGCAGTTACGCGAATGCAACGTCATCCATATCACAACGGTAAACAACCCTTAACCTGACTAGCGTCACCTTAAATGCTAGTGTAGTACTGTACATAACAGTTATGCCCAGAGTAAATCATTCATTACTGCCAGTTATGCATTATACTTTGCGATAATGATTGTAAACAACAAGAAAGTTGCTGAAAAATATCTAATGACCCCACACATGAGGGTCGTTTGTTTTATTGACCCTTCATCAGATAATGACTGACAGGACACTTTAGCCATTCAAGAAACAGCAATCGTTTTTGTATGGAATTAATAAACCACTAAAAACTTGCTGATAGGATATTTTAAGTATATATTATAAGTTATGTATAAGTCATTTGTATACACGTTTTCGGCATCGAGTAGAAATGTTGTAGCTGTATACTTTACTGAACTGGGATGATTCATTCAAAGGCAACACGTTGAATTTCTTACTCGTGTACGTGCACCACTACCTGTATTTCTATTACTTTGTGCTTGTTTATTAATTAACTTATAGATTTAGCAACAATATACTAATTATGTTAATAACAATAGTGTTCATGTTGTCAAAGAAACTAAATTTCTTACTGTCATTGTCAGCAAAATTATCTTTTATACCTCATATCAAATATGTGAAAACCTGTTGAAATTTGTATCCCATACCGACTGGAGAGCTGACAGTAAAGTGTTATTACAACTTTAGAGATCACTGGTAAGGTCAAAATTAGATTTATTAGATTTTGGCAGCATTGATTACTGCTCTGCCAGAAGATCATATCTCAAGTGATTAGGCGTTGTCCACAACTACGGATTCCGAATGGCCTTTGGAGCCTACAGGACTTCACCTGTAGAGAGCCTTTATGAAGCTAATGAGCCGTCATTATACTCGTACCTCAGACGAGAAAGACTTGCACTCCAGTTCATTACGAAAGTTAAATCTAACCCCATAAATCTCGCATATAGTGTACTATTCGATCCTAAATACAAACATTTGTACAAGCGTAAACCAAAAACAATTAAACCTTTTTGGTTTACGCATGTTAGAAATCATACAATCATCACATGTGAATTTAAATCAAGTAAAAACAAATTATCTAAATTTCCACCTGGATAATTTAAAACTCTCGCTGTTGTTTAAACTCTTTGTACAAATAAATGTAATTTTCAGCGTTGGAGTGCAGTGAATCAGACACAAATTAATTTCTGTTGGTTATGTATCAACCGAAAAAACGCGGTGCAGAAGTGCAAGAGGCTTTCCTGTCCTAGCAGCTTATTGTTCATTCAACCTTGAGACAAAGAAACGACCACACCGTATAACTTTCATTATGGAAATTCCCATGTACGCGAATGAAAATTCGAACACATCAAACTTGGACATCAGTCAAAATTTGAAGAACATTTACATGCGATTAGAAAGAAGAAAAGTGAATAATCTGCATTAAATGAAGTTCGAGGGACTGCCTAAGTTGTGGAGGTCAAAATGCATAAACGTGATAGCGACATTTGCTGGCGTTTTGAAGGTAACAAACAATAATTTGAATTCAATTCTGATTTAGTGGATTCTTTAAAAGGAGCGTTCTGGGAAATTGAGAATAGCAAATTGAGTTATGTTATAGCAGTCATTTCTGACGCGTGCCAGAAACTGCATAAACGCATATTAGAATCGCCGACACGTCGGAAGGGGGTTGGGAGACTGTGTGCCCGTACCCTGCGTAACCCCCTCTCTAGTGATTCTGAAGATGAAAGAAGCATCCGTAAGGTCAAGAGCTAACCCAAACCTGCTGTTGCTTACGGCTATTCAGATATGGTTGCTGCTTGTCAGGCTTGGGGTGGAGAAGCCTTCATGACACTTCGGACCCTGTTTCGCTTGTGGCGAGTCCAATCACATCTATGGTAATTGCCCGTATACAAGGGGACCCCAGCAAGCTGACGCCTCCGTCAATAAGTGAGATAGACCATGAGTCGGAAATCCCAGATATTGACATTGAAAATGAGTACAATGTATTCTTCCTTTAGATCCGCCAAATTTGACAATGATCATTTTACAAATGATTTCTTCGTTTATGAACAAGGTAAAAAGAAAATTATTATCAAAATAGATTAAAAGATCATATTGATTTTGGATTGAAATAAGTGCAAGTCACTTTATTTTGGAAACCATTACATTTGGAAACCATTACATATGTTTTAGAATACCCTCTTTACCTGAAAATTGAATCTTCAATAACAACACGTCTGCTTTAGAAGAGAATGATTTTGTATTGCAAGCTGTTAAAGATTTGTCCGATCTGGATTTAATGCAAATGCAAGGTTATTCCTAAGGTTGTCAATCTATTACCTGTATCTATTCAGAGCAGTGGTAAGAAACGCGTTATTTTAGATTGAAGAACAGTCAATAAACACATCTGGAAATAATTAGTCAAGTATGAAGTCTTAAGATTGGCATTGATGGAGTTGGATAAGGGTGGGAGGATATCATTTTTAAGATATTTTCTATCTCCGTACAGATATTTGTGATTTTCTTTACAACGCAGAGTGATGATATGGCTTGTTACAAATTCCGGGTCATTCCTTTTAGAATTGGGGTAGCTCCCAATGTACATAATAAATTAACACGCCCATTAATTGCAAAGTGGAGGCTTGAAGGGTAAAAGGTGATTATGTTTCTTAATACAGCTACCACTTTTGCATGTACAAAGGCGATGTCAGATGACATAAAGACATTTAATGAAATCCGCCTTAATCACCAAAGTTGACAAATCTTTATGGGAACCAGTGCAAATTTTAGGGTTGTTATGTGCCATTTTGAATATCATAGATAGAGGGAACCAAAAATCAGTATGGGTTCCAGTCAGGAAGATAGCCAGGTTTGTTGGGCAAATTATCTCCATGAGTATCGTTATTGGGTCAGTGTCTCAGATAATGACAAGATATATGAGTATTGATACTTCGCAAGCACGCACGTGGAATTCGTTCATTGTATTATCAATTGAGAGTCATTTTCAGTTAGCTTTCTGGGAAAATACATTATTTTCCCTCAATGTCAGGAATCAGGGTTCTGTGGGCGCTCTTGTTTACTGATACATGTAATAAAGGAGTTGGTAGAATTGTTCAAAAGGGTTCAAAGTGATTCAAAAGGTTTCAATGAAACATGCAAGGTATTGCTATGAAATTGAATGGGTACCGCGAAGTGAAAATTGTAGGGCAGACGATTTGTCTAGATTTATCGAAGTTGATGACTGGTCGATCGGTAAAAATATTTTCGATATGTTACAAGGCAAATGGGGTATTTCACAGGTTGACTATATTGCATCACAACATAACGTGAAATTGTCTTGCCTGTATTTTATTCTTGGTTTTGGTGCGAAAATTCCTCAGTTGTTGATGCGTTTTCTTATGAATGGGGTGTATCATTCGGTCTAGATGTACCTCCGATTATTTAAGTGTGAAGAGTGTCAAGCTAGTGCAGTATTGTGGAGCAAGGGGTATTTTAGTAGTACCTGAGTGGAAATCTGCTCCTCATTTTTCACCATTATCATATTGTGAAAATGGTTTTTTAGACCTTTGGTTAAGATGTTTTAATTTTGACCACCAACAAGGAATCATATATTCCGTACAGGAATGTTGACGCCATGCTTGGTAATGAAGATCTTAAATTCCGCATGCTAGCTCTGCTGATTGTCTAGTCGGTCCATATTGCCGACTGACCGTTCCAAGGCGGTAACTGTCGGGTTTGCTCTTATTGTTAAATAACTCATCACAGACTTGTTTGTTTAAGAAAATCTAAGAGGCTGCTAAGAGAAAACTTGCCAAACCTGTAGAAAAGAAAGAACCAATCACTTTAGAACTTTTGTCGAGAATGTGTAATTCTTTATACATTGAAGGAAATGTTAAGAATCCGGGAACTATATGTGCTTTGCTAATGTCTAATGCAGTTTTTATGCGAAGTGAAGAACATTTGAAATTACGTAGAAATGATTTTTGAATTAATTCTTCTTATATGAATGTCTTTATTGATCCAAGTTAGACTGATACGTATCGCGATGGGGCACGGATCCTTATTACAAGAACTGGAACTGTATTGTGCCCAGTGTCAAATTTGGAACTTTATTTGTTGTGGGCAAATATTGATAGTGCTTCTGATAGTTCCATATTCTCTCAATTGACTGCAACTAAAACTGGTTTTATAATTTGTGTGGATAGAAAACATTTATCTTACAGCAATTTAAGGTCTTTGTTTATAAAGGCTTTTAAGCCTCATGTTCGGGATATAAGCCAGTTTTGTTTGCATTCTTTACGGTCAGAGGGAGCCACATCTGCAGCAAACTGTGGTATTCCTGATGGAATTTTTTAAAGACACGGTGGATAGTTCATTGAAAGTGCTAAGGATGGCTATGTGAAAGATTCGATTGATTCATCGTTGAAATTGACAATGTTTCTGGATTTATTTTTTACTTTCTTTATTTATTTCTTTATTATTTTATGTTTAAAAGTTAAAGTAAGGTGTTTAAGAGTGAACACGGATGGATTATATAGTAAAATTGTGCATTTCTTTTATTTGCTTTGCTTCCATCCGTACTACATATGGCGCTTTGCTGAACATTATCATCAGATGTAACAATTACATGAATAGAGACAATATCCTATACACTGATTAAAACATTACACAAGGACATACCAGTTACAAAATGTGTGTTTGCAGTTTTATGAACCCGCCGCAGTCCAATCAACCCTTCAAAGATTCGCCGACGTCGCTAATTGCGAAACATTAAGCACTTATATGAATTGTTTCACTTTGTGATAAACAGAATACTTAGATATCATATTTAGATGCAATGGTAAAAAGTTGTGAAAAAAGTAGTAAAAAAAAGCAAATACACAATAATCCCCGTTTCAAAACTTAACTGGTTTTTCATTAAATAAATACCAAATAATTCAAAAGTACTTTCAACACAATACAATTTAATCTCTTATATACATAAAATTGTGACGTTTGACGTAAAATGATAGTGACCCGCCTGTAAAAATCAATATTGATCTTGATTAAAAATGTTCATCGTTTCCCCAAAATCAATATTTTATGAATTATTCCACGTATTAAGTTGCTTTAGAAGTATATAAGACTTTATGTAAGCATATTGGATATAAATAATATTTTTAAGATTAAGAAGAACATATAAAACATATATATCTTTAAAAAGTATTTGCCCAATCAAATAATTAGTACGATAAAGTTATATTATTATTACAAAGTTTAAATGTAATATTGTAAAATCTTATTCTTTTAACTTGTCACATAACTCAATTGAAGCTCAAGTTCCATTGATTACCTTCACACTTTTATGTTAATACATACAGAAAATTTTATGATAGGTACATTAAATATTTTTGCTGTACTTTCGAAACAAACAAACAGCACCAAAGCAATAATACTTGCATGAAAAGGAAGACTTACTATAACACGCTCTGACTTTGTTATCACCAAATTTCGCGCACCTCGTTCCTAGTCCACAAATATCAATTCACTTAAAATACGAAACACTGTTTTCGGCTAAAAGCTTTCTCTTTCTAAATTGTACTGTTATACCAAAAGAACACTGTTGTGTTCGTTTAATTACTTTTAATCTAAGAACACTAGCTCACCGGAAAGCTTTAAGACATTAAATGCGTTAATAAGCCAACGCCATTCCGAAAATACGTCTTTGCATAATTGCGTTGATAAAACAACACTATTTGAGCCGGAAATAAGATCCGCACTCATTTATCTGAAACGTCTGTTGCAAGAAAGTACAGTATGTCATTTAAGGCAAGTATTGGGCATTGACGCTGGCTTTCAACCATGACAATGATGTCTCTAAACTTACCTACATATATACTTCAGTCAACCTTATTAAACCCTATTATGTGGTCGACAGTCCTTTATACTTGGGTCTTTGATTTAACTTTTTACAGTTTTTACTTTGAATGTATTGTTGTACTTGAACGGTAAGTTAAAGCCATCTTAAATGATTTTGTACACTTATCGGTATGATAAGTTATATTTACATAAGATAAGATATTTATATCGTACATATTTTAATAAAATCGCATTGAAACAAGTGCAATGAAATTGACAGTTTATTTTATCTAAAATGCAAATAAGTTTATAATAATTGCTTTTTATCACGTTTTTATCCGTATCAACATTGAAAGCAACAACAGATCATTACAATGGAAAAACCTTAATTGCCTCATTTTTCTTAATATAATACAACGTGACATATATGGCTATATCATATGTTCTTTACGGCCTACATGATTACGTGTACCAAATACATTGAAATCCTGACAATCACAATCTGTATTTAATTTCTAACTAATCAAATACTACTAAGTTATTTAGTTTTCCAGAATATAGCGCAGATGTGAACTCAATATACTTCGCTATCAACGTGCCAAATGCAGGTTTCTGATGTGAGCAAAAAACATTTGTTTTCTTATTTTTTTATCTTTTTAAGTTGAATATCATATATGTTATTTATATATTTAGACAACGATTGATAATTTACAAAACGTTTTAAGTAACAATAAAGTATTTTTAATGTGAAAAATAAAAAATAAATCAACTGTTGACATACCCTTTAATTGAGCAAACTGGAAATTCAGACAACTTTTTCGTCAGTCGGTCTGTTTTTAAGGCTGAAGACTCTGAGATAAAGAGATCGCTTTTTATTCAATCTTTTACCGTACTCAATCTGCAATTTCCAAATCTTGACTTAAATAATATTTATTCACTAAGTTAATAAACGGTCAATAAAGCATGGCATGCCTAATTGCTAAGGATATAGTAAGACTAGTGCCAATATACAAAAAATACCTTTTTTCAAAATGTTGATAACAGTTATGTAATTATATATCCATGCTTCAGACGACAATCTGTAATCGAAACAAAAAACAAACCTGATTGAACCTAAAAATAATGTTGAACATTAAAAGATAAATGTGAAAATAAGATTTTAAGTAGAATTACATTATTAGAAGTTTGTTTTGTCAATTACCACTGCGAGAAATAATGACGAATCCGAACAATCTTTTAATTTCCCTAATTGTATTACCTTTATATGGATTAAAGTTTACTGATCTGTTGTACATTATATTGTCTAGTTTTGTCGATATCAATTAGATATAAACATCTCAGACCAACTGCCACTTTTGAGCTCCTTAACTCCGGAAAATAGAGCTCCATTACTTTACCATTTTCCAAAGGAACCATTGTACCTTAATTAAACGGTATTAATAGCGTAATTTGATAAAACATTTTAAGTTAGATTATTTAAGTGCCAGATAGGGAGAAAAGACTAGTAATACAGTTAAAGATCAATCCTAAACTGCTCTAAACAAAGATTTGTATACAACAGACCATTCATGCTAGTTTTAAGCTATCAAATTAGTGAATCTGAAATTAAACCTTTGCCTTGGCAGCATATTTTGTTTTTGCGAAGAAAAATGAAAAATTCTTTAGTATGCTGTCATATGCCATGTCTTATCTGCTTAGCTTGAGTGACCCAAATGGAAAATTCATCAACAATTATGTCTCCATCTTTGCACATCATTGTGGCATACCTGTTAAATAAAAGTGGGAGACTCACTAGAACGGTGACCCTGAACTTAGCAATAAAATATATATGTCAAAGTCTTATGAACATTGCAACATATACCATTATTTGAACAGCCACAGGACGAAGGTATTCATATACAAATCAAATATAATAGAAAGAACAAATCTGGATGAGCCATTTAACAAAAAGAGAAAAGTGTACGCCCATTAAATGCAAATTTCCTATTAATGGACGCTTACAGTAAAGCAAGTAATATACTTCGCTATATACTTTCTACCGTGTCATCATCAGCAACAGAACAATGCTTTAACTCTGAAAACTTTCTTACATAAAAATCAATGCCATTATTTAATAATTAAAGAATTATGCGGCACACAGAACCCCATTAGACGGGAGACCTTTCAGAGCTTTTAAATATCACGAAAGACAACAGTTATAAGAAATAAATCTCCAGAAAAGCAGATACAAGCAAAGATCTTTTCTCCTGCCATATAAGTCAGACTCAGCTGAAGACATAATGATCGTTGATAATATAAGCAGACCAGCTTATTTTGCACTTGTAAACTTATTGAGGTCATATAAAGGTATTTTTATTCAAACCCCGAACGAACCACGCTTCTTATCTAGGATTTATGGCTTTTATCTTTAAGGTGGCGTCCATGTCGTGACCATCACTAAATTATTCCTCAACCTACTTTACATTTCTAGTCTCTAATATACAACACGTAAGCCAATAATCGATATAGAAAGTACTCTGAAGACATCAAACGCACCATAAGGCAATGATCATTTTGTATTGAGTGACCGATTGATTTTTCCTCTGGCAACAGTTATATAAAACAGTGTCCGTGACATTAAAACCAGCCTGTTAAATTATAAACCACTATTTTAAACAGAGCACGTAAATATCACTTATTAGTTTTGAATCAAACCTAAATGTTTGATAAACAAAAACTGGATTTCATTTGTTAATCTTAAACAAATACCATGTAGAAATTTGCATTACTACATAATATGAATTGCAAATGGTCACGCTGTTGTGTAACTATTGTTTGTTACATATCTGAAAAAACGATAGCATAACATATATGAATATTTTAAACTGAACCTTTGTAGAACGCTGAATTATGTCAGTGCAATACAGTTTTTCGCATTAATATCATTCGAGTTGAAATACCTCGTCCTGTTCGACAATGGACACCTTGGTAACATGCAGTTAGAAAGGTTTTTAAACCTCGATCAGGCTTTTATCTTTGCTAGCATACATACTTCTTGGAAGAAAGGGTCGGTAAATTAGAAAACCGAGAAGGTGTTTAATTTACAGATAATTGTGTTAGTCTAAACCTTCTAATGATTGAAGTACAATAACTAATGACATCTCTGAAAATGTTATTTGTCAATAAAGTTAATAGACAGTGTAGTGATTGGAACTTAAACGATTGCCTATTTAATTTCTTTAGGTATATGATGTCTTGTCAAAACAACTTATCAAGAAAGCACATGTCTACAATTATGACAGCCTTAACATTTAAATCGCGTCATATTTTTATCATGTTCGACACACTACGTGTGCATTAAATGTTCTTGAGGGTTTTGTATCAATTAATTTTTGTTTGCATCTTAACGTGCGCATCATTAAAGATGTATTTTTGGGCAGTGCTTGCTTGCAACACTTATCAGATGTATGAGAACTGGATTTCAGAAGCACACAGGATTGACTCCGCTTGCAATTGATTTCTCGAGTTCAGTTATTCATGCCTGGGAAGAGGTAGTGCCCGTACAGAATAAATATTTATGTCTAAGGAGACTATACACTTTAAATGTTTACATTAATATTTTTGTTTATTTAAACTGGAGTTAAGAATGAACAATGCCGCGTACGAATATCACTCATTGGCTAGAGGAAATGGTTCAAAGGGGAGCGAATAGCAGTTATTATGAGCGTTCTTCCTCTACCAGGCCGAGATATTTGCGAAATCCTATCGCTTTGAACCTTTTAATAACATAAGTCTATCGTACGATCTTAGTATCTTAGTCAAAACCTACCGCTCGCGTTTGGAGAGAAATGACGTACTCGGGATTTTTAGATTCAGTTCACAGGGTCGTTAGAGGTATTAATTAATTTCATACAAAGATTTTATGGCCGAATCCAGTAGGATGTATGAGCATTTGTTGAGCAATTTGTCAAAATGCCAAATTATATAGAAAGTATTGAATGTTTAATAAAATAGCTTCTATTATCGGATTTAAGTGACACTGATGTAACTTTTTTCCCAATCTATAATCTATACCTTATAAGAGGTGTTTATTTGTAGCTTAATGCACCGACCAAACAGCATTGCTGAGCTCTTTGGATTTTATTGTAACGGATTTGAACTATGACCCCTTGTCAGGCCACTACTTATTTCTTAAAGGAAGCATTATATCTGCTAAATCTACAAAATAATTAACGTTAAATTAATTAATTATGCAAATGTTTCTCCTAAATGTTTCAAGATATTTTATGCTTAAGGCGTAAATATTGGCGTCTACCTCTTATTCTCACTTATATCATTAATTGTATATCCATTTTGCAGTGCCGCATTGCAATTTCCTGCCACCGAAACTTGGGTGTCGGTTACTAATAAATATAAGTTCAAATGTATATTTAGTATAGTAATATATTGTTAGTGTGTTATTATGTACCTAATTATTAAAGGCGCGTGCATTTGTCTCATTGAACTTATTTTTTTTTAATTACCTAAAAATGCGTATTGTTTGTTTTAAGTATAACATATTCTCCATTTAGATAGAGGTGGCAAAAGTATGCTCCCAGTTATTCAGTAACGCCATGCTGATATTCGTTACAACAATGGTAAAATACCAGAACAGAACAGAACAGAAATTTTATTTAAGATGTGTACATATAATAGTGTACATCATCTTTAAAACATGTATACATATAGATAATTAACATGTCACGTGAACCAAAAAAAAAAAAAAATAACGAATAATTTTGCTTTATCAAAACTTCAAACATTAATTGTTATAGTGTATATAATAAAATAATATATTACAGTCTAAACAAAGAAAATGACTATGCATGGTAAATCTTCTCTAGCGAGGGGACCTAAAGCATTTTTATTTATGTAGATATCTATTATACATATCTTCACTGTCAGATATAGCTGTCAATGCAGAATACAAGTGTATCTAATTCTTTTATGCCTATATTTAATAAATATCCGAAACCTTATCATTTACATTAAAACTATATAATATTTGACTTGAACAGCGTCCATCGTCAAGAAATCCTGTATACACTTAAATGATAAGGTTAGCTAGTTTAGACAAAATAGAATAGAATAGGGAAAGAAGCAAAGTTTCCTAGTTCTATATCTAAATATATTAAACTTAAACTTTTTGCACTATATACATTATTTCATACTTATAATATAATGACAAAAGATTCTAGTGAAAATTAAATTAGACATTATATAGTATCAATGTATGATCATAATTATTATTAGAGCCACTCGTCTAGGAAAGGCAATCAATAAAATTATATATATATAAATATTTTACATATATATATTTCGTTGATATCGTTAAAGATCCTATACGAAATTGCTGCACATAGGCATGTATTAACCATGATGAAGTGTTCAACGTTTGCCTGAAAGTAAGAGGATTTGGACGTTAAAAACGATGTACTTAACGTTTTCTACGTTGCATCTGTTGTTTCTCCGTCGGCAAGTCTTTGTATAGCCATATGTCATTCGTTTGGGGAAAGTTACTTGATACATTGAGGTCAAGCTTAAAGAACTTAACGTCTGGAACATACGCTCTACAAGACACACTGGAAGCGATTTATTGACAAAGTAAAATCCTAATCCCCGAAATATTTGACAGTGGTTTGTTCGATGTCTTTGCTAGTTTTTAAGCCAATGTTGCGTAAGCCTTATTCATATGGTGAATACAATTGGATACATACATACATACATAATACATAATACATACATGCATACATACATACATACATACGTACACACACACACACACACACACACATACATACATACATACATACATACATACATACATACATACATACACACACGCATACACACACACATACATACATACATACATACATACATACATACATACATACATACATACATACATACATACATACATACATACATACACACATACACACATACATACATACACACACAGACAGACACACACACACATACGCTCAAACATTCACACTAATACACCCGCGCACACACATGTACATACACACGCACGCACAAATGCACACACGCACACACCCAGAAAAACACACGCGCAAACACACACATACACACACATACACAAACACCGGTTCATCGTCACACAAACACACGCGCACACACATGCCCACACATACAAGCACACACAGACATACATACAAACATACATACAGTCATAAAAACATACAGACATATACAAACCTAAACATATCACTTAAATATGATTGTCTATGGTTTGTTCACGATATGCGAGTACAATATTTCATTTTGTAGAACTATAACAGGAGTCCCATTTAATAACGTACATAGACTCTTACTTATATTTTAGGAAAAAGTAAATCTCCGGAAGTATTTAAGAGGGCAGTTATAGACCCTTAGCTGGAACGGAAGAAAATTGAACGTTCCAGAAAATTTCAGAATGATACCCATCGAAATCACGAACGTCAAGTTCTGAAGAATGTAATGCTTTTTAAAAGGTTAATTATTCTTTCCTGGTAAAATGAAGACGTATCAACTACCTATCGGATTTCTTTTCGGAAAGCAATTAAAGAAGGAAAAGTGACGTTACTCATGACGTTAGTTGACTGGAATGCTTACAATGCATGTTCCATTCCCCAGACACCCGCACGACTGTTTTTCATAAGCTAAAAGAACCATTCTACCCCAGTGTCTAAGGCGGTGGATAGAATTATGACGCCTTGTGTATTTACTAAAGACTGGCTTTGGATTTTTTTGTACTTCTGTTTGCGTACGAGTTGTACGGCAAGCATGATTACGGTCACATCAAGGCGTAGAAAATGTTCACAGACTGCCAAGCTGTTATTTATATTTTCGAACATCTACAAGAAGCACGAGCTAACATCTGTATGTTCTGCTTAAAGACCACATGTTCTCTTGTTTCTCAGGTAGAACTGAAAAGATACAATCAGTAGAAGACACTGATTATCCGTTCATCACCCAAAATTACATTAATTTTGTCTTTGTAAAAAACACCAGCATAGTTACAGCTTTGCGAGTAGTCTGTAATTAAAACACCGTTTAAAATATATTAGAAATATATTAGGTACAACTATAACAACAAAAGGTAAAAAGGACCACACATTCTAAAAAGAATAAATGAGAGTATGGTATTAATGGATTTTATGAGTCTCTTATCAACGTGATTAACGTGTAATTACACCATCACGGGGTTTAATCCAATAAATGTCCAATCATCCACGCGTATGTTAGGCTAATGTTTATTAATAATATCAACCCACATTATTAATTGAAACCACATTCTTACGAAAAAATAATTTACTTTATAAGCTAGACCACATGCTCGCTTAACGATTTGAGTTGATTTGCTACATAAATAAGCTACGTCAGTTCTCGAGCACTAAGCATCGTACTTGAAACATGGTAATTGACTTAACTGAGACAATAATCAGCATGTAGAAAACAACACATTATTAATTAAGCTCTGGCCCGACTTTCGTACTTTAAAATGAGGAAATATATTTAATTTAATTAACATGTAAAACGAAATCAAATATATTTAAAGATAAACTTATTTTTGTAATAACAAGTATGCACATAATGTTACCGAAGGTTTCAATTAAATCCTCACCCTAACATAGAATATTTTATTGATTTTTTGTATACAAATAATGTAGTTCCTGTCAACTTAAAACCTTCTGACATAGAAATGTACGATAACGTACGTCATAATACAGATTAAAACATTTACAATTAAAAAAATCACAGAAAGATAATATTTAACGCATTGCATTATAGATATAATACACATCCGTTTCGATTTTTCCGACACTTATAAACCAAATCTTTAAATTCGGAAACTCCGAGAAGAAAAATCCGTATTTTATGTATAGCGCTACGAAAAAAATATCTGATCTCTATGCGGTTCTGATCAGTTTATAAAACGAGTGTTTGTTTTTGCAAAGAACGACAATATTGCAAGAAAATATATGAAACAAAAACATCAATGTGATATTGAAAACGTGACAGTTGTATTGTTAGACAACAATGCAGGCTCTGGAACGAGAATGCACTTACTTTTTTGTATGCGTCAGATCAAATGGCACCATGATTGAGATGACTGGGGCTATATGCACATATTGCTTTTACAAAATAAAGGGATGGCATGGGATGGGATTAGCCGGCATTTTGCCGATACTGTGCAGCGACATTTCTATCATTATAGCACAGGGGCACTTATGAGGTGCCCAGGGACTGAACCCGGCTGGCCCATTATACTGACACCGACGAGTCAGGCGTAATGCTGTCCCATTAGCCCCGAGCGTTAGGAGGGAAGCCATTACTACCAATTTTAAAGTCTTTGGTTTGACCCGGCCGGGGTTTGAACCCACGACCTCCCGATCCGCAAGCCAACGCTCTACCACCTGAGCACAAAATATATGATGTAAATAGACATAAACATGAAGATACATATTATAAATTCATGTAACGGAAGAAGATTTTTCAAATATTTTCCTGCTTAAAAGAACATTTGTGTCGGTATAGCACTGATTAAAATACGATGAAATGAACAATATTTTAGCTTGTGTATATCAAGAATTGAATCTGTGTCAAATGCTGTACTGCATATAGTCTTCTGGAAGTTTTCCACTTCATTTCATAATACAGTTATCTTTGTCACCGCGTGGTAGAAACGCATATTCTCTTAAGAATGAGGTTTTAACGATAATATAATATGTTATATGTTCATTTTACTCATTGTTTCATTTGATCAATCCTGTTTAATGTAAAAATATGCGCGTTTATCAATACATTTTCCAAATCGACACCAATATTGGTATACACAATGGCCACTGGCTTTACTAAATGGCAGTGGTAACTGAAGCTTACGAAATGTAACCAATACTATTCAAGAAAGTAGATATATACATAGACATATAGATATATAGATATAGAGTTCAGTTTTCCGTAAAAATAGTTTTTATTTGTTAATGCCTGTTTGTGTTTTAGCAATTTGTTACTTTTCCTAATGGAACATATAATTAAAAAAGATTAAAACTCCACAATAGCAGTATGTTATTACCACCGGTTAATAGCACATTTCTATTATTTTCTAGGCTCAATAAATGTAATATCATAATTGATGTCGAAAGTCATTAAAAACATCTGTATAACATGAATATATGATTATGTATCTCCTACAAGTAAGCAATGAAAGTACTGGCGTTTCCGCCAATATGTAGACATTAATTACCTAAGGTGTTACCACATTTTCACGTTTCATCTTAACTGTTCTACTTAATACATTCATTCCCTGCGCCCAGAGCAAAGAACAATTTATGTATTCAATGTAGCGAAAACGAAAGCTTTAGAAGTCCATCAATATTTGACAAACAACTCGCTCAAGCGTAAACAGAAATCTGTACCAGACACGCAGACGAGACAAGAATATCTACATCATCGAACCATATATGAGCTCCGCCTATATTTGCCTGTTTATAGAACAACCGCGGAAATTGGAAATTGGAAATAAAATTCCTATTGTTTTATTGTTGTTGGCTTTTCAATTTTTTAAAAAAAACATTGCATAACAACAGGATAAATACACTCATAGATGCATGAAACTTGTAAATGCGTAAACAGCAAAGAAATGAACCAACACTGGAATCAATTGACGTCGAATAACTAAAACTATATCATTTACTGTAATGGATATTTATTACTAATATAGGCATACCAATTACAACATAATAAAGCAGATCAGTTTGTATACACTAATGTTAGGTTTTCTTCACATATGAATCATCTTTGGTCTGTCTTTGGTTGTTGACATATAGTGCTTGATTGCATTTTGAGATATGCAAACGTTTAACCACAAACATAGGAGGACTGGGTCTGAGATGGATCCAGTAGGGGTGAGGATGGGGGATGCATATCGCACCAACCAGGTAAAAGAGTAGCATTATGAAAACTCATACATTAAACTTAAAAATTGCTTAGCATTTAAAGTAAATTTTGTCTGTTGACTGCTTAGGTTTATTTTACTGTTTGGAATCAAACATTTACTGCGATAAAGTTGAATGTATCTTGATTCATACCCCCACCAAAATTGTCCGGATCCGTCCCTGGCCTGGGTTGCTAAAGCTTTAGCATTAACAACAATTTTGGTTTGGTTAAAACTGTTAAAATTCAAAAGAACAACCCAAACTATTTAAAATCTTATACGACCTCTCGATTTATGTCTCTACTTCTTAACCCCGGTAGAAACATTAACGCTTGCAGTAGCCGCTCAAGATTATTACGCTTTTCCAACAATTAGATATCGAGATAAAATACGTGGACTCAAACTCAAAGAAATTTAAGAAATAAACAAAGAATGCATATAAAAACAACAGAAAATAAATCATACCTTTACCTATCATTTTTTGTCAGCAATTCAATGCGAAAATTAGCAATCCTTGAGTCCTTGTAAGAAATTAATTGTCATTTCTTGCCATATATATTCATTACAAGATTAGAAACATCCGTCGCCGTTACTCTGCAAGAAAAGATAGATCTGAAAGCCTTGGCTTACTGTACTGACTTACCTTTGTCGCATAATGACGTAAATGGCTTTGTGGGATTATGCCCAGCCTTTCTATGATTATTTGAATACCGATCGGGATGAAAGACTAACGTGGGCAGAATCTATCTCTACCTAGCTGTGTTATGTGTCATGTGTATTATCATGATAGCGTGTAAATGATGTACCATATTCAAGTGAACATAGTGTTTTAATACAGTTAATCAGAATCCGCAATTTTTTATATTTCAGAACGCAACTATTATCTTAATAAAGATGCAATCCGCCTTCATTCTTCTCTTGTAGTTTTCATTGAACACTTAATATCGGCAATTTTCTGATCCCGCGAGCGATTTTTCGACCCAAGCCTTTAGCGATTTTCTATGTTTTGTTGGTCATAATGTTACTAAACACTATTAACGTCACGAGATGAAACTATTCAAACAGACTTTTACTTCGATCACTGTTATTCAGTATTTCTTTCTGATTCAACAGCACGACATATTTGAATTTTAAAATATTGATTTGTTAATGCCTTTATTTAATTTTTGTTATTGTTATTTTTGCGAACTATTTCCCGAGTTTCACTATAGACATCCGAAACATTTTGATGTCCATCCAATTTTATTGTGCTATTTAAGTTTATGCATGTACCAACCGGCAGTGCAAATATAAAAATATGAAAAAACAACAACACAAACAACTGTCTATATAGGTTGACATTTGCGACAGAGTAGTTTCGATTTAGTAGCACGAAATCAGTTACTTTATACGCTTGTTTTCTCTTGACTGCTTTCGCGACATTTCCCCATCGTATGCGTCTTTTGTTCATTCATTTTATTACCGTCCACCCAACGTGTAATATACATAATTCAAATAAATGTAAAACCTCACGGTCCCAGTTTTGATTTACAAGCAAAATCTTAATGTAAAACAAATACAATGCTGTAAAACATAGCTACTTATCATTATATGGCGTCGTAAACATGTACATGCAGCATTATATTCGGTTAACCGGATACTATCCGAATATTGTTTACGATTTTCCGGATAGCAAAAATGATATTCATTGACATCCCTAATTCGTAGTGCAAAGGAAATATTAATGCACATTTGGACTTTTTTTACTTGTGAAATTCTACGATTACTGTTAGGCAAACAAAGCACATACTTACACACAATTAACCTGTAAGAGTTTTTTTATGATGTTGCGCATAAAAACTGTAGTCGATATTGAATGGCACAATTGAAATAAACATTATTTCTAAATGCATTCGAGATTTTTAAAGCATGCAAATTATAGAGGTGAATGTTCATCGTAGACTAATTAATTGCCCAAAATGATACGAGTTTACGGCCTCAGCATCTTGTAAACAATGGATTTAGACTTCGGAAAACAGTGGTTGTTTTTGTCCATATCATGCATATCACTACAGAATGTTAGTAATATTGCCAGTTAAAAACGATAACATTCTCTTAAAATAACATATTATTATTAGATTACAAAACAATTCGTATATTTCATTGCAGTAAAAGTAACATTTTGAAACATAGCTTATTACTAGGGATTTTTTTATGTAAGGGAATTTCTTAAAGGTTAAGTGAGAAAAATAAATAATTCGTTTTGGAAATCCCGGTATCGTAAACCGCGAATGAAGCCCTATTAGTGTATTACTCGACTAAGTGACGCTAATAAAATTGCACTCCATATTCTACATGTACAAACCTTTTACCGCAAAAACAAAAGTGTTCTAGGAGTGCCTGGATAGAAAGTACTACAGCGTGGTACTTAAAAGACAACAGACTGATTCGGTACACTGGTTCACCGACATTGAATCCGTGTATGTACGTTGAAATTTAGATTCTAGTTCATTCTCCAATCATTACATTCACCTTACAATAAACTCATCAAACATAAAATTGAAAGAGCCTGCTAAAGCCATTTTAATCAATGCTTTTATTAAATCTTTTGCTGAAGTTATGAAGAAGCATAACTACAACATTTTGACGACCTCGAGTGTTTTGTATTCCTGTGTGAACCAAGTGTACTTCCATGATTGCTGATTTGCTTCATTTTGTTTTGAGCGTGATTTCATTTCAACAGTATTTCATTATACACAATGTCAGAGTACCGACATATTTAATTTAACGTCACGCTATCTTAAAAAATCTTACTATAGATAATCATTTCTCATCTCAAAAGATCCATTTGACTTTCCATCCACACCGAACAAAACTATTTCGCCAATTTAATATTAAAGATAGGCATTTCCCATCTAGTAGTGCGAACAACTGATATTCCGAGATAGAGCGAGATAACCTCCATATTCACATGGGTAAGAACAATTACAGGACAGTTGTTTGTAGTTTTGTCTTAACGGGAATTTCAAAGAATTGTCTTTAATATTCAATGCATAGTGTAGTGTGTAAAGCGTTGCCAAATATTTCACTATGTCAGGAATCACTTTACAAGTCTGTTTTTGCGCAGGAGGCGGGATAAATTAAATATACATACAGAAGCCACGCCAATATTCATTCTATAAATAAAGAATACTATTATAAATATCCAAATATAGAAATACATAGGGTTTTAAGTATGCTCCTTCATAAATTCAGCGATGTTGCAACTGATCGTAGAAAATCTGATTGAGTTCTATCATTGAAATGTGGTATTATTTTGAATACATTTCTTAACTGAAAACTGCCAGATTTAAATATTTATGTCACTTGCAAACAGCGACTTAATACTATGTTTCTAAAACAACGTCGTCCTATGGTCCCTGTACCATCAATCGGTCGGCCATGCAGAGTATTAGTTTACTGTACTTTTACCTGTTAATAACCTTACGTACCTACTTTTTGGATATAAACCAGGCTTGATTTTTCTAAACTTTTTTTCTCTTATATAGCATAGAAAGCATTGGTTCTTTATTATTATTATTATTATTATTATTATTATTATTATTATTATTATTATTATTATTAATAATAAATTAACTAAACTTAATTCATATCAAATATGTTAAAACTCAAAGTCTTTTTTTATCCAATAACTAACTGGGGAACAGATAGATAAGTTTTACTACAACTTTATGGATTACTTATAAGATCATGGCAGCATTGTTAACGAGTCTGACAGAAGATCGTATCTCCGGTTGCTTAACATCGTCCACAACCAGAGACCGGTAAATATATATTATATATATATTAACCGGTCAAATATTACATCGTATCGGAAAATTTTCACCGTTTTCAAAAAAGTTACGTTCTCGAATGACCATTGTTTAGATATCTAAGCTTTTAATGACATATGTTGATGTACACAAGTGTACCATGTTTTAAAGGCATATGTTGATGTACACAAGTGTCACATGTTTTACCGGAAAATGTGTATGTACACAAGTGTAACATGTTTTAATGACATATGTTGATGTACACAAGTGTCACATGTTTTAAAGGAAAATGTGTATGTACACAAGTGTCACATGTTTTAATGACATATGTTGATGCACACAAGTGTCACACGTTTTAAAGGCATATTTTGATGTACACAAGTGTCACATGTTTTAATGGCATATGTTGATGTACACAAGTGTCACATGTTTTAATGACATATGTTGATGTATACATGTGTCACATGTCTTAATGACATATGTTGATGTACACAAGTGTCACATGTTTTAATGACATATGTTGATGTACACAAGTGTCACAGGTTTTAAAGACATATGTTGATGTACACAAGTGTAACATGGTTTAAAGATATGTTGATGTACACAAGTGTCACATGTTTTAATGACATATGTTGTTGAACAAAAGTGTCACATGGTTTAAAGGCATATGCCGATATACACACGTGTTTTCACGTATATGATTTTTATAAAAAAGAAAGGGCAACAGCGGACTATACTGCGGCAGCACTTAATCAAATGCTATGGTCCACAGTCATCGACAGCATTATGTTGATATTTACTCTCTGGATCAACTATTAATATTAAAAAGCGAAACTCACGTTTTAACATTTTTTTTCCCTTTGATCTGAAGTTATGTAAATATTGTCTCTTTATCAGCCTTTAAGACCTATTTCTATATCACTTTTATCTGTGTTTAACATAGTCATATAACACATGGAAAACCAATGTAATTTGGTACATTATCACATAAAGTAATAAAACATGCATGACAATACAACCATCCACACGTCTAATCAAGCGCTTTTAAAGGTTAGCTAATTTTATTTTTTAAAACTGCGTCTAGTGATGTGTGATAGCAATAAAATATACGTATATGGAAGATTTGAAAATTTAACTTAACATTTGCTTATGCAAAATTAAATGATTTATTCCAGTTTTCTTGCACTAAAGTCTACTTTAATGAGAAATATCACACTATTTTTTGTCTTCCATTTAATTTTTTATATCAATTATATGGAGAATAACACATGTTAAACTAAGAGCTAAGTACACACATGTTACCTAGTCGTGGAATATTGTTTGGAGTACATAGTTTGCTTAAAATATACATAATTTAAGTTCAAATTGTTTGCCGTAAAAAGAATTTGTTACCAAAGTCATTATTTTTATCTTTATTATATCTTGATTTTCTAATTTTATATAAAACTGTAATATTGTTGCATTGTAACAGTATATGATGTTTAGCATTTAGTATATTTAATAACATAACAAAAATATTTTCGACATCAGACTTCTTTGCCATCTCGTTTTTGTGGCTATATAAATTTATGTTTCGGTACCAAAGGATTTTGGTTATACATTATATTTGTTTCTGGTTAAAATATTGACAAATGTAGTTAAAATAAATGTATGAACATTGAAAGTAATATGCATATACGTATAGTCATATAGTAACGCTCAAGCAAATATAAGGGTAGTTCCACGACTGGTTTGGCCCGGCGTCACGATAATGTTACTGGGTGTGGTATCGTGCCAGGTGTTAACGACATGTTTTACAGGAAGGAATCGTGCTTAAAAGGCAATTTCTTTACCTTGTCATACAAAATACTGCGCTGGATCAACCAGTCAAGTGTATAATTATAAAGCTACTAATCAATGTGACACTACATATATTTATATCCGAAGAAATCAATTTAATATGTTTAATCAATTTTTGAAATTGATTTACATATATCAATATTAGTAACTGTTTTGGAAAGCCTAAAACGTGTGTGTATGCATATGAAAAGATAATATATAAAAAGACATGAAAATAGTTTTAATACTTGGCTTTTTGTAGTTCTTTAGCATGTAATCAAGTTGTTTGTAATATTGTTCACACGTGGACAGTGCAGTGGGTCGATATATTTAGATAAATATACAGAAGGTATAAGAAACCCATAGTTTGAACGCATTTTTGTCGAATTTGAATTCAATAAACTATTGAACATGCTTCCAGCTTTCTGAATTTTTAAGTAGATGCAGTGGTCCCTATTCACGCCTGAGACTTGTTTTGCTTGGAAAGTTAAACGTTTTTTTCACTGCTTTTGTCTTAAATTTTCGTTTAAATCCAAGTTTACACAGACAATTGTTAGAGCACATACTCTCCTCTCCAAAATGCAATGAACATAAACTTCTTTATTTGCAGGCACAAAGGCCGAACTGCATATCTTACTTTTACAGACTAAGTTCAAATTCTTGTCTCAAGAAAAGTGTTTATAAACGGCATCAGACGGATTTAAGGTTATTGGCGACAAGTTTTGCGTGTTACACCTCAATGCTGCACAATAAGACATATACGCGGCATAAATAGTGCAGTGACAGACTGACATACTATTCGCCTCTATCCACTAGCCTATCACGCTGAAGATGATCATCTCCTACGTCATCACAGGGGTGATAAACGTGTTTGGATTTACGCGTACCTTTATAGTCGCTAACTTTTGACCTCCAAAAGCACCAAGAAGAAATTCAGTTAGGAACGTCAAAGTCAGTACACTGTTATTTTCTAACTTCAGCGAAAGAAAAAAAACACAACAAAAACAACGTCCTTATTAAAAGTGACATTTTCATTTTATATGACCTTTTAATCTAAGACATGTAAGACAAGTTATAATTTGAGATATTTTCACATTTGTCCTGTTGTTATAATTAAAAGGCTAAAGACGTGTACATAAACTTTTAATACACAAATGTCGATTTTTCTATCGACCGTACTTTTGGAGATTTTTGTAATTTTTATTTAAATGTGTATTATCTATTTATAGGTTTATTGTCGACACTAACAAACAGGTATCATATTATTTATCGCAGTGTTTTCAAATTCACAAAGGACTGTTTGTGATTATAATTCGAATCTTCAATGGTATGCTCGGTGGCCCTCGTCTTCTCTCGCCGAGCACGAGTGTTTATTATATTGGTACAATAATCCAGGCATAAAGATAATGGCATAGACCTCACCAGCATATGGTTGTACTCGAGGTTTGATCATTGACAACTGCAGTACTTTCCTCATGCTATAAAATTAACGATACACAAAAGAGGCCGCTGATCTTGTAACGGGTAAATTAATGTCAAGTACACTAAAAAACGGTAACATTTATGATGGGTAATAAATGATCGTTAGTTTTATAATGCATCACCATAATCATGTAATCAATAAAACACAAGCTGACATAGTCATGACAGCATCATCAAAGTAATTCGCTATGGTAAAATGAAGACAAGGTCTTCATTTACACTGTATATGTTATGAATAATACATCATCGGAGTAAGGTAAAATTTGAAATGCGATCGTGACTATAGCTGAAAATGAAAACTGTGTACAAATAATGTGAGCGTATTTAATAAAACTATTTAATCCGTTTATTTTTCGAGACGAAAATAGAACACAATTTAAATGTACGAGCAAAGTTTAGCATAATGTTGATCGGGTGAATGGTTACTATTATAACGTTCAAGCATTGTGTTCACGTTTAAATACTGAAAGTTTTCAGAGGCACCTTATTACAATGTAACATTATTGAGAAAGAGATTGATTGCCAAAGTAATCAAGGCTTTCATAGTTTCTTACACTTTAAAGATAATATACAACATTAGAGATGTACTTGAAAGATTATTAAGTATTAAAAGCACACATTTCAACAAAGACTACTTCGAATCGGGCTTTTTTGCTTTTCTGCCTTTTAATAAACTAGGTAATTCCTACATTAAATGATAAAATGTACTCGAATGTAGTCTGCGTAAATTTCTTTACTCATCAAAAGGGCCGAAAATTCGAGAAAGAGTTGAATTTAGTTTGTATTTGTATACAATTTTTTATATATATTCATATAATAATTCTTCAACATTAGGCTTCCTTGGGCTGGTATAATTTCTTTAGTTGTAGCACCACAAATTCTCCACATTATTGTTATCATAATCATTGACTATATATGTGTAATTTAACAATGTTCAATAAATTATCCTTATATTATATGGTAATTTCCAGCATTTGACGATTTCAGTCTTAACATTTATTTGAATTCAAAACTATGACAATGACCTATGTGCTTTACGATTTATGTTAAAATTTCAATAGAAAATTAATAACAATCTAATGAAATGTAGTAGTGACAAAATCACTAAGACAATAAATTACCAAAATAAAAACATCAACAACGGTATATAAATCGTATAATTATAGAATGATATAAATCGATGGTAAATATTACAAGATTCAGATAATGTCCTAGTTACCCTCAGATAGATTCTTTTTACTTCCTGTTACAAATACCAGCACATCTTTCAGATCAAATTGTTGTCCTGTCAATTATGTAAAAAAACAACAACATGAAATCGCTCAGATAAACCAATTGAATATGATATTATGATATTGATATGTTCAAAGTGCAGTTGTATTTTGCTATTATTTCACAAACGTTTAATGTAAGTATTTCCAATATTAAGTTTAATTTGAATACACACGGATAGACTATTAAACATCGGTAAACGATATTTTTCCTACCTGAGTTGTGAAAGATAATTAAGTCATCATTTGTCGCTTAACATCATATGCGACCAAATAAATGAAAATCTCAAAACATTCCAAAAATAAACAAAATAACTGAATACTGACTATTACAAATGAATACTGAATGTTTAAATTTGATATATGTCAAGATGTTGCTGTTATTTTTTACAGAATGATAATTTGCTTTTAGAAACCATACATGTTTCTTTAATTAAGCAAATATTGAAATTACAATTAGCATTGGAACAAGAAAACAAACACCATTTTAATTGCACTTTGATGTTAACATAGCAACGAATGTTTAAATGGCAACCTTAAGAACACAACACAACTAGATTTCTGAGGTTAATCAAGTTCTAAGGAAAGTCGAAAAATAAACGATCATGCTCAATGCATTTTTATCTGCGCATAGGAAAATTAAGTATTAAGCGTAAAAGTGTGCGTTACTGATGAGGATGTCTACGCCTGCTTTTGGAAATAGGCGCCCCTAGCTGGCAAAGAGGTTTAAAGAGCGCGTCAACGCCGCTGGTCAGAAGGTCTGGTGTTTGACGTCATGAGTGATGTCATATGCCTGGGCTGTTTCGCAATGAAGGCAGGTTTAAAGAAAAAGAAAATCCGACGAAAACAATGTATGATTGTGAAACGACTAGAAATGATATCGTTTCAAACAAAAAGTATAAAAGCAGGGATTGATCGACAGATGGCATATTTAGTTATAAAGTTAAACAATTTAATAGATAATGATGAGTACTGTGTACTCTAACGTGTAGGCATGAACATTGATCAAATTGATCAACTATAAAGGACACAATTGGAGGCATAAAGGCATTTGAAAAGAAAAGTGATCTGACATGAATTACCAAAGACCTTTTTGTGTTTTGTGTTTACCTCATTGCACCATTTTATGCAGATGATGTTCTCAATAATAAGAACAGATATATACTGCTTTTGCTATTTGCTATTAAAGGCATTGTGTATGTGGCTAGAACAGGTGTTAATGTTTGTCTAGTCAATTATAAAGAAATCAATCGATAACATATTGCATATTTAAAGGGAGACGGTCCAAAAGCTAGGAGATTATGTGATAAACGTGGCACGTGGTCAGGTCACTTTTCATAAATATATGTACTCATCTCGTTGCTTGCATATTAATGTATCACCACGAGACCAAAGGTCGTGATTTTGTGACTCGAACCACCATACTACAGTAATATTCCCATGAACAGAAAGTACACCATGTCTTGCAGTTGCCTGTCCATATTATTGCAATGTTTCATTTACAAATGATTAGACACTGCATTATAGCTGCATTAATCTTAAAAAAGAATCGTTCTTGCAAGATTCAGCATAATTTGGATTAATTGCTACATTCATTTTATATAGAAAGTGTTGCATCGTCCACATTCTGATTACCTAAGATTAATTAAAAAAAACAACAACTAGTTTTACAAAAACATTTAATTTTAAGAGTGTTATCAAACATGGCAAGAATAACAATTGTACACTAAGTGTATCTATAACCTCAACTCACAATTAATAAAAAACACCGATTTCTTTCTTTCTTTTTCTTTCTCCTCTACCAACAAAACCCTCAGTATACCTTAAGATATTTAAAATAAAGTTTTTACTAGAAGTGCATACTTTATAAACATAAAATAAGCTTAGCAGAAATATGCCCAGACAAATAAAGAAAAAAACAATATTAATCAATGTTTTGATTATGCATATCATACCTTGCTGAAAAATAAATACAATATATTTTCTGTTTTTTTGTATTTATGTACTTTGTATACAAGGAAGAAATAAAAGAATAACACGTTTTAAAATGACACCCAATATAAAGCATAAACACACTGTAGACGTCGTGCCTCTCTATTATAATTAGGCAGACTGAAAATCAATATGTAACTCTTTATACATGTACATCTTTTCCCTAACTTTAATTGGAAGGCGGCGGCTTATGGCTTATTAGAAAGGTCCCCTTGTTGGGCTTCAGACCACTTTTCAAAACGCCAGACAATAACATGCTTAGAAGGCGTCTCAAGTATGTAGGTTAGTTATGTGGCAGACATGCTTTTGGAAACAAATGCGTCTTTGGTCCTATAAAATATCATAATAAAACAGAGGCAAATTTTTAATTATATTATTTATACAAGCCTGTTAAATGCTTGCAAGTTTATTTTATATCACCTTAATTTTACTCATATCAGGAAACAACGATGGCTGACCGTTACTTCTGCCTACATATTTAAGTACACAACCGTTTACTTATAAACACACACACACACACACACACACACACACACACACACACACACACACACACACACACACACACACACACACACACACACACACACACACACACACACACACACACACACACACACACACACACACACACACACACACACACACACACACATACACACACACACACATACATACATACATACATACATACATACATACATACATACATACATACATACATACACACATACACACATACACACACAGACACACACACACATACGCTCAAACATTCACACTAATACACCCGCGCACACACAAGTACATACACACGCACGCACAAATGCACACACGCACACACCCAGAAAAACACACACGCATACACACACATACACACACATACACAAACACACACAAACACCGGTACACCGTCACACAAACACACGCGCACACACATGCCCACACATACAAGCACATACAGACATACATACAAACATACATACAGTCATAAAGACATACAGACATATATAAACCTAAACATATTACTTAAATATGGCTGTCTATGGTTTATAACAGGAGTCCCATTTAATAACGCTCATCGACTCTTACTTATATTTTAGGAAAAAGTAAATCTCAGGAAGTATTTCAGAGGGCAGTTATACAGACCCTTAGCTGGAACGGAAGAAAATTGAACGTTCCAGAAAATTTCAGAATGATACCCATCGAAATCACCAACGTCAAGTTCTAAAGAAAGTAATGCTTTTTAAAAGGTTATTATTCTTTACTGGTAAAATGAAGACGTATCAACTACCTGTCGGAATTTTTTTTTCGGAAAGCAATTAAAGAAGGAAAAGTGACGTTACTCATGACGTTAGTTGACTGGAATGCTTACATTGCTTGTTCCATTCCCCAGACACCCGTACGACTGTTTTTCATAAGCTAAAATAACCATTCTTCCCCAGTATCTAAGGCGGTGGATGGAATTATGACGCTTTGTGTATTTACTAAAAACTGGCTTTGGATTTCTTTTTGTACTACTGTATGCGTACGATTTTTACGGCAAGCCTGATTACGGTCACATCAAGGCGTAGAAAATGTTCACAGACTGCCAAGCTGTTATTTATATTTTTCGATAATCTACAAGAAGCACGAGCTAACATCTATATGTTCTGCTTAAAGACCACATGTTCTCTTGTATGTCAGGTAGAACTGAAAAGATACAATCAGTAGAAGACACTGATTATCCGTTCATCACCCAAAATTACATTTATTTTGTCTTTGTAAAAACACCAGCATAGTTACAGCTTTGCGAGTAGTTTGTAATTAAAACATCGTTTAAATATATTAGAAATATATTAGATAAAACTTTAACAACAAAAGCTAAAAAGGACCACACATTCTAAAATATTAAATGAGAGTAGGGTATTAATGGATTTTATGAGTCTCTTAACAACGTGATTAACGTGTAATTACACCATCACGGAGTTTAATCCAATAAATGTCCAATCATCCACGCGTATGTTAGGCTAATGTTTATTAATAATATCAACCCACATTATTAATTGAAACCACATTCTTACGAAAAAATAATTTACTTTATAAGCCAGACCACATGCTCGCTTAACGATTTGAGTTGATTTGCTACATAAATAAGCTACGTAAGTTCTCGAGCACTAAGCATCATACTTGAAACATGGTAATTGACTTAACTGAGACAATAATCAGCATGTAGAAAACAACACATTATTAATTAAGCTCTGGCCCGACTTTCGTACTTTGAAATGAGGAAATATATTCAATTTAATTAACATGTAAAACGAAATCAAATATATTTAAAGATAAACTTATTTTTGTAATAACAAGTATGCACATAATGTTACCGAAGGTTTCAATTAAATCCTCACCCTAACATAGAATATTTTATTGATTTTTTGTATACAAATAATGTAGTTCCTGTCAACTTAAAACCTTCTGACATAGAAATGTACGATAACGTACGTCATAATACAGATTAAAACATTTACAATTAAAAAAATCACAGAAAGATAATATTTAACGCATTGCATTATAGATATAATACACATCCGTTTCGATTTTTCCGACACTTATAAACCAAATCTTTAAATGCGGAAACTCCGAGAAGAAAAATCCGTATTTTATGTATAGCGCTACGAAAAAAATATCTGATCTCTATGCGGTTCTGATCAGTTTATAAAACGAGTGTTTGATTTTGCAAAGAACGACAATATTGCAAGAAAATATATGAAACAAAAACATCAATGTGATATTGAAAACGTGACAGTTGTATTGTTAGACAACAATGCAGGCTCTGGAACGAGAATGCACTTACTTTTTTGTCTGCGTCAGATCAAATGGCACCATGATTGAGATGACTGGGGCTATATGCACATATTGCTTTTACAAAATAAAGGGATGGCATGGGATGGGATTAGCCGGCATTTTGCCGATACTGTGCAGCGACATTTCTATCAATATAGCACAGGGGCCCAGGGACTGAACCCGGCTGGCCCATTATACTGACACCGACGAGTCAGGCGTAATGCTGTCCCATTAGCCCCGAGCGTTAGGAGGGAAGCCATAACTACCAATTTTAAAGTCTTTGGTTTGACCCGGCCGGGGTTTGAACCCACGACCTCCCGATCCGCAAGCCAACGCTCTACCACCTGAGCACAAAATATATGATGTAAATAGACATAAACATGAAGATACATATTATAAATTCATGTAACGGAAGAAGATTTTTCAAATATTTTCCTGCTTAAAAGAACATTTGTGTCGGTATAGCACTGATTAAAATACGATGAAATGAACAATATTTTAGCTTGTGTATTTCAAGAATTGAATCTGTGTCAAATTATATACTGCATATAGTCATCTGGAGGTTTTCCACTTTATTTCATAATACAGTTATATTTGTCACCGCGTTGTAGAAACGCATATTCTCTTAAAACTGAGGTTTTAACGAGAATATAATATGTTATGTGCTCATTTTAGTCATTGTTTCATTTGATCAATCCTGTGTAATGTTAAAATATGCGCTTTTGTCAATACATTTTTCAAATCGACACCAATATTGGTATAAAGAATGGCCACTGGCTTTACTAGATGGAAGTGGTAACTGAAGCATACGAAATGTAACTAAAACTATTCAAGAAATTAGATATATAAATAGACATATAGATATATAGATATAGAGTTCAGTGTTCAGTAAAAATAGTTTTTATTTGTTAATGCCTGTTTGTGTTTTAGCAATTTGTTACTTTTCCTAATGAAACATATAATTAAAAAAGATAAAAACTCCACAATAGTAGTATGTTATTCACACCAGTAAATAGCACATTTCTATTATTTTCTAGGCTCAATAAATGTAATATCATAATTGATGTCGAAAGTCATAAAAACCATCTGCATAACATGAATATATGATTATGTACCTCCTACAAGTAAGCAATGAAAGTACTGGCTTTTCAGCCAATATGTAGACAGTAATTACCTAAGGTGTTACCACATTTTCACGTTTCATATTAAATGTTCTACTTAATACATTCGTTCCCTGCGCCCAGAGCAAAGAACAATTTATATATTCAATGTAGCGAAAACGAAAGCTTTAGAAGTCCATCAATATTTGACAAACAACTCGATCAAGCGTAAACAGAAATCTGTACCAGACACGCAGACGAGACAAGAATATCTACATCATCGAACCATATATGAGCTCCGCCTATATTTGCCTGTTTATAGAACAACCGCTGAAATTGGAAATAAGATTTCTATTGTTTTATTGTTGTTGGCTTTTCAATTTAAAAAAACAACAACAAACATTGCATAACAACAGGATAAATATACTCATAGATGCACGAAACTTGTAAATGCGTAAACAGCAAAGAAATGAACACTGGAATAAAAAACTGACGTCAAATGATTAAAATATGTCATTTACTGTAATGGATATTTATTACTCATGTAGGCATACGAATACCAATTACAATATAATAAAGCAGATAAGTTTGTATACACTAATGTGAGGTTTTCTTCACACATGAGTCATCTTTGGTCTGTCGTGGGTTGTTGACATATAGTGCATGATTGCATGTTGAGATATGAAGACGTTTAACCACAAAGATAGGAGGACTGGGTCTGAGATGGATCCATTAGGGGTGAGGATGGGGGATGCATCTCGCACCATTCAGGCGAAAGAGTAGCGTTATGAAAACTCATACATTAAACTTTAAAAATGCTAAGCATTTAAAGTAAATTTTGTCTGTTGACTGCTTAGGTTTATTTTACTGTTTGGAATCAAACATTTACTGCGATAAAGTTGAATGTATCTTGATTCATACCCCCATCAAAATTGTCCGGATCCGTCCCTGGCCTGGGTTGCTAAAGTTTTAGCATTAACAACATATTTTGGTTTGGTTAAAACTGTTAAAATTCAAAAGAACAACCCAAACTATTCAAAATCTTATACGACCTCTCGATTTATGTCTGTACTTCTTAACCCCGGTAGAAACATTAACGCTTGCAGTAGCCGCTCAACATTATGACGCTTTTCCATCAATTAGATATCGAGATAAAATACGTGGACTCAAACTCAAAAAAAAAATGTAAGAAATAAACAAAGAATGCATATAAAACAACAGAAAATAAATTATACCTTTACCTATCATTTTTGTCAGCAATTCAATGCGAAATTAGCAATACTTGAGTCCTTGTAAGAAATTAATTGTCATTTCTTGCCATATATATTCATTAAAAAAGATTAGAGACATCCGTCGCCGTTACTCTGCAAGAAAAGATGGATCTGAAAGCCTTGGCTTACTGTACTGACTTACCTTTGTCGCATAAAGACGTAAATGGCTTTGTGGGATTATGCCCAGCCTTTCTATCTATGATTGTTTGAATACCGATCGGGATGAAAAAATGACGTGGGCAGAATCTATCTCTTCCTAGCTGTGTCATGTGTCAATCATGATAGCGTGTAAATGATGTACCATATTCAAGTGAACATAGTGTTTTAATACAGTTAATCAGAATCCACAATTTTTCATATTTCAGAACGCAACCATTATCTTAATAAAGATGCAGTCCGCCTTCATTCTTCTCTTGTAGTTTTCATTGAACACTTAATATCGGCAATTTTCTGATCCCACGAGCGAATTTTCGACCGAAGTCTTTTGCGATTTTCTATGTTTTGTTGGTCATAATGTTACCGAACACTATTAACGTCACGAGATGACACTATTCAAACAGACTTTAACTTCGATCACTGTTATTCAGTATTTCTTTCTGATTCAACAGCACGACATCTTTAAATTTTAAAATATTGATTTGTTAATGCCTTTATTTACCTTTTTGTTATTGTTATTTTTGCGAACTATTTCCCGAGTTTTACTATAGACATCCGAAACATTTTGATGTCCATCCAATTTTATTGTGCTATTTAACTTTATGCATGTACCAACCGGCAGTGCAAATATGAAAATATGAAAAACAACAACAACACAAACAACTGTCTACAGTGTATATAGGTTGACATTTGCGACAGAGTAGTTTCGATTTAGTAGCACGAAATCAGTTACTTTATACGCTGTGATTGTTTTCTCTTGACTGCTTTCGCGACATTTCGCCGTCGTATGCGAATTTTTTCCTTCATTTTATTACCGTCCACTCAACGTGTAATATACATGATTCAAATATATGTTAAACCTCAATGTCCCAGTTTTGATTAACAAGCAAAATCGTAATGTAAAACAAATACAATGTTGTAAAACATAGGTATTTATCATTATATGGCGTCGTTAACATGTACATGCAGCATTAAATTCGTTTAACCGGATACTATCCGAATATTGTTTACGATTTTCCGGATAGCAAAATGATATTCATTGACATCCCTAATTCGTAGTGCAAACGAAGTATAAATGCACGTTTGGACTTTTTCACTTGTAAAATTCTACGAGTACTGTTAAGCAAGCAAAGCACATACTTACAAACAATTATACAGTAAGAGTTTTTTTATGATGTTGCGCGTAAAAAAGATACTCGATATTAAATGGCACAATTGAAATAAACATTATTTCTAAATGCATTCGAGACTTTTAAAGCATGCAAAATATAGAAGGTGAATGTTCATCGGAGACTTATTAATTAACCAAAATGATACGAGTTTTCGGCCTCAGCATCTTGTAAACAATGGATTTAGACTTCGGAAAACAATTGTTGTTTTCTTACAAAGCTTTTGTCCATATCATGCATATCACTACAGAATCTTAGTAATATTGCCAGTTAAAAACGATAACATTCTCTTAAAATAACACACAATTATTAGATTACAGGACAATTCGAAGATTTCATTGAAGTAAAAGTAACATTTTTGAAACGTAGCTTATTACTAGGAAGCTATTTTTTATGTAAGGGAATTTCCTAAAGGTAAAGTGAGAAAAATAAATAATTCGTGATCGAAATCCCGGTATCGTAAACCGCTAATGAAGCCCTATTAGTGTATTACTCGACTAATTGACGCTAATAAAATTTCAGCTCCATATTCTCCATGTACAAACCTTTTACCGCAACACCAAAAGTGATCTAGGAGTGCCTGGATAGAAAGTACTCTAGCATGGTACTTAACAGACAACAGATTAATTCAGTAAACTGGTACACCGACATTGAATCCGTGTATGTACGTTGAAATTTAGATTCTAGTTGATTCTCCATCATTTCATTCGTCACCTTACAATAAACTCATCAAACATAAAATTGAAGGAGCCTGCTAAAGCCATTTTAATGAATGCTTTTATTAAAACTTTTGCTGAAGTTATGAAGAAGCATAACTACAACATTTTGACGACCTCGAGTGTTTTGTATTCCTGTGTAAACCAAGTGTACTTCCATGATTGCTGATTTGCTTCATATTGTTTTGAGCGTTACTTCATTTCAACAGTATTTCATTATACCCAGTGTCAGAGTATATACATATTTAATCTAACGTCACGCTATCTTAAAAAATCTTACTAAAGATAATCATTTCTCATCTCAAAAGATCCATTTGACTTTCCTTCCACACAGATCAAAACTATTTCGCCAATTTAATATTTATGATAGGCATTTCCCATGTAAGTAGTACAAGCAACTGATATTCCGAGATAGAGCGAGATAACCTCCGTATTCACATGGTTTAGAAAATTTACAGGGCAGTTGTGCGTAGTTTTGTCTTAACGAGAATTTCAGAGAATTTTCTTCAATATTCAATGCATAATGTAGTGTGTAAAGCGTTGTCAAATGAATCACTATGTCAGGAATAACTTTACAAGTCTGTTTTTGCGAAGGAGGCGGGATAAATTAAATATACATACAGAAGCCACGCCAATATTCATGCTATAAATAAATGATACTGTTATAGATATCCAAATATAGATATACATGGGCTTAAAGTATGCTCCTTCATAAATTCAGCGATATTGCAACTGATCGTAGAAAATCGTCTGGCTGATTGTATTCTATCATTGAAATGTGATACTATTTTGAATACATTTCTTAACTGAAAACTGCCTTTTTTAAATATTTATGTCACTTGCAAACAGCGACTTAATACTATGTTTCTAAAACAATGTCGTCGTATGGTCTCTGTTACATCAATCGGTCGGCCATGCAGAGTATTAGTTTACTATACTTTTACCTTTTTTTTAACCTAACGTACCTACTTCTTGGATATAAACCAGGCTTGATTTTTCTATTTTTTCTCTCCTATATAGCATAGAAAGCATTGGTTCTTTATTATTATTATTATTATTTTTATTATTATTATTTTTAATATTTTCACTATATATTAAGGTGCCTTTATCACAGGAGTGCTCAAAGGCACAAAATATAAAATTGAAACTAAAACAATAAAAAAGTAATAAAACACATTTAGCAATTGGCAATGATAGATAATACATTTAGATGAAAATATAAACAATAGTGAAAATGAGCGTTTATAAAAAGGTGGGTTTTCAGAGACCTTTAAAAGCTTGTCAGTGTTGAAAGAGCCCTGAGGTTAACAGAAATGATGTTCCATAGCCTCGGGGCAGAATAATAAAAGGTTCGATCCCCGAGGAGCGACTTTGTCCTAGGTGTGACAAGGAGTTGTTCATGACCGGGGCGAAGAGGTTTGCTCGGTTGATGGATATTGATCATATCTGATATGTAGGATGGTGCAGTGCCATTGATCTCACGGAAAGTGTGCACCAGAACTTTGATTCGACCAGTGAAAATCCACAAGAATTGGAGAAATGTGGCCAGACCGCTTCATGCCGATGATAAGACGAGCTGACGAATTTTGAACTCTGTAAACAGTGGATAAGTCCATGAACCTGTGATTTTAGTGCGCTTTCAGACAAGCAGCGTCTCAGACGACCTATTTTCCCTAAATGCATGAAGCAAGACTGGTGATGGACTCTTAGCAACACATCGGTTTTTCGCAATTGAGCTTAGATTAGCGCATGCCTGATATGTACACTGACTGATGACGATTACTATGGTTCGAAGCAAATCACTCCAAGGCTACACCAGAAATACCGAAACAAAACCTAAAGCGTTCAATAAGTGTCTTGTGATCCAAAGAATCGAAGGCTGCTGATAAGTCGAGCTTTGTCAAAACAGCCGTATCACTTTGATCCAATGATTTTAATATTTCAGACTGAACGCGAAGGTGTGCCGTTTCAGTCGAACGAAACTTGGTGTACGCACTCTGATATGTTTCAGAAAAAAATTACTGAAATTTAAATTGGTTTTAGACACCAACATTGTATACTCGATTATCTCGTTTTGAAACTTTTATACGAGATATATTTTATAACTGATTTCTTTCTGACAGAATTCTTCAAGTTCTTCTGTTCCCGCAAAAGCTCAGATGGTAGAGCGTCGGCTTGCGGATCGGGAGGTCGTAGCTTCGAACCCCGGCCGGGTCATACGAAAGACTTTAAAGTTGGTAGTAGTGGCTTCCCTCCTAACGCTCGGGGCTAAGGGGACAGCATTACGCCTGACTCGTCGGTGTCAGTATAATGGACCAGTCGGGTTCAGTCCCTGGGCACCTCATAAGTGCCCCTGTGCTGTAATGATAGAAATGTCGCTGCACAGTATCGGCAAAAATGCCGTCTAATCCCATCCCATCCCTGATACGTCAAAAAGCGTATCGATGATATCGATATATCGAAAGATAAATATCGTCGATATATCGATATATCGACATATCGAGGGGAATTTGGAGAAATTGTAATTCTTATTTAATTACTGCCTAGTATGCACATTCTGGGTATATTTATGCATAGTGTTTTTCTTTAATATATTTTCCACTAACATTCTTGTACTTAAAGCTTGATATTTAACAGTAATTTTCTAATAAAATTTGAAAAATGTTTTCTTATTCTTTATAACTTATAAAAATGAAAACGAAATGCTTATGTTTTAACCATTTAATTAAATAAACAGAAAGTGTTCCTTACTTTACTAATATACACTTTTACTTTATAGTAATTACAGTCAGATTAACAAATGTACTGACATACACGAACTACAGACAATAATAAAAACATTTTTATAAACTTCAGAAGTGAAAAGTCCCCAGTCAGGTACATCAAGTCATGAACCTATATGATAGTATTACAATGTAAAGGCATTCACATTGTCATGTGTATGTGGAGCAAAGTATAATACTTTTTATTAACATTTTCCCATTTTTTACAACAACACCCCTTAAGCACAAGTCATAAACATTCTTCACACAATTAAAACTTATAAGGCCTTGAGCTGACGGAAGTTGTGGTATAAGGACACCACAGCATGTCTGCGCTTTCTGCCGTGAGCGATGATTGTTTCTTTTGGATATGATATTTCCTGCTGTAGAGAACCCACGTTCTGTAGGCACACTAGTTGAATGTACTTGAAGATAGTGGGTCACCATTTCGGAAAGTCTATGGAACTCCTTTTGATGCCCGCCCCTCCACTCAATTGAATACAAAATCTTCAAATTTTAACAGAATAATTATGTATTATGTTGACTTCTTTCACAAATTGACAAATTCATGATCTTGCAACTGTCTCCTAACTTAAATGCAACATCGTCAAATTGTGATATGTTAAGCACTTAGGTGATTTTTTTCTCGAACTGTCGAATTTCTGATCGTTGTCAATGGTAATAAGTTTACAACAGTTCCCTCCTTTCCATACAACATTCTGTAGACTTCCGGTTGACGAAAAATAATGTTATTAACGATTTTTTAAACTTTTTTCTTTCTATTTTTTCCCCGCCGATATATCGATATTTTGAAATGCGTATCGATATATCGATGTTTTAAAATGTGTATCGATATATCAATATCGGCCAAATCGATGAGAGCCCTAGTAAATACTTCTATTTAAGCATCGCGTATTTTCATTGTATTATTCTATCGTATTGCCTGTCGAGAATTTCATCTTTGTTTACGCATCTAAGCCCTGGATTTTACCTTTTACATCGCCTTGTCTGCCACGGCCTTTGATTGAGGAACAACCTGGAAGTTTACGTCTTAACACCTATAAATGGATTTGATCAAACAGCTTTTCGTGGCACTTAATATCGTGACCATGCGGTATCAACATTTTATACGAGCGTGTCTTAGCTTTTATTTCCTGAAAAATAGGAAAGTTCATCCAGTAAGTGCTCATCTGGTTTTTATTTTCATGTCAACACATACATAAGAAGAAGACTTACATACACACCGGCCCTGATAGTGCAATACCAGGCTCCAGATACGGGAGGCCTCGTGTTTAATCCCGGACTGCGATATACGAAAGTCTTTTTAATGGTAGTGGTATAGCTCCCTTGCTAACGCTCAAGCAAATTTAACGGTAGTTCCACGACTGGTTGGCCTGGCGTTACGATTATGTTACTAGGTGTGGTATCGTGCCAGGTGTTAACGACATGTTATACAGGAAGGAATCGTGCTTAAAAGGCAATTTCTTTACCTTGTCATACAAAATACCGCGATGGATCAACCAGTCAAGTCTATACTTATTAAGCTACTAATCAATGTGCCACTACATATATTTATATCCGAAGAAATCAATTTAATATAATCAATGTTTAAAATTGACTTACATATATCTATATTAGTACCTGTTTTGGAAAGTCTAAAACGTGTGTGTATGCATATGAAAATATAATATATGAATAGACATGAAAATAGTTGTTATATTTGGCTTTTTGTAGTTCTTTAGCATGTAATCAAGTTGTTTAATTTGTAATATTGTCCACCCGTGGACAGTGAAGTGGATCGATATATTTAGATAAATATAATATACAGAAGGTATAAGAAGCCCATAGTTTGAACGCATTTTTGTCGAATTTGAACTCAATAAACTATTGAACATACTTCCAGCTTTCTGAAATTTTTAAGTAGATGCAATGGTCCCTATTCACGCCTGAGACTTGTTTTGCTCGGAAAGTTAAGCGGTTTTTTTTTTCACTGCTTTTGTCTTAATTTTTTGTTTAAATCCCAGTTTACACAGAAACATTGTTGGAGCACTAACTCTCCTCTCTCTCCAAGATGCAATAAACATAAACTTCTTTATTTGCAGGCACAAAGGAAGAACTGCATATCTTACTTTTACAGGCTAAGTTCAAATTCATGTCTTAAGAAAAGTTTTTATAAACGTCATCAGACGGATTTAAGGTTATTGGCTACTAGTCTTGCGTGTTACACCCCAATGCTGCACAATAACACATCTAAGAGGCATAAATAGTGCAGTGACAGACTGACATACTATTCGTCTCTATCCCCTAGCCTATCACGCTGAAGATGATCATCTCCTACGTCATCACGTATCACGGGCGATAAACGTGTTTGGATTTACGCGCACCTTTATAGTCGCTAACTATTGACCTTCACAAGCATCAAGAAGCATTCAGTTAGGAACGTAAAAGTCAACACACTGTTATTTTCTAACTTTAGCGAAAGAAAAAACACAACAAAAACAACGTTCTTATTAAAAGTGACATATCCATTTTATATGACCTTTAATCTAAGACATATGTAAGACAAGTTATCATTTGAGATTTTTCACATTCGTCCTGATGGTACATGTATAATTAAAAAGGTAAAGACGTGTACATAAACTTTTAAAACACAAATGTCGATTTTTCTATCTATATTTTCCGTACTTCTGGGGATTTTTGTAATTTTTATTAAAATGTGTTATTTCTATTTATTAGTTTATTGTCGACACTGACAAACAGGTATCATATTATTTATCGCAGTCTTTTTACATTCACAAAAGACTGTTTGTGATTATAATTCGAATCTTAATGCTATGCTCGGTGGCCCTCGTCTTCTCTCGCCAAGCATGAGTGTTTATTATATGAGTACAATAATCCAGACATAAAGATAATGACACAGACCTCACCAGCATATGGTTGTACTCGAGGTACGATGATTGACAACTGCAGTGCTTTCCTCATGCTATAAAATTAACGATACACAAAAGAGGCCGCTGATCCTGTAACGGGTAAATTAATGTCAAGTACACTAAAAAACGGTAACATTTTATGATGGGTAATAAATGATCGTTAGTTTTATAATGCATCACCATAATCATGTAATCAATAAAACACAAGCTGGCATAGTCATGACAGCATCATCAAAGTAATTCGCTATGGTAAAATGAAGACAAGGTCTTCATTTACGCTGTATATGTTATGAATTATACATCATCGGAGTAAGGTAAAATTTGAAATGCGATCGTGACTATAGCTGAATATGAAAACTGTGTACAAATAATGTGATAATGACAAGAAACCAAAGACAACACACACAATGACTCAATTAAATGTTATGTCCGTCGTTCATAAAACGTAGCGTATTTTCTAAAACTATTTAATCCGTTTATTTTACGAGATGAAAATGGAACACAATTTAAAAGTACGAGCAAAGTTTAGCATAATGTGTATCGGGTGAATAGTTACTATTATAACGTTCAAGCATTGTGTTTAAGTTTAATTACTGAAAGTTTTCAGAGGCACATTATTAACATTTTTGAGAAAGAGATTGATTGCCAAAGTAATCAAGGCTTTCACAGTTTCTTAAACTTTAAAGATAATTTACAACATTAGAGATGTACTTGAAAGATTACTGAGTATTGAAGGCACACAGTTCAACAAAGATATTACTTCTAATTGGGCATTTTTGCTTTTCTGCCTTGTTTATATAAATTAGGTAATTACTACATTAAATGCTAAAATGTACTCGAATGCAGTCTGCAAACATTTCTTTTAATCAACTAAAGGGCCGAAAATTCGAGAAAGAGTTGAATTTAGTTTGTATTTGTATACATTTTTTATATATATTTATATAATAGTTCTTCAACATTAGGTTTCCTTGGGCTGGTATAATTTCTTTAGTTGAAGCACCACAAATTCTCCACATTATTGTTATCATAATCATTGACTATATATATGTAATTGAACAATTTTTAATAAATTATCCTTATATTATAGTGTAATTTTCAACATTTTCAGTCTTAACATTTATTTGAATGCAAAACTTTGACAATGACCTATGTGCTTTACGATATATGTTACAATTTCAATAGAAAATTAATAACAATCTAATGAAATGTAGTAGTGACAAAATCACTAAGACGAGAAATTACAAAAATAGAACACAACAACAACAGTATATAAATCGTATAGTTATATAATGATATAAATCTATTGTAAATTTTACAAGATTCAGATAATTTTCCAGTTACCCTCAGATAGATTCTTTTTACTTCCTGTTACAAATACCAGCACATCTTTCGGATCAACTTGTTGTCCCGTCAATAATGTAACAACAACATGAAATCGCTCAGATAAATCAATCGAATTGGTATTATGATATTGATATGTTCAAAGTGCAGTTGTATTTTGCTATTATTTCACAAACGTTTAATGTAAGTATTTCCAATATTAAGTTTAATTTGAATACACATGAATAGTCTACTAAACATCGGTAAACAATAGTTTTCCTACCTGAGCTTTGGGAGAAAGATAATTAAGTCATCATTTGTCGCTTAACATCATATGCGACCAAATAAATGAAATCTCAAGACATTGCAAAAGTAAACAAAATAACTAAATACTGACTATTACAAATGAATACTGAATGTTTAAAGTTTGATATGATGTCAAGATGTTGCTTATATGTTTTACAGAAAGATAATTTGCTTTTAGAAATCATACATGTTTCTTTAATTAAGCAAATATTGAAATTACAATTAGCATTGGAACAAGAAAACAAACACCATTTTAATTGCACTTTGATGTTAACTTAGCAACGAAAGTTTAAATGGCAACCTTAAGAATACAACAGAACTAGATTTCTGAGGTTAATCAAGTTCTAAGGAAAGTCGAAAAATAAACGACCATGCTCAATGCATTTTTATCTGCGCAAAGAAAGATTAAGTATTAGGCATAGTATTGTGCGTTACTGGTGAGGATGTCTACGCCTGCTTTTGGAAAAAGGCTTCCCTAGCTAGTAAAGACGTTTAAAGAGCGCGTCAACGCCGCTGGTCAGAAGGTCTGGTGTTTGACGTCATGAGTGATGTCATATGCCTGGGTTGTGTCGCAATGAAGGCAGAGTTTAAAGAAGAAGAAAATCCAACGAAAACAATGTATTATTGTGAAACGACTAGAAATGACATCGTTTCAAACAAAAAGTATAAAATCAGTGGAACTATTGACAGTAGGCATATTTAGTTATAAAGGTAAACAATATTATAGATAGTGATGCGTACTGTGTACTCTAACGTGTAGGCATGAACATTGCTCAAATTGATCAACTATAAAGGACACAATTGGAGACATAAAGGCATTGAAAAGAAAAGTGGTCTGACATGAATTACCAAAGAGCTTTATGTGTTTTGTGTTTACCTCATTGCACCATTTTAAGCAGATGATGTTCTCAATAATGAGAACAGATATATACTGCTTTTGCTATTAAAGGCATTGTGTATGTGGCTAGAACAGGTGTTAATGTTTGTCTAGTCAATTATAAAGAAATCAATCGATAACATAATGCATATTTAAAGGTAGACGGTCCCAAAGCTAGGAGACTATATGATAAACATGGCACGTGGTCAGGTCACTTTTCATAAATATATGTACTCATCTCGTTGCTTGTATATTAATGTATCATCACGAGACCAAAGGTCGTGATTCTGTGACTCGGAACACCATACTACAGTAATATTCCCTATGAACAGAAAGCACACCATGTCTTGTCTTGCAGTTGCCTGTCCATATTATTGCAATGTTTCATTTACAAGTGATAAGACACTGTATTATAGCTGCATTAATCTTAAAAAAGAATCGTTCTTGCAAGATTCAGCATAATTTGGATTAATTGCTAAATTCATTTTATATAGAAAGTGTTGCATCGTCCACATTCTGTTTACCTAAGATTAATTAAAAAAAAACTAGTTTTACAAAAACATTTAATTTTAAGAGTGTTATCAAACATGGCAAGAATAACAATTGTACACTAAGTGTATCTATAACCTCAACTCACAATTAATAAAAACCACCGATTTCTTTCTTTCTTTTTCTTTCTACTCTACCAAAAAAACCCTCAGTATACCTTAAGATATTTAAAATAAAGTTTTTACTAGAAGTGCATACTTTATAAACATAAAATAAGCTTAGCAGAAACATGCTCAGACAAATGAAGAAAAAAAACAATATTAATCAATGTTTTGATTATGCATATCATACCTTGCTGAAAAATGAATACAATATATTTTCAATTTTTTGTATGTATGTACTTTGTATACAAGGAAGAAATAAAAAAATAACACGTTTTAAAATGGCACCCAATATAAAGTACAAACACACTGTAGACGTCGAGCCTCTCTATTATAATTAGGGAGACTGAAAATCAATATGTAACTCTTTATACTTGTACAATTTTCCCTAACTTTAATTGGAAGGCGGCGGCTTATGGCTTATTAGAAAGGTCCCCTTGTTGGGCTTCAGACCACTTTTCAAAACGCCAGACAATAACATGCTTAGAAGGCGTCTCAAGTATGAAGGTTAGTTATGTGGCAGACATGCTTTTGGAAACAAATGCGTCTTTGGTCCTATAAAATATCATAATAAAACAAAGACAAATTTTTAATTATATTATTTTTACGAGCCTGTTAAATGCTTGCAAGTTTATTTTATATCACCCTAATTTTACTCATATCAGGAAATACCGATGGTTGACCGTTACTTCTGCCTACATATTTAAGTACACAACCGTTTACTTATAAACACACACACACACACACACACACACACACACACACACACACACACACACACACACACACACACACACACACACACACACACACACACACACACACACACACACACACACACACACACACACACACACACACACACACACACACACACACACACACACACACACACACACACACACACACACACACTCGTTTACTTACAAACACAGGTTTCATTTATTTCAACTTCGAAATATAAATTTATGAACTAATAATATTTATACAGTGACATATGTACTAAACATATTATAATGCAATGACTATCAATGCCATCACTTGGTTATCATTATGCCTAAACAGCGCATTGAATTTGCAGGTTGTAAATAACTTGCGCGCCAATTTTCTGCATATTATTCATAAAGGCTTCTAGGCTTGTGCAGTTTTATGTACTTCTCTTATATGTTATCATGTTTTAATGGCAACCAAGCATCTCAAGTAGACATTTAACTGAGATAAACTGAATTTTCAGTGATTGAAAATGCTCATATTTTTGTAAATCTATATGTTTACAATAGTTTGTAATCCCATATACTTTGAACTGCCTTCGTATTATCCGTAATATCTAAGATATTATTTTTACGTTTATTTCAAGTTTGACAAATGATATCTACGCAACTAAAAATCAAATATATTAAATACATACTCGTACAACTACTATACTCTTTCACATTTCAGAATGTGCAAATTGATATGCGTAACATTGTTATCAGAAATGATTAATGCACATTTGAAAAAATATCGAACTAGATTCCTTAGCTAGTACATAAAATATCAATACAATATCAAAACTATTAGTTTGAATCAAATGAGAAGCTAGAGAACACATGGTTTTAAAATATATGTAAAATATTTTGTAATCAGAAAACTCTTATAAATATATTTTCACTAATAAATAAATGAGTAATTCAATTATTATATAATATTTGTGTATGTAGAAGTCCAGCCTTTATTTACATATCCTTAAGTTAGAAAGTTATGAACATATGTTACATGTAAAGCCACTTTACTATATTGTGATATTTGCATTTACACAGAAGTTGTTAAAGTTAGGTTTGGAGTGTTGCTTTCGTATGATGTAAAAAGAAGTTTAGTTAATGTTATATTTTTTAAATGGACAGCCTTATTGTCTCGCAACTCTATGTGAGTGTAAGTTATTAAGTAATTAAGAGCGGGAATAAACAACTTCGTTTTGTAAATGAGAATCATTGTCCGCACACCCTTAAGCATAAGAAAAACCATGTTTTAATTCCAGAATGCTACAGTAACAAATCTTCATATCCGTATTCTTCATTTCTACAAAAATAATGGTCTCTAAATATTACACAACGTAGTCCTCTTGACAAGTAAAAAGAGAAGCTATTATTTTTTGATAGGAATTACCTGTTTGTTGAATAAAGCCTTGCAATAAGTCGCTAGTAATTTGTTTTCATTTGCTTGCCATAATTTTAGGCAAATATTCCTCAAGTTGTCGACCAGAAATACATTTGTATAAAGCAGAAGAAAATAATCGATGCAGGTTTTGTAAAAAATATTCTTGACAATATAAAACCACACTTTCTGTTAATGACGCTAAGAGTTATATTATTATCTGATAGTCTGGCTTGCCGATTAGATACATAGCACGAAAAGAACGATGGTTATATTGGCAAAGTTTCCTTTCATGGAAGAATTTTCTAATAAGAAAAGTATGAGTAAAATTACTTGTGGGCCACATGTTAACTACAATAAAGAGACATACCATAAGGTTTTTAGCAGCACCCCCACCCCCCACCCCCCCCACAAAAAAAAAACGCTTTCGCACGGTGTTTTGCTGGAAACGTTTCTTGCATGTACATAGCAACCTGTTACACTATTTATAAGTTTATAAATACTACCCTATGCTTACATTGGAAGGGTTTTATTTACTCACCTTCGGACTAGTCTAAATGACACATTAAACATAGACAAGCTGAAAATCTGATTCTTTCAACTTTATAGGATCCAATAGCAAGGCTTGTTTGATCGAAATGATAACGTATTACCTAAACAATATGAATTCTTTGACGGCTTCATTACCTTGCCACATTGAGTTAACAATTCTAAGAACAAGTTTGCCCTCTGATAAAACCTGTTTCTGTACAAAAACACTAAGCTCTCTTGTGTGATTAGTACCGAAAATACACTAAAACTAATTCGAAATAAAAATTGGAAAATGTTTACCTAACATAGACTCTTTTGGTTACATGTAGATATTTGCCATTCATAAAAGCTTAATATTCAATGTACTGTATGGGGGGTGCAAAACAATGTTACATTAAAGTATCAGCTTTGGCCAAAAAAAAAACACCAAAAACGTATCAAGTCTGGTTTAACAGGCGGGTCGATTGAAAAGGACGTTGATAGGTCTTATAAACCCCCATTTTCAAATGGGTTTATATTCCTACCAAACCAACAAGGGTGATGGGAAAATACCAGTTAATATATATATAACATATGGAAAAGTATACATTACCTGGACAATTCGCAACTTAAATATTAGAAACAATGTGATATGTTTTGCAAATAAAAGCGTAAATTTGATGATATTTTCTTTCTTTTATAGAGGTGGCCATTTAAACAGAAATGATTTTGAATTAAAACAACGCTCTGTGTCATATTTTTGTCTATGTTTACAGTGAAAAAGATGAATTTATCTCATCTCTCCCAAAAGATAAGAGTTTTCTTGCCTAACAGGAATATTCAATTCTAATCAACAAACAAGCAAACATTTATAAAAATATACTACAAAATATAACGTTTCTATAATTCGAAACAGTTGTAAAAAATAGATCACTGTATCAAACGGTATTGGCTTAAACATTAACACCGTCAGAATATCTTTATTGTAACTGACACTTGTTCTCATAAATATTTATAACATATAGCAAAGCTAATATTGTTTGACAATTCTATTTCCGACACGTTTTCGAAATAGTATATGTTACATCTGCTGTCCTAAATACCGGAAACTGTGCCGTCGAAAACGGTCCCATTAGACCGGCATACACTCTCCCTGCCAAGTTACGGAATAATTTCTTTAAAAAACGAAGTGCTATTGTTTACTCGAACTTGGTTCGTCTTTAGTAGGACATTTACCCAAACCTCAATCAGTAAAGATAATAACATCACTGAATATTTTTACTCCAGGGATTTAAGGATTTAATTGTAATATCTATATTGCTTATTTTTGCAGTGATTCTAAAGATCACACAATAATTAAGAGAAAGTTAAATAGGTATTATTGGTCAATAATATATCTTACAATAAAGTACAATAAACATTTTAGACTTTCTGTTGGTCTTTATTAATTTGATCGTACAAATTGCGAAAATATAGTTTAATTCCTAAAAAAACGAAATTACATAGAGATTTATCCTAATTAAGAGTATCGATTGACAAAGAATTCGACAATACCATCATTGAAATTCGTAACATATATATTCGCCAACAGAGAATAAAAAAATAACTTGAACTAAGATCGATGCTATCGATCTGGAATTAAATGGGATTACCAATTATATCATCGCATCGACTTCCGACTTGGGGGTAGACATAATAACTACAATATTTAAATACCATCTTTGCATTGATTTATGTTGGGTCTCCTATGGATTTACTTTCTTACGTCAAACCCAATACGGAAGTTAACGTGTGATTTATGAAAAGTATAAAGTTAATGCCGACTACAATTGAACATGTTTTATAATGTTCTTTTACTGTGAATACAATTGTCCCTAGAAGTCATTGTTATATATGACAATGTAATTTCCAATGGAATAGAAGTTAAATCTTTGATATTTATTTTTATAAGACTTTTTCAACTTGGTTTTTATTTTACCTTAATAACAGGCTTATGCAATAAGGTATTTTAATTCTTTCATTGTATTTTAAAGTATAGGATTTTTATAATTAAATTGTCTGATGTTCCTTATGAAGGAATATCCCATCAAAGTGAGACAACTAACAGCAAGCATTAGCGTCGGGAGTTAAAACTTATGAAAGAATATTATATACAAACAAGATAACTGTTATTATAACCAACTTTCAAAACGCATGAACAAACATTCTGATAAGAAACACACAAATACACGTCTTCTTATTTAAATAACGATTCCTAACACGATCAACGTTATTTTGTATTCAACTTCATCCCATTACTGTTTTATTTGAAGGCACATAGGTGCGCCGAAATTATGTCAATATTAGTATGAGTAAGGCTAATTTAGCGCAGTTTTATCGAGCCAGCAATATGCATGAAAGCTGCTAACCTAGTGATGGAAAACATTAAGCAAAATAATCATTTCTCCAAAGCATGCATTTTAGTTTAAATTGTCTTATTTAATTTCTTTTCACCTGAAGGAACGACTTTCTTGAAATATGTCCAGAAATTCTTTTTCAACCCCTTGGCTTTTGCAATGGAAATTCAATGAAAAAAGAAGGATTCAAAATAATAATAATAATAATAATAATAATAATAATAATAATAATAATAATAATAATAATAATAACAAAAAAGAAGAAGAAGACGACGACGAAGAAGAAGACATTATTAAGTCCTATGAGCATTGCAACATATACCAAAATTTTAAATGCTACTGAACGAAGGTATTTACATGCAAGCCAAATGTTAAAGTAATAAAAATATGTGATGAGTCATTTAACAAAAAGAGTTAACCCGACAGTCACGTCCATGGAACGGTCAGGCGGCAAAAAGACATTTTCTTAAAAGTATATTTTAAATTATGTTTGTTTGTTGGATGAACTTATCATCCTTCTATCAGTACTTCAGTTAATTGGAGACGGTACCCACTTGAATCAGATATAGCGATTACTTTGTTTAGTATGGCGTGAATAATACCATACCCAGCCACATTATTCTGACGCCAGGCAAAGCCGTCACGGAACAACTTTTTAATTTGCATCGGTGTTAGCATGGGAGGTATGCCACTAACATTTACGCTTTTTCGTATGTTGCGGCCTTGATAACGAACCCGGATCATCACGTATCTAGAGCCGACGCTTTGTAGATAGCGCTACCCAGTTTGATAATTTACTATTTTCAACAATTATTCTTACTATTACAGTCATACATGGTCATATATATTATCTTTAAATGTTAACATTAATGACCATATTTATAAGAAACGCCGACTATAACGTTTTCATTGCAACACCTTTTGTCAACTAAACGTTTCGGAACATGAAAAACTTGTAAATATTGACAACATTTACAGAAGCATAATGCAATTCGATTTGTTGATATCTCTTCATATTTTAAGTCCAATAGTTTAAGAAAATCAAAACACTTATTGAATGTCATTTTCCATATTTAACAGACTGATTTTTATATTGTATTAATTATTGTCATTTTTATGTTGATGTGTTTTTAATTAAATTGTTGAAAAATGTTGAACACATTGCTAAATATATGCATATAGTTATAACTACATATAATGTTTCTATTTACAGCCAATACAATTTCTTCTTGCGCTACGAAATAACAATTTATCAATATAATTACATTGAAGGATTTGATAGTATTTGCTTTTGCTTGTTTAAAATAATGAGCACGTTAAAAGGAAATGAACTTGAGATTATTTGCAAGTATTTTTGAAATAGTAGCACAATGTGAAGACAAAGTGGTAATTCAAGATTTTAATATCAAGGCAAAATTTAGTTTTCTTTTTAAACTGAACATGTTTTGTATCAAACACTTACGTTACAATTCAAAACTGAGAAGCGCGCCTTTCTTTTGGCACGAAATCAGTTATGCAAGTTTTGCCATTGGCAAGTACAAACACAATTATTTAAAGAAAACTAAAATGTGTTTACTTTTTATTTAAATTTTTCGTATTTTTATCTGATAGATTTAGTGCCTTAAGCATTAAACATGTAAAGCCTACATTGGTAAGGCTGTTGTATGATAAAACCACCAGAGTTTTTTTATTTATGTAGTGGAGAATACTGTACGTCCATGTAGTCAGTTTTCTGTATATTAATCTGAATCAATAAGAAGTCAAATTTATAACATATTCAGAATTTTCTATTTATGTTTTCGTGACGAAACTTTGTCCTATGATAAGATTCGGTGATATTATACAAATATTTTTTTAAATGAAGAAAGGAACAACATGTATATGAACTAAGTCCATTTTAAATAGATATAGTTGCTGTGCTTAGATTTAGAGCATTGCAGCATATACCAAAATTTGAAAAGGCACAGGACAAAAGTATTCACATGTAAACCAAATGTAAAAGTAAGACTAATTCTTTGATGAGTCATTTAACAAAAAGAGTAAACGCAACAGTTACTGGAACGGCCAGTCGGCAAAAGAACTAATAACAACAATAATAATGATAATGAAATATGATGTATGGACGAGATGACGACCTAAATATTATCTTGCCATCAAACGACATAAAGATCACCGTAACAAAGATAGTTTTGATAATGACAATATTTTTTAAATCGCGCGAATTACCGTGTTGAATACTAATTATGTCTGCTTAAAAAGATTTGTATCGGTGGACGTGATAAAAACAGATAGAATAGTAAACAACATTCCATGCTAACGAGATTGAGTCTGTGGAAATAAGTTCAGTGCTCTTAAAGCTACATTAGTTTTTTCAGTGAAAAATACTTGCAGAATTCTGATTTGATCACTGCCGTCTGAATCAGTGCAATTTATGTAGTCTTGTATTTGCAAGATGAGAAATGTCCATAAAAACATCGTAGCTCGAGACTCGTTAGACGTGTAAAATTGTTGTGATAAAGACAGTAGGTGATGATTATAAAATCTTTCCTTGTTGCATTATTTCTATTTGTCTCGTGGGTATATTGTGTTTAATTATTTAATATGGTGTTGCAGAAAGTGTCTGCTTTTGTGTGTTTATTTGATGTTTAAACCATATAAACAAATTATAATTCTTACAGTATCCGTAACTAAATAAATTAATCATACAGCGTTTCTTCACAGTTTTATGAACTTACTTAATAATAATGAAAGGGTTCTTTAATCACAGAGCAATAGTCTGGTTACTTATCGTTTGTATATTTTATGTAGTTTACATGCATATTTTAAATGAAACTACAATAACAACAACTTCATATTTACAATCAGTTTCAGGCAAAATGTTGGTAAGCTAGCCAGTATCCTGATAGCATTTGAGATAAAAGTACACCACGATGATTTATATAAAGCAGCAATAACATGGCAATATCATATAAAATGCTATAGGCATTCAAATAGTCTGCTTTTATCGGAACCTAAACAAGAATGCTATGCGTAACAGTGTTAATGGTGCAAAGTATTAGAAATATTATTATCATAGTTTTTGTAGACAATAACTGTTTTCTTTAGTTACAATCAAGTGTTCAGTTTACTCTTTACCTTAGTACTGTGTTGTGATTACCTTGCAAAAATAATCCCATCAATTCAGCAGTAAAGAAAACGTTTTTGATGTGTATTTGTTATTGTTTTGAGTTGGACCAAGTTTTGTTACTGCTGTACGGCGTCTATTTTAGCGCCATATAGTACTAGTTAGTTATTCTTTTTTATCTCCTTTGCCTCAGCTTTATACGAAGATGCTCTAAATTCTAATAATGTATATTATTTCTAGCCATCACGTGCGCATAATTTCTATTTATGTGTGTTCATGGCGAACGTTTTTATTGCTTTTGCAAGTTTTAATGAATGCACTTATCTAGCTAGTTTATGTTTCACCTTATATTAAACATCGTTATATCTTAAAGTATCAAATGTCTGCAATAAAAATTTATATAACGACTTGATATATTGTTATTTTATAATAATACGACGTGTTACCAAAAGTTTATATTACTTTATATTATATTATATTATATTATTATTGTGTGTATTATAAGTATTAAAACAAGTTAAATGGACATATACTGAGATCAGAACTTCCAGAAAGAATGGTCATCTAAAGATAAGTCATTCTTTAACTTTATTTTTTTTCCTTTTTTTTAATTAAACATGTGTTATTTTAATTGTAGAACGTTAAGGTGGCCTTGGCCTTGACTATAAACCTTTCTGTTTAATTTATATTATCGCAAATTTTATACCGACCTTTAAACATCACATTTCATATTAAATCGCCATTCAAACAGCGTGCACAAAATTGCTTATAATATGTATCATTGACTGCCACATAGGTCAATATAGTGCCTAACGGCTGGGAAGTATTCCAGACGAGTTTGCGATAGCTTTAAATAGACCCTCTGGATGCTCCTTCGTTGCATGCCCTTTCTATTGCACACATTGTTAGGCGTAAATGAACAAAGCTCTCAAGGGAACTTTATACGCGCAACTTTTGCACATATTGTGATGCGTCAACGGGCATAGCTCACAATAGAACTTTATAGGGCACATCCATTACATCAATATTAAGACGTCAACAAACAAATGTCACAAGGGAGATTTATGCGGCGCATCTATTGCACCCATTTTAAGACGTCAACGAACAACGCTCACAAGGGAGCTTTATACGGTGCATCAACCTATGTATTATCGTTTCTTACAGTATGTAAAAAAGTTTCTAAATATGATATTCCTGTAAAATCATAGATGGCACCTTGACACTAAATGAAGTCCGTCTCAGTTGGATTCATACTAGTCAATAACATGCTTTCATGCTTAGCATATATTTTGTTTGTTTTACTTCAGATGTAACGGGTAAGCATTGGTATTTGCACGTACGTATTCATAAAAAATAAAGTTATAGAAGAACAAACAACCACTTTTGCTTATTTTACGCACAGTGTATTATGCAGTAAGAAATGAACTAAAACCTGGTTTTAACAATCAGCACTAAACCTTCGGAGAAATGCTGCTACATTTTAAAGCCAATTTCATGATACAAGTCGTCCTACTCAAAACGCAGTACATTGTAACGATCCAACTCGTTTTTTTCAGAATTTAAAGTACATTCAAAACCTTCCACTCTTCACTAAGTAATACTTACATTTGCTGGTATTATAAAACCAGTACTTTTAATTCAAACAATCAATACGTATATCAGTTTAGTTGAGTGAAAAAAACATTGCTAGGCAAAGTAAGACGGATCTTATTTTTAAGTAAATTTATCAATATTTAAATCTCAAATCTCATTTTGACGCAAAATTGTATTGGCAACAGGAAACTTTAAGACACACATGCTGTGTAAATATATAAAAAGGTCCTATTAGAATTAACACAGATATTTAAATCTAAACTACATGTAGACAAAGGCAAACAGTGCAATTTTAAAATTGACAACAACAACAACAACAACAACAGCAAACAACAAAACAACACAGAGACGAGACATTATACAAAAAAAAAGAACCAGCAGTTACCGCCTTGGAACGGTCAGTCGGCAAAAGGACCAACTGGGATGCTTAAACCGGGTTTGTGGAACGCTCCAACCTCGCACTTCCTGTAGGGTTTCTATCCAACAGTGCACTAAGATATTCGATCAAAGTGATAAAATACCAGTACGAACCTGAATCGGGAGTTGAAACAGATAAAATTAACGAACATATAGACAAAATATAGTTTTCAACATATGTACAATATGTACAACCTAAACGTTCCAAATGAGAGACTAGTTTAACGTAAAACAGCTCAAGTGATGACGTATAATAAGAACAACAGAAATCCAACAGCTATTTCCAATTACGACTTTAAGTCAATGTAAAATATCTTGTTTCTGATGAAATCATTTTATTTTAACAAGGTCTTGGAGAATTCTGAATTATTGACTAGAGCAATATGGTCGTAACGGCATTCAAGTTAGGACAAATTGTTTGAAAACTGTTTCAAAAAAGCCATTGTGATAAAAAGGTTAAGAAATCGGATAATTAATATTAAAAAAGCAACTTTTTTCTTAAAAGTTGCTTAATATCAGTTAGCAAGGAAACATCTTGTTAGTCTGACTCTTATGTGCGTGAGTCCGAACGAATCTTACATCGGCTATCACTGGTTAAAGTTCTAGATTTCCAAAACATCATTTACCATATTGTACCTACTAAACGACCCGGTGTAGCAGTTTTTCAGATTATTTAAGTGATAAAAATCCAAAATCATTTTCAAACTGTATTGGTTAGAATGCAATAGTGCATAAAACGGTTAACCTTTGCATGAAATGAGGCCATCAGTCTATGAAGCATTGTCAGTTAATCTAATAAAATCATTATTTTGTACCAAAAGGTAGACATAGCATTGAAGTGCTGGAAAAATATTTTAAAAAATGTTGCAGTTTAACCTAGGGAATGTTCCGGATTATATAACACAACACTGTTTAGAGATTATTTCTATGGCTTTTTGGTTCTGGACATTGCTGGATGGTACACGTTCTGTTAGTGAACGCTTCGTGGTATTTTGTCGGAAGTTAGACAGCTAGAAAAGTTCTCAACTCCATGTTGAAGCGCTAATTTTTCACTTGATTAGCAATTTTGAAAAGAAAATAAAACATGCAAAATATGACAGTACCATTTGAATTCTGTTCCAATTTAAATGAGGAAGAAAAAGCGCCTGATTATGCTTAATATTCTAACAATATGAAACAAAGAAACATACCCGTCGCGAAATTAAAACAAAATAAACTTATTAATACATAAATACGCCCTATATTTACCAGCTGCAACACTGTTAACGTAATAACCATGTCTGTAAACACGCTACACATATCTTAGAATATGTGTATTAGAATATCTTAACGAAACGAAACTATTTAAGAGATTAATCTATTACTGCTAAACACAACACACCATGTAAAACATTAAAACAGTCACTTAACAAGGGGAGAAGACTTTTTTTCTTTTCAATCCGTCGATACTGTCTGTGATCATTGTAAAGTAACAGCCACCGCAGCAAAACTGGCCTCATCAATGGATACATAGCGGCTATATAAAGCAAAACAGTAGCTTCTTTTCATTCAGTAGTGGGGTGCGTGCCGAGCAGCGTGGACGCTTAAAGATCACAAGAAGCTAGTTAGCAAGTGTAAAAGAATGGTTTCACAATTCATGCTAAAGTCGGTGGCATTTATGTACTAAGCTGTACAGAACTCCTGAAAAACAATATATATACTTGCATTTGTCGCAATTAATCATAATTTGGCAAACTTTTTTTTCTGTCTTTATTTGATTTTTAATAAGTGAATGTAAATATACATGCATTGAGTAGTAATTAGTGAACGCATCAGCGATGGATACAATGAAAGCATTAAGTGAAAATATAAGTGTATTTGAAAGTGTTGAAGACCCTTATCAATACGTGAACCTGTCGTCGAATGCATCCTTCGTTTTACCTGTGTTTCCGGACTACATCTTGGTGACTTATACGGTTTTATATGCATTTATATTCTTGTTTGGAATATTCGGCAATATTTTAGTGATTGTGGTTGTTTGTCTTAACCGAAACATGAAAACGGTGGTAAATATGTTTCTGGTGAATCTGTGTATTGCGGACCTGCTTGTACTGATTATCTGTATGCCTACAGCACTCGTAGAGGTACACTCTTATGATGCTTGGTACTTTGGCAAAGTTATGTGTAAGTTTTTAAATGTCATTTTTGTGTTGTTGCATACATACATACATACATACATACATACATACATACACACACAACCATTAATATATATATATATATATATATATATATATATATATATATATATATATATATATATATATATATATATATATACAAAACTGCAACACAAAACAAACAACAACAAATCAATTAATACCGCCGTCATCGAATATTTTTGACTATGTTATCTTTGTTTGGAAAAACACCCTTTAATTATATACTCTTCCCTCGCTGCTGATGTTTTTTTCCTTTCAAATCAAGTCTAGTTATTTCACTTTATGTAAATGTGCTGTTCGTAGTCAATAATTGCAAGGCTTTTCAATTTATATTGTTAATATGTTGACTTTTCATAGAAACAATAACATCTTAACAGTACTAATATTATCGCTTGTTTACTAGAAACTAATGTTTTTTTCTAAGTTTAACAATTCCATCACTGCATTGGCACAATTCTAAAACTATACGCTAAGTATTGAAAATATGAATATTTTCTGTAAATTAACATCGTCAAAACATTTACACTTGCCTATTTAGGAACCATCAAAATACAAAGCCTTTACTATGGCTTAAATCTCATTAAATAGGTTTTGCTGGAAATGGTTGTCAATGCATATTGTTTATTAAAGGCACACTGCACTCAACATGATTAGCAAAATCTACAAATAAACAAAAGTATTGTACAATATTTACGGAATGCCATGAACGCTAAATAGATTTTAGACGGCTTATATTTGTTGAAGAGTCATTTCAATGTAAAATTACAATCAGACGGAAGCACACTTTTGCTTTACGTAGTGTTACTATTTGACACCCATAAAATGGCACCGATTAGTTTTGAGTAGGCACATCATGGGGTTTTCCGTCTAACATGCATGTGAGAAAAACAAGCCCGAAAGCGACGTTTTTATTTCTTTAACTTTGTTCTGTTTTGTTAACTTATTCAACATGGTTGTGAAATTAATACTTGAGTAGAAAGAAAGTCCGTAGGAATTTCAGTTGACCCATGTATCTTTCAAATTTTATTCTTTTGCTGTATTTATTTTTTTCTTTTATTGCTGTCAGAATTTTATTTTTGGGTTTTACCCAGTCTTATACAGACCGCCTAATGTACCAACCAAACTAAAGCAGAAGTTAAGAAAACATAGTACTACTATTATGGACGGAAAACTACTACCTCCTAAAAATCAGAATCTTAATGATGACCATTAAGTATCAATGAATCTTCTAATAAAGCTGTCGTTGCTCATTCTTAAAGTCGACTATTTATCTGAGAAAATGTATTATCAATACCAGCTATACGTATATGTAGTGTATGTATGTTACATATGTCTATATTGTATATTGCCAAAAGATTATTTGTGACATTCTTGTGTGGTATACATTTCGATACTAAAGCAGTTTAAAATGCCAAGTTGGCACAACATAAACATTAATTGAACAAAAGCTATCGATGTATCTAAATAAGATATCCACAATGGTGTCATTTAATGACCATATCTTTCACCGATATCAAAAGTAGACATGGGGCTAGATTTAAGATGCTTCATTTCTTCATGGTTAGTCTTACATCATATACTAACATTATAATTGTTATAAATGCCAATTTCATCTTACTCCTTCTCCATCTCCTTTTCATCATCATCAATTTTTGTCACAAGGACAATGAGATCATTTTTCAAATCACAGCAACAGATAAGGACACAGTTTTGTATCTGTGTACATTTTAAATCGTGTAATATGCCGTCAACTAATTATGCACGCTCAGTTTGCAAACATTTATCAAACATAAATAACTATTTTTACAGGCTATGCTGTGACCTTCGTGGAAAACACAGTTGCATTTGGCTCCGTATTAACCCTTATCGCCATAAGTGTAGAGCGGTACAAAGTGATCTGTCATCCACTCTTGGGTGTGCAGGACGATGTGATCAAGTGTGCCAAAGTTCTGCCTATTCTTTGGTTGGTCGCTGCAGTTTGCAACATTCCCTGGTTTGCAATAACACGCCTTCGTCTGGAGTTCCGGACCGACAACACTCCGATAGACTACTGTGCAAGTTCTATGGACGCGGAATGGAAACAGTCATTCGCAATCATTTCGTGTGTCATTAGCTTTGTAATACCTTTTCTGATTTTATTATTCCTGTACTGCAGAATTTGCCATATTCTTTACTTCACAGAGCAAAACATTATGACAAGAACAACAACTCATTCAACCAGGCACAAGAGAAGACTACGTTTACAGGTTGTTAATATAATTGTCTGCTTAGTACTGTTGTTTTTCATCTTTCACTTGCCGTTCAGAGTCGTAAGCATTTGGTACTCTGTAGACCGAAACGTAAAAGAACTTGGCCTTGAAGCTTATCATAACATTTTGTACTCATCCCGCATAATGTTCTATCTAAATCATGCGTTTAATCCAATAATGTACAATTTTGTCTCAACGAAGTTTAGATCAGCTTTAAGGTTCACGTTAACCCGGAGACAGGATAGAGGTAGCCTGATGTCAAGCAACCGTCGTGGGTTTGGTAATACTCAATTGAAACAGCCAAAACAGAGCGAGGCATTGTTGTTAGAAGGCTGTACAGCAAAGAATCGCAACGGTGTACGTTGTACCACAGTGATCACATCCCAACGACACAATCTGAATGAATTCTTTCCAATGTATGCAGTTTTAGTACAAAAACACGAATCCAAACTTAAGTTCTCTGATGAGTTTAAATTAGGAGACTCTCTCGCAGAAGATGGACAACTTTAATTCATTGGAACAAACGTCCCAATAAAACTCAATCTTCCACCAGCAAAAATACTAACTGGTTTCAGTAAAACATCAGATAACTTAAAGTGAGACAACAAAGGCTCCCTCCCGTGCTAGTCCTTTTTAGAAATAAACCGAACAGATATGTTAGAAAAAATAGCCGAAATAATAATTAAGAAAGAAAGGAATACATAACGCAAATATTGACAATAGAACTTAAAGTATTTTTAGTGTAAACCCATATCACAGTATCATATTTCCATGACAAAAGTATGGTAAACATTTCGTAATACACTAACCGATTAGTAAAATGTTAAAATTTAAACTGAAAAGTAGCCAGTAGTGACCTTTGTCAACATGGTGTTTGAGAATCTGCAGAGAAGCCCGAAGAAGCTCGATTTTTTTCACATAAGATGCTGATATCTACAACAGCAGGAACTAAGTCAAAAACAGTTATTGCTGGAAAAGAGTTTGTTAGATATGCCTCAAAAACAATGTACATTGCATCTTTAATAAATACTTTCTAATTAAAGACGGGGTCGAATCGGGTACATTCCCCCTTTTTCTCGTCAGTTTATTTTTCTTTCATATTGTTAACTTTTTTTATTGTCTTATGATTACATTATTTCCCAAGCGGCATACTTAAGTGCCACACATGATAAACACTTTTTAATTATTCACGCATTTTGAGTGTTAAAGCGATCCTCACACCTGTAAAATATTGTAATATATTTTATTCGTGATAGAAATATGAGATACGGTTGAATATTGTACTTATGTATTATAAAAGTTTGCGTAAATATTGTTGTTTTGCTGCTGGCTGTTTTCTTTAATAAATCAGTTCTATGATACCTGCCGATATTTGAAACTGCTTCAAATATGATTTATATGCTCAATATCTGTATATTGTATAAAAGTTAATTATATGACAGTTACTGCTTACTTATTTTGGTTTTAGACGTCGGATAATGCAACATGTTTCAAAATTAACCGATATCACGTGGCATACTGTTTGGATCAACTTTCGTCCATATTTACAATATGCTTGTTTTTACAATGCTTTGCAGATTCTACTTTGACAACATATTTAATTTGATTTTTTATTGGGGTTATCGTCCCAACAACTGTTTTTCAGTTATCTGGAGACGGTGTCCACTTGAAGCAGATATAGTGCTGGCTTCACTGTGTATAGCATATTGTGAACACCTGGCATGATACCACACCCAGTCGCATTATCCTAACACCGGGCCAACCGGTCGTGGAACTACCCTTATATATGCTTGAGCGTTAGCAAGGGTGCTATACATTAAACCTGACTGCCCTTGACTGTTAAAATTTTAGGTATATGTAAAAGTATGTTTTGTAACGAACTGGATAAGTAAGAAAACATTCTGTAAGTCTATAGTTTCTTCTTACAAATCGTTTATTCCTACTGTTAAATTTAATTGAATTATGGAAATAGTTTTAAACATGTTGCTGTTATTACAATACACTGTAAAGAAAAAAAGTCTTGCACCTGAAATGTGTATTTTTAGTCACTTTCATATTTTTATTTGAAAAACGTACATTTATTGTTTTAAATGTTTATTGTAAATATATATTAAATAAAAAGAGAAAAGAATGCACATGTGTTGTTCAACTGATTTCTAAGCAGCATTTGCAGGAAAAGTAAAATGCTGGTTGTGCATACAAGGTAAAACCTTTACAAAATCCTCTATCCGGCAGCCATCATCGATGAAAAACACGATGAATTACAAATTCCTTCTGCAAATATATAAATGCTTTCACTGAATTCGACATCGAGTCAAAAAACATGTCATTTATGAACCTGTTACGGATTCATCTACATTTAAGGAGTATGGATTGTGTTCGGTGTGCACAACAAACAATCGCACTCAGCAAGCAAAAAATCTAACATTTAAACATTACTTAAAATAATATATATAGAGAGGCTTTAGAAATACGTTTTAATTCTTGCTACAAAATAATCATCAAACGGCAAAAATGCGATTTGCATAAAATAAAGAGCATGTCCTCAATGCACATAATGTCGAGTAATTACAAGTTGCAATATGCACGATAAAACTCGCTTCCTGATAATAGTGGATGATGCGCAAAATCTGATTCGATGGTAACATCGCTTAAGCTTAAATAACACTAAGATATTTCACAAACAGCAATGATTTACCAATTTTAGTAAAGTCTGTGAACATTTTACAACATTTGCAACATATAAACATTTAACAATATAAGAAATATATTCAAATCGATTTATTACAAAACCTAGAAAACATTACACATAGAGCCAAAAGATAGCTCACCAGTTTGACACCTGCTTTCAAAATGTTTTTATAGAGGTTTTACCGAGTAAAATGGTATTGATACCCAATATCGCTTCTCCTATCTTCATTTAAATACATTTCAACTGCGTAGACTATTCAGCATAATGTTTTTATCATCACAACACAAATATACTCGTATTAAATCATTCATCTAAAAACAACAAAAGCAACATGAGATTTTATCGTTTATAACATTGTTTATACGCATGATCTGTGTATGTGTTCCAAACTAACTGGCGTTTAGGCTTTATCTCAATTGGTAAAACGGGTAAACAATGCTGTATGTCGTCACGTAAGGCTACTTTTTGTATTGGTTGATTTGCTTGTTGTCAATTCGGAAAGACGCATGTTTCCATGAGTCAACGAACCTGTACATAATGTGCATGGAAATGTAATCTTCATACTAAAAACCGATTAATTAATGATTGTTCAATTAACGATCATCCACAATTACTGTATTAAAAATATCCAAGAGCCGACGTTTGCTATGCTTAGTTATGACGGAGGTTGTGGCGTTATTGAAAAATAATGTACACATTGTATTTACAAGGGACAGAAGTATTATTTCTATTAGAAGAACTGCGCAAGCTTGTTGATGGCAAATGGGATTTACTTTTTGAATCAAGAAAACAAAAATACCAGAGAAGTGTAAATGGTTGTTGCATCCTGAGCATCTTTAAATGGATTTGAGGAACCAAGGTCCAATGTCTGTAAATAGGAAATACACGTAACAATACTTATAGGATAAATTAAAATATAAGATAGATTACATGCACGGGGAGATTTTTTACCACCAACACACTGCACAAGTAACATTGTTGTAGTCATGAATAAGAATATATGACAAAGTCATATGAGCATTGCAACATATACCAACACTGAAAAAAGGCACAGAACAAAGGTATTCACATGCAAGCCAAATGTAAAAGTAATGACAAATCTGTAATGAGTCATTGAACAAACAGAGCAAACCCAACAGTTGCCGCCTTGGTCTTGAAATGTTCTGTTTGTTCTTTTCCACACTTGCATACGGATTAATGAATGTGCATTAACAAAGATAACAAGATAAGCTCAGGAAAACACATTTAACTTCATCTCATTGTAATAATAAAATCATCAAATGTAAATAACATAGAATCATCAGATGTATATAACATTTTTTCTTTTGACTTTTATCGCCTATATATATATTAATAAATGCTTACATTCTATAAATTGCTATATAATGGTTAATATGTTTAATCATTGAAGAATATTACACCACCATTCTATTACTGTAAACATAAGACAACATCTTTTCAGGGTTACTATTTCTACATTATTTTTCCGATTTTCATAAATACACAAATGGGTCAATGGAAGTACAGTTTCAAGTGCTTTATTTAATATTGATAACCCATGTGAGATAAGACTTTTATAGACTGCTATGTTTAATTATAAACACCTGCATAAAACCTTCCAGACTAGGTAACAGGAATGTGTAAGATACTCTCCTTTCTGAAATAGACTTCGATGAATCGACCGACCTTTTTCTGTATAATCTTTCGTAATTAAAATAAGCAGCCATTTGTGAAACCAAAGAGGAATTAATGTTCATGGTCTTAAAGAAAGACAACATATATAACATTATTGTACAAAAGGCTGTCACAACATATTAAAAATTGTCTCAAATGGAGACCAAAACCTTTTGCACGCTACTATTTGTGACACCTTTACAAATTATTAACATATCTATCGTTATAATAGTGTTCCTGGTGTTGTAACGTACCCATTACTCTTCCTCGTCAAACTTTAGTTAAACTCACTTTTGGAGATGGTATTCATGAAATATAATTAACAACAACAACAAACTGTTTACAGTTATTTTGTAGGTATTGTGGATCAGTGTCGAACATTTCCTATATATAACATACATATGCAATTAATTAATTAACAATTGAATGCGTTACATGAACGACTTTCATGAATTTGTATATATATATATATATATATATATATATATATATATATATATATATATATATATATATATATATATATATATATATATATATATATATATATATATAAACATAGAACATTTAAACTGCAAGTTAAAGTCTAATGGACATTCATGCAATTGGAAAACATTCTTAAACCTGAAGTGTTCACTTGATCTAAATGTTTCCAGATGTTTATTATCAACTGATCGTTACACTGTTATCTTGTTCATATCATCTTCCTCGCACTGAATGCTTAGGTAGGTATGACCTGTGGTGGTCGATTGAAGTTATACTTAGACATACAACCAAAACTAAGGAACGAGTGATGTGTGTAATGGAAAAGATGTTTAAACGTACAACTAAAATCGTTTAAAGGAACTTACTATAAAGAAGAGTGTTAATAATTGCTAGAGTATTAAAGAACGCGGTTACTGTTACATAAAGGGTAGGGCTTACAAAAACATGGCCCTGTGGGAATCCTTTTCAAGTGATACTGACCCCGTGAAATTTCGCCGGGAACGCCGAGCACGTTATCACGCGAACTGCGCAAAACAATATAACCTCAATATCAACAACTTGGAAATTTGGCTTTTTTGTTCTACAGTCGCCTGGTTGTCTCTTAAAATAAATAATGCTACAAAAATCATCCCCATATTCTTAAAACTTTGTTGATTCCATCCGTTAATAATGTATTTATTCATTCCGATATCTCTTAAAAAAATGTTATAATTTTGCAATGACGTCACTAAAGTTGGAACAATTTTATGACATTTAATGAAGTTACACGCATGCAAAATTTTACATACCATTGTCTCGTTGATGTAAATGAGTTTGCTATGTAACAAAGCAAATAAAGACTTATTGTAAATAGGAATGTATAAGATTGTTCGTGTTATTTTTTAAATTTCACATTTTGACATATCTGACTTGTGACGTCATTGCAAGTTTATCGTATGTCGTCATTAAATTGTTTTTATTACACGTCATCGCTTGGGCTGTTTCATTTCAAACTTCTCTCTCGTATTGTACATATGTTGATATACTTTTTATCTCGCGTCGCAGGTGATTGTATTAGTTGTCTAACTTTGACGGAAAATGTGTATTTACACAATTTGTTTGAGAGAAAAACCTTCATGAAGTGCAAGGTTGGAACACAAACCAGATTTAAGCACTTTTGCCGACTGACCGTTCCAAGGTGATACCTATTTGTTTTCTTTTTGTTTGTTATGTCTCGTCTCTGTATTTTCGGTCACTTTTACTTTTACCCTGTTTGCCTTTGTCCAGACCTAGTTCAGATTTAAATATCTGTGGTTATTCAAATAGGACTTTTTTTTTTCCTATGATGAAAATACATCCTCGATAAATATCACAATTCCCAGAGATCTGAAGCAATAGATTACCTCAGCACTCAAGTTTTCCATTGTAGTTTTCGTGATGTAAATATGTTATGTAGTAGTCTTTATTTACTTTTTTTTATCAATTGCGTTTGGGAAACTTAAGTATGTGTTTATAAATGACTTAAATAGACGCATTGTATTTATCGGTCACGAAATCTGTTTGCGACATTTTTTTTTTCAAATGCACATTTACCACATATAAAAAACATCGAGATTTAATTCCATGATTTTAAGTTTAAAATAGATTTAACTTTCATCATGATTATTGTTGCAGAAATGTTTGAAATAATAATACAAATATATGGCTCATTTTATGTTCATTTTTTTACATAATCCACTATATTTTGTTGATTCACTAAAAATAAGGATAGGTTAAATGATTTTTCTCATCAGTACCCAGTCATAAAAGATTTGATATTTGTTCGGTTTCAATCCATAATTTTCGAATCTTCTTGTGTAATGCCACCACCTCCCCTAAACACCTGCGCGCACCATGTACTATTTTTCATAATAAAGCGACCATTAAAATTTGTCCATTTTTCTTTGTTTATTCTCCACTAACGACGAAAGATTTAAATTCCGGCATTTTTACGCTATTTTCCGAACAGTATAGAAACTTAAATCATTCGAATTTGATTGTGGAGATATTCGAAAGTAAGCGGTTTTGCTATCCCGTTTTGCCACTTATGGTACGAAATACAGATAATGTGTGATTTGTATAGTCTATTCGCACTCAGTAATCCTGTAGTTGAATTGGATTTATGTGTGGAGGTATTCTTAAGCTTTTGTGTAAAGTTTGACAATTGACAATTTAGTTTTCGTTCAACAGATTCATTCTTCATACTGTTATTAAAGTTTTTTCAGTTTCTATTTCTTTTTTTCACTGAATTGCAGCACCTAATATCATGAAAGAAAACCTATCAACATGGGCGTAAAACGTTGACGTACTGTATTGGAGCAAACACACTCAAAAGTATGTCAAGCGATACACTCCCTAGTCATTATAAAAGAAATGCCATAATTCATTGGGATAATTGACAATTATAATTTTAACTTACAATCGATGTAATAAAAGCTGTGAACAATAAAAACTGTCTCTTTAGATACAACCCATTAACATTACTAAACAAAAAAAATATTGGGTGGAAGACTAGAATTATGAAGTTTTAAATACAATGCCAACAATAAACAATATTTTTTTCTCTCCAAGTCAACAGCCGCATGTTTTAACCTTAACTATTTTGTTTTCTTTTTATCATTTACAACATGCATTACCATTCTTTGTACAAGTCATTAATTCAACATGCAGCTTTTGGAGGTCTGTATCTTTACCGACACAGTAATTACAAAACAAGTCTTGTCGTATCAAGATAACATACTGCAAGAACATCGCCAAGACTAATGAAGCCTTTATTTATGTATTAACTTCGTCATGCTGCCAAGTAAATAAAGGCGTTGAGAAGCAAGCCTAACATTCATAATATATTTGATGGAGCATCCTTTCTTATCTAGAGGCCAACAATGGTTTTAACCGACATATAGAAAAATATCACAAGATCTCATGAATAACTTCTCTTCTTAAATCTAAAACTCAACAGTTCTTTTTACTTATAAATAAGTAAATACCTTAAGCTGTCTTTGATAAAAAACAATAGATAAAAGTATTAAATTTAAATAAACAGACACAAGCGATAACATACACATACGTGCACGTTATGATATCATGAAATAAAAATATAGATACACCGTTTGTAAAATTATGTTCACTGTGTATTTGGATGAGGGAAGTAGCATCATTGGCAATAGAACAACCAGCAAACAGAATACTTTACAAATAAAAACAACTGCCTAAATCGATTAAATACAAATCATTGACAAGCATTATTCAAATATCTTGTTTTCTTGATCTTGTAAGTAGGGTACGTTTTCAAGCATTGTATTAGAAAATAATTGTAGGTAATGAATTGTCCTGTTTTCGATTTTCTTATAGCATACTGGCAAGTAAACCATTTTTGTCGGCATTAAACCTAAAAACGTATTATTGTAATTACTTTTAAATACTCTAGGATAGGTGTAAATGTCCGAACGAGTGAATTGACTTAATTTGATAGATGAGCAGAAACCGATCTTTCTTACGATGACTCTAAAATAATTAATATTTGGTACTACCTAGCAGTTTGTTATATGGACAGATGTACTTAATACGACTTTAAACAGGCTATAAATATATATGCAAAACGATATGTGACGCAAGTTATAAAAGATGTCCAGTCAATGGAAAGAGGAAAAGAAGCAACAGGTCGAGTTGGCAGTATATGTCAGTGATGATGTCGTTTATCTGAAATATAATTATCAAAAAATACATTATCATAGATTCAAAGCTAAATGTGCAAAATGATAATGTGAAAGAATGTGTTTTGGGTTTTTGGTTTTGGGCAAATTCATTACGCACAATGATCTATCCATATTGAACTACTTTGGCAATATTACTAACTTTACTTTAGCAAGGATGTTTTTGGTTCAATTCCACCACCTTGAACTGGATTTCCAATTAGAGAGAAGCGACAGCGGATGTATGATAATGTACTTATATGAACAAACCATTTTACACTTATATCTCTCCGACTGCCTTAATGCAATTCTTTAGACATTTTAGAATTACAGAAATTGAACAACATATTCTATCGGTTACTCATTTTAGATATTAAGGTTGAGCAATAAGACAAGATATAAGCCTTAAGTAATTATGATTACATATCTTATACTTCATCGTTTTTAACTTTTAGATTGCCGAGGCTTTTATCTTTAGTACAAGTGTATATATTGACAGTTTATTATGAGAAGTGTTGTTTTTGTATTTTAATGTACTATTATTTTATCCATGTTTACTCCCGATGCAGGTGCTAGCTGTAAGAAGTCTCCCTTTGATGTTATTTTTGTTTTATTTCATCGCCCTATTTGTGGAAGTGCGAAGATGAAGCGCTCAGCAAACCTGTTTAAACATCAAGGTTTTTCTTTTTTTTGTGTTAAAATCTCGTCTCTATTTTTTTTGATTGACTATTCACGCCTTTCTCTCTAGAGGTAGTTCGGTAGTTCGGTTTAAAATATCTGTGGTAATTATTACATGACCTTTTCTTATCTGCATATTGTTACGACCCGTCGCGCTATATAAGTTTATTTATAAAGTGGCACGTTTACTAAATGATAAAATGGTGTAGCAGAAAGAACAAGCCAGCAACAAACTAGTACAATAATGTTTGTTTTGAAAATAATTAAAAATATGGCGTAATAAAACAATAACAAATAAATGAAACAAAATTTCAGAAGGCAAAATAAATATTAGCTTACAGTTTGTCCCTTAAGGAGGTGTCCCTTTAACAATACAACAAATAATCCAGCGTAGAATAATCCTAAAGAGTTTTCGGTAGACTGTCCTCGTAGATAAGCACAGTTGAAATAATCCAAAGGTAGAACAATACACAAATGTTAATTCTATAATCCAAATTCAACTCTTTAATATTTATATCACTGTAGATTAAAGTAAGTCCATGTTAGTTCCAACACAGAAAGATTTAAAATAGAAGCTGCAAGTATTTCCAAATTATATGTCCAATCTCTAAAGCAAACTTTTTTTTAAAATTTCAAACTTCCAAACTTAACTTTTTATCGGCAAACGCAACCTTATATATACCCAAAGAATTTCCAGAACATTCGCGTACCCAGAACATTCTCGAAAACCAGTTAAAAATAAACAATTGAACTTTCTAGCATGATCCTTTTCTTCTAGCAGTTACGCGAATGCTACGTCATCAAAACTACAACGGTAAACAACCCTTTACCTGACTAGCGTAACCTTAAACGCTGATGTACTATTGTACATAACAAAATCCACAGCTATTATTTTACTGCCTGACTTTCTGTACTCCTTCACTTCATTATTTCAAAATCACACAAACTGAACGTTTAAATTATCATTTCTCTTCAACTAATATCAAAATCCCACGATGTTTACGTTTTAGCGTAACCTACAAAATAATTCTGAAAATGGGGAAAGGGGGGGGGGGGGGGGGGGGGGAAGAAATGAACAACTACGTAGCTACAAAAATAACCCATCATTTAAAAGATACGACATTTACAACTGTATGCAAATTATTGGGAGTGTATGAAATTATACCACAAAGCCACGTGAATGGTTTAATCAATCAAAAAAGCAGTACTTCACAGTACTGCATAGCAGGTGAGATATATCGACATTCAACAACTTCTTGGCTATTTTATATTTGCATTAGTAGTTTTCAAAAAAATCGCCCATTTAGATTTAATGCATTTTACTTATTACACAGTTTTATAAAATACCATTTAAGGTCTCCGTGAAATTAAATAAAGTTTCGATTATTAAGCTTGATTTAAGCCTCCAGAATTTGCCGTACATTATATTCGCAACAAGGCTTTCCATTAATATATTGCAGATGTAAACATGCTGAGTTTTTCTGCGATGATAAAACTATTCTTGCTTTTGTTTAAGTAGTGTTTGAACATATGTATTTTAGATAAGATTGACCAATGACTTTTTTTTTTAATTTTCGAGTGTGTGTTGTCTATATACAGGTGTCTAGGTGAACGAATACTATGGTCAGCATGAACTAAACTGTTCTGCACTGACCTACATTGCATTTACATTACATTTAATTTCTGTTTAAGCACGAGTTTATCTTGTTTTATTACCGTATGTGAAAGGGTGTAACACTATCTTCCATAATGAATAGGAAAAGTATCATTGCATGCCGTCGACACATTGTGTCATGTTATATTATGGATAGCATATTATCATGCGATGTCACAATATATTGTGCGGGCAGTTTTCCATGATAACATACTTCGCATCGTTAGTCGTACTTTTATCGCGCTTCTTCTATGTTATAAAATATTAAATTTACAATGGTATAAGAATGGTGTACGCGATAGAATATTATATTTGACAATTTATTACACGATAAACAAACACATTAAAATTGGTGTTCTGTTCTGTTCTATAAGCTGGTCGTTATAGGTTTAAGTCAATTACCGACTACACTTTTCTTCGCCCGATACGATTTACATATATGTTATAGAGAATACTATATATTGGACAATGCCCTATCGATCACCTATGTAAGGTCAGTGGAGTGCCTCCATCCTTCTTTTCACTTTGACAAATCTTATTTGTATATTGTCAGTCTGCCCTATATTAGCCGTAACATTTGCATTGTCGTATTGATGAATAAATATCCCCTTGTATATGCGACATATTGTTTTCTTCTTTTAACAATCATTCGCCGTATTCTTTGTTTGTAATTATTATTATTTAATTATTATTTATACAACTTTTTGTTCAATTTATGTTATGCTAAGCAAATGGTAGGAGATATAATACAATATGTGGTATTTCCACAGAAGACAATAATGTACCATAAATGGTACAGCTTCAATATTAAACATTTCTGTGTTGGACTTACTACATTCTACATTGATATAATTATTTAAGTACTGGATTTGGAATATTATTTACATTCGTGTATTGCTCTACCTTTGGATTATTTCAACTGTGCGTATCTACGAGGACATTCTACCGAAAACTCTTCAGGATTATTCGACATTGGATTAATAGTTGGACTATTAAAGGGACAAACTGTAAGCTAACATTTTTGCTTTCTCAAATTTTGTCTGATTTATTTGTTATTGTTATATTACACCATAGATTTAATTGATAATAAAAATAAAACATTATCGTCGTTTAGTAAATGTGCCATTTTATTAATACAACTTATATAGCGACACCGGTCGTAACTGAAATTGGGGGATCGTCCGGGATTTAAACCATTAAAGGACAACTCTGCTATTTTTGTGTATTGTTTAATTAAATTTTGTGTGAACAAATACTTTTACAAACCAGCAACAAGCTACCATGGCATTTAATTTGGAAAATTCTGTAAAGTCGCCTACTCATAAGAAGTGTAATTTGGCCAAAACGTCTAATTTGCTCGACATCGCTGCTCATTGTTATATTCCTGGAATTAAAGCATCCATGCGAAAAAATGCTATTTGCAACATGCTTATTCAAACTTTGATTGACGACAATATACTTTCGACTGACTTTATGTCTTTTGTAAAGAAAGATGTGTCAGACAAGGGCTTAGAATTAAAATTGCAATTAGAGAATTTAAAAATGGAAAGAGAAGAGCGAGTAGAATTAAAAAGGTTTAAGTTGGAAGAAAAGAAAATGGAACAATTAGAACGAGAAAGAGAACGAAAAATAGAACGGGAAGAGAGAGAGAGAGAGAGAGAGAGAGAGAGAGAGAGAGAGAGAGAGAGAGAGAGAGAGAGAGAAAGAGAGAGAGAGAGCGAGAGAGCGAGAGAGCGGGAAGAATGAGATGAGATTGGCTGATGATTATTATTTGACTCACAAGGTCTAATTTGTTCCTACACTACACTTAGCACTACAAAAAATACCAATTCAAGTCTACATGCAAATGCTAAGTTAAAACACAAAAGTAATTCTATTGGCCTTTCAAGTCAGTTCAGTTCACACACCTGATGGGCGCAGGTCGGTTATTATGTACGGAATGGTGTTTTGATAAGATAATTGAGACCACCAGATGTTGCAGTTAATAATGCTTGGGCGGTTAACCATCAGATTGTAGTTCTCCGTCAGTACAGACAAGAAATTTTAAGTGTGGCTCATGAATCACCTAGGTCTGGTCATTTGGGTATCACAAAGACTCACAACAAGATCCTTAACCATTTCTTCTGGCCCGGTCTTCAGTCTGACGTGTCTCAGCAACTCTTGCCACTCTTCAGATTTAATTGTTTATTGAAATAAAACATTGTTGTATTAGTTTGTTGCTGACTTGTTCTTTATTTTACACCATTTCGTCGTTTAGCAATTGTGCCATTTTATAAAAAAAACTTATATAGCGACACTGGTCGTAACAAAAACAATACCTTAATGTCAAAAATAGATATAAGAATATGAATAGTTTGAATCATTTGTTGAAGTATACGGAGGCATTTAAATAAATATATGTTCAATAAAAAAGTAAATTATTTGGATATAATGTCCACAAGTATACTTAAATTTAAATGACTATTTTAAATCTGATTATCGCTCTTTATGGCTGTTTATTGCTTACTCATTTTTGAAAATCGAATTTTATTGGAAGCTACATTTCAGTTAACATGCTTCATTCAAATTGTCGTTGATACACGGGCTTGTTTTAACGGATATGGTTACATTGATGTTTTAATAGTAAACCTGATGTAAATTCGCAATTAATTGACTATGTATCCTTTTTGTGGTGTTCACAGAACCCAATTAAGTATAATTTTCGAAGAAATTAAGAGTCTGAGAAAGGGACCTTGCTGATTTCGAAAAATTCGCAGATATATATTAAATATAAAAATATATATTAAATGGACTTCAAATTTTAAATTATTTTATAAAACTTTGGCCTTGGTAATATCTCGATTTTTTAAATTAACACATTATGAGGGCGATTTTTCCATAGACATTTGTTTTTATTAATTGTATGTCACTATTATTTAAAAGCATCATTTGTTTATATGTAAGGAAATACATGTTAAGAAAGTTTATACATGGTAATTTTTTTCTGTGTTTTATATGCTGTCAATTCGGTATGGGGTTAAAGTAATAGATTATAATAGTGTTGTTGCTTACAAATACTTCGTCAAAATATATTTAAATTATATTTTAGTAAATTACATTTAATATCTGGAGAATAGAATCCGTTGTATAAAGACAAAACAAAAGTAGGAATGTGTACAGAACAAAACACGCTTAGGTTTTCTAAACTTTTCAACTCTTCAAACGTGAAATCTAGCAAAAAAACAAACTAACCCTATATCATGTCTTGAGCTCCTTTAATGTGACAAATTTACAGAAGTTTAAGCTATCATTCTTGGTTTAAATAGACAGTTTCTTCTAGCAGAACTCCGCTCAGGATTATCAATTGTAATGAGAGGTTTATTTTATTATGTTGTTGACAGTTAATTGAGTATTAAGATTTTCTTACCAGCGATGTGTCTCACAATATACATATATCTTTTTAAAGTAAACTAAGGTTTTGTAATGTATTATAATTTGCCCTTACCTAGAGACGTAAATAATTTGGAAATATTAGTTGGGTTTGAAAAAAAGACACACAATATATCAAATGGTTTAAGGAATGAATCGTAAATTTGTATGTCCGTCTGGTAATAAACAGTATTGGGATGTTTAAAGTATCGTGGAGTCCGAAGAACTTATATACTTTAAAAGGTCCAACACGGGTCCTCAACCAGCAAACGTCAAAAATAACTTATTTCTATCTTATATTAACATTACAATTAGATTCAATTAGAATAATATCTTTTACCTCTTTAAGACAAACTCTATCAAGCCTAAAAGAAGTTAGATAAAATGAACACTCTGTGCGTGATGACAATCTTCGTTATTAAGAAAATATGACAAAGTCCTATGCATAATGCGACATATACCAAACTTTAAAGAAGTATAGTACAAAGGTACTCATCCCATGCAAACCGCATGTAAACGTTATAACAAATCTGTGATGATGCATAAAGAAAAAGAGCAGACACAACAGTTACCGCCTTGGAACGGTCAGTCGGCAAAAAGGGGCCGACTGGCGTACTTAATCCAGTTTTAAAGGGCCGTAATCTCGCATTTTCTGAAGGGTTTTGTCAAATGTAAGCAATGAAAAGAAAATCGATCCATTACAATAAAAATGTCCAAGCGCTGACGTTTTCTTAAATGGCTCAACTTCAGAAGAGGTTTTTTTTAGTTTAATTGAGAAAGATATGTTGAACGAGTAATTGCTATTGTGGTCAAAGGCTTCATTGCCGATTCACCAATAAACTAAACTTTAAAGCTAAATGTTGGATTTGTAGAGCTTTAGATGGATTCACTGATCCGCAATGCCGTGGTGTGCTAGGCTGCCAGTTTAGTTATGATCGGCTGCTCGGTCGACTGTGCATGTATGATATATGGGCTAACAGCCGGAACTCGCTGCTTAACTTCCTATGTAACTTGCCGGTGGCACTTCTTTGGCAATTTTGTCAAGGGTTGCATATCTAGCTCCCGCAATTCAGCGCCATCCTCTAATACAAAGTCTAAAAATATAGAAAATCTATGTTTTTAGACAGTCATTTTTCAGTCATCTCGACACCTAGAAATAGTTTACAAACACGTCTGCCGTAGGACTTTACTTTGACGTCATGTATATTTTCATTCATGAAAATAGTTCGTAGTATAATAAGCCTAGCCAATTAGCAATCACAATGTATTTCATCGATAAAACGTAACTTTTATGTATAGTTCACTGTAGCGGTAAACATTGGACATATACAAAAACTCGAATGGACACTATCCTTGTTTAGAAAGATGTATACACTCATTACCTGTCAGTATTTGCTATTTACAACGTCCCGTCTTTTTTTTTTAAGTAATTAGATTTGGGTTATTATACATGTATTAACTATAGTGGAAATGTAAGCGTTGTCGAATACAATGTGTTCTGATAGTATTTCTACCGTTATCCTTTCGTTATGCTATGTAGCTTCAAGTGTTTTATAATAAGCATGTCGTAACATAACATAACGCATTGAGAATGGTACATTGCATCACATTGTAACATAATACATCATGATTAGCGTATCGCCTTGTAAAAAACAACATCCCGCACATACCGGACTTTATAGGATTTATTGAATGTTAATGTAACGCAGTGAAAATATTATCGTGGGAGCGCACAATAATATTAGATACTTATAAATTGTATTGTATATAATATTTTAATAATTCCATCATTCCCTTTCATAAAGCCGCCCTCTAATAAGAATAGATAGATCATTTGTGTCAGGCTACTGCTCTAAAATAAAAGTCCGTGTAAATAAGAGGAGCGCTGGTTGTGGTATGATTATACGACTAAATATATATACTCTATAACTAACTGTATTAATACTATATTTAGTAATAGATTGATCAATTAAGTAGCAATGAGCTATACTGGTATAAAATGCTTTAATTACAGATTAGGAATGTAATAGCACTTTACAAATGCTCACTTGTATCTCGTTGGGCAGTTCACATTATATGCCATTTCCGAATAATTTTTTGTATTATGCCGGTCTGAGAAAACCCTTCTTTGACTGACTGAGAAATTGTTTAAACAAGTTAATCCTTAACATAAAGGCCGAATATCGCTGTTAATATTTGTTATTCCTATTGACCCTAATAACACTTCAGAGCAGAACGAATATACTAACAATAAAGAGACTATTTAAATAGACATTAGAGCTACTGATGGGTATCTCAGACAGGAAAAATGTTTGAGAACTAGTTAGATCTTTCCCAAGAATGCTATCTTCTTTTGGGATTTGAAATGTAAAGTTACGAAACCCAATTATATTTTCATTGCTTGACAAGTGTTATTAAGTAGATATGAAGAATTTTCTCTGCCCGACAAATTGGAGAGATATCTTGAATGTTTTTTTTGATGTGGATATGGAATACACAATTTTAGATATTTACATGCGTTTAGTTGTCTTCACCAATGGAAACAATGTCATTTAACTTACAAGAGAGCAATATTTTCTTTAAAGTGCAAAGTAACTTTAGACCATATCTGAAAAATAAATAGATAATTGTATGACAAGAGAAACACAAACTGAATTTTCCCAAGACGATTTATATTCTTGGCAATAATTATTTGCAAGATTCAATCCACGTCACTTAAATTTTATCCATGTTGATATTCAGGCCAGAGAGGTATCTATATACGATTTCCGAATACATGCAATACAGTTTGTTGTTGAATGTTTAAATAGCATAAAAGGGTTAACATAAAAATAGAATACGTCTGACACATGTAACAATTTCATTAACCTGAACGTGCCTAAAGCACCTTTTTTGAACACATTATGTTATGCTTGATCGCTAAATATATTTGTCCCTCATCCATATCACCATCCCAGGTATTATTAATAAAAAAATGTTTGAAAAAACCCACAGCGGCAGTTGGATAAAATTATGTTCAAGAGCCGTTATGCATTTAAGGCATATTTGTTTTATAAGCACCGCAAATTCTGTGGTTTAACAAATGCATGTAAGCACATGCTCCCCAAAATATTTTAAGCATTTATTTTTCTTTATAGGATTTCAGTAAATAACATGATGTCGATTTGTTAATGGCAAATCGTGTGCCGTTTTTCACGTTATTTCTATATATTTGAAACGCATTTAAATTAAAGTATTTGCGCCATATTGAAAAGTGATAAAATGGCGGACTGCACACGGAACAACTTGGAAATATGGCTATCGTTATGTTTGGCCACTCCCTAAGTACGGCACAAACGCAGGCATTTGAAAAAAAAGCGAGATGATTTGTATGTAAATTGCCCCAAAAGATTCCATGATAGTCATCAATTTGAGATGAAACAGGACTTGAGCGACAAAGGCTCGTTGACGTTAATATACTCGAAGACGTCAAGGCTAGTTTGGATGTCAAAGGCGTTTAACAATAGATGAAATAATGGTGGCGGTACAAGGCAAGCTAAGCAACAACCTTGCGCAAAGTGCAAGACCAGCATCAGATGTTGCCATCCGGAGAAAACACATGAAGATTTCGATGACATTTCTATCCTTCAGCCAGACGTTTTCCGTATGATCCTCAAATGGATAAGCCATGGCTTCGGACTTTCGAACCTTAACCAAATCATCAGAAGTCTGTATGTAAGACTCCTCTGTTCGAACTCAGCAAAAGAAGCCAAACCGAACAGAAGTGGCTCTAAAATCATAGTGTTCATATTTGCCGATAAGGAAAGGTGTATATCCTACCGAAAAATCAAGGATACACTTCCAAATAGGCATATTACTCGAAGGCTAGATGTATTACACATTGTTAATATATGTAACAGCCCAAACAACAACAATTACTACTACTACTACTACTACTACTACTACTACTACTACTACTACTACTACTACTACTACAACCACTACTATTATGTCTACATCTACTGCTAAAACTACTACTACTATTATATCTACCTCTGCCTCTACTACTACTATATCTACTACCACTACTACTGCCACTATAACTACATGTAGTACTACTACCTACTATGACTTTTACCATTATTACCCCTACTACTGCTTCAGTGTGCATATAAATAATACTTATTATAATTTATAATAACTATAAATAACTATAAATAAAAATGCTAATTTGTCAAGCAATCTGTACGACCTTTTGAAAGCAGATGTCTAATATTTTCCAGCGATATTATAACCTAACATGTACTCGAGAGTAATCTAGGCCTACACAATGATAAAAAACTGGAATTATGTTTATTTCAAACATCGTTTGCTATCAACCTCAAACATAGTGAATATCATGTTTAGACACAATCACAATTATCCTGTTTCTTTGCAGCATAATGCCAATTTTCTTACACACTATACATTAAAACTTGATTACGGCTGGTCTTTGTTGTAATAATGGTTTCTGTCAAAACCGAATTACTTGTTACTTGAGATATTCCCATTTTGTGGAGATCACATAGAAACTGAGGGCTTGTGTCTAAAAGTGTTATATCAAATATAAATTATTTTTTCCGAAGTTTAAAGACACAGGATTAAATAAATAAACGATATGCCCTACCCCAACCCCAAAAATAAATAAATAAATAAATAAATTAATAAATAAATAGACATTTTCATGAACGAAACTTATAAACTTACAATTTCATATTCATGAAAGAAACATTTCGTGTGTGTGTTTTTTGTCAACATAGTGCACCTGGAATGCATGTATATATTGACCGTTCCAAGGCGGTATGTGATGGATTTTCTTTATGTGTGTTATGTCTCGTCTCTGTGTTTTTGTCACATTTGCATTTACCTTGTTTGCCTTTGTCTTCTGGTAGATAAAATTTAAATATCTGTGAAAATTTTGATAGGACCTTTTTCTAATTCACCTATATTGTCTAAAACAAATATTAAAATGATCGAAATATCCTAATGGTTTGCAATTAGCAAAATTTGATAACTGCTCATATAAACGCAACACCGTGCAGTAATCTGCCATAAATAAAGCAAAACCAAAATCAACCTTCCAAAAAAAATGTTAACATGCTCGAAACTATTGAGACATTATTAATATTGCGGCATTATTAATGTCACGTTCCTGCACCTGCAATAATTAATCTTTCTCTACAAAAAATATGTATTATTATATACCATATAAATTGACGCATTCTGATTGGCTCGAAAAAAACCTTATTAATTTAAATGAGACAGTATATTGACAGCTGTCAGATTAGGTTATATATCTAAGTTATATAAAATAAGGAAAATAGTCTAGTTTACTATATTAAAATTAATTTACATACACTAAATACTCCATATAAAAGATCTCCTGATATATCTTAATTGAATATGTATCTGCGACTGAACTGAACGAAAGTTAATAATGCGTGGAAGCATTTCAGTATTTCTAATTAAAACACGTCAAGATTTTGGCAAAGAAAAAGTATAAATGTTCTGTTCTGGATAAGCGGTGATGTCTTGTGTGGCATTCGTATGCATTTTTAAGACAGTCAGTCAGACAGACAGACAGACAGACAGACAGACAGACAGACAGACAGACAGACAGACAGACAGACAGACAGACAGACAGACAGACAAAAAGACAAAAAGACAAAAAGACAAAAAAGACAGACAAAAAGACAGACAGACAGACAGACTGTATCAACCATGACATTTATTTGATCTGTATAATGTGTGACCGATAAATAAGAATCGGGTCGGTTTATGATGCTAGTAGCTTGAAAGGCAATTGCCTATATAAAAATCATTACAATAAGAATATATAGGACAAAGTCATATTAGCATTGCAACATATACAAAAATTGAAACGACACAGGACCAAGGTATTCAAATGCACGCCAAATGTAAAAGTGAGAACAAATCTGTGATGAGTCATTTAACAATATGAGCAAACCCGACAGTTACCGCCTTGGAACGGTCAGTCGGCAATATTGACCGACTGGGGTGCTTAAACCGGTTTTACAGAGCTTTAACCACAGTTTGTCACTCAAATGCTTGCAATCTCAATGAATGATCAAACAAATCATGACAATTTTAATATGAGAATATTTGTTTATACTGTGGATCGCTAGATTAAACTTAAACTGCAATTTTACACAAACATTCAAGCAAATTCAATAGGTACTAATTCTACATCACAAACAAGGTCTTGCATGAACAAGTAATTTAACCCGTTAAAAATACTGACAACATCGGTGAAATTAACATCAAGACTTTTTTTGTAAATTAGTTTCTTTGTAAGATTTGTCTATATTCAATGAATACTTTTTGTCGGTGTAATTTGGGAAAGGTCTGAGTTTCCGATATAAATCTATCAAGAATTTTACAGTGGATTTTAATTATTTTGCCTTGAACTAAACTGAGAAAGTCAGCCTGATCTGTCGAAACAATGTCTGAAAATATTTGACTTATGTTATATCATAAAAAGAATCCTTTGCGTGACTTTGTTTTGTGTATTTTCTTTCAAGAAAAAGATATTTAAACAGACGTCCTTTTGGAATGCAAACATCAAATGCCTTCTATAGGATTCCTAAGGAGGGTCAACGGGTGTTGTATTTAACTTGTTAACATACCAACACAGGGACAATGCGTTATTAGTAGAGCATATAGTACTGATTGAAATTGATATTGGCGTCACTGGAGTTGTTTTTATAATATAGTAGTGTAAACGAATTCTATGTTAGAATATAATTTCCTTATTTTTACTTGTCATAACATTATGAAAGAAAAAACATAGTGTAAATGTCTTTTGATATATCCATGGTACTTTATCTATGTTATGCACTAAGTTTAATATAACAATATTCCTACAACGGATATACTATTTTACACTGGTGTATTTCAATACTTAAATAATAGTCATGTGTCTGGTGTTTAACTAGTATATTTTATGGTAATATTGATTCTTATCTAAATAAAATTGTACATGTTAAAAATAAGTTCAACAATTAAATAAATTTGATGTTTTACAGTTGTAGAATAAAAACCTTAGTGCAATACGCATTGATACTTCCGTACCCAGTAAGCTTTACTCTTGTATGACGTTGTATTTTATAAACGTTACGATTAGCTTTCAGATATTCCGGTGAAACAATCAATATATTTATTCTGCCATTTCGAATCTCTTAGTGATTAGGCATGTATACATTTTGACATGAAAGAAAAAGTGATTCTCTTCATCGCATGTCAAAAGCACATGTGCTAGAATAGTGTAACCTATAAATCAATGTCCCAAGAGTCGTACATAAAATTGTTTTCATAGGTTAAGAACCATCCTTTCAATCGTTAGTTGCTATGGCACTGAGCGCGCATGTTAATGAACGGTACTTATTCACTATCGTTAAAGCAAATTTGTTTGAAACTGAATATAGTTTTTTTAAAATTGCTAATAAAACGAGATGTGGCGTATATAAAAGCTTTAAATATTAAGTAAGTGGGCGGTAATTAGGAACACTATGGTATGTGGTCTTATTTAATTTCTTCCAATGAGGGTCGCTTTAAAGTAAGTTTTGGCCTATATTGGTCAACATTATGTTGCATCAGGACTTTGATTATTTAATACCTTGCACACGTTTTAGACAAGACAATACTACCAAAGACATAGTGACAAATATTAACAGTCGCGCCATTTCTTTACAGATCAACGGGACAGTTCTTTAATGAAAATGTTTGCGATTTGCATGAAGGTGTAAACATCGACTATGACCTTTTTCCACACACGCAATTACCAAAACTCGGAACCGTTCCAATGTCGGGAAAGTCGGATGTTTGTTTTGTTTAACGACTCAGCACAGATTTGTTCTTACTTTTACATTTAGCTTCCATGTGAATACCTTTATCCCGTCATATAAGTCATATCAGCCAATATATGCACGCCATCAACAGTTTTCTCCCAATAAATGTGTAATTATTTAAATTTTAACTTTGCCCCTTGCCGCTTGGCAAATGTACCATAAAAATAATAATCTGTTACGGTATAAAGCTATGATTACCAACTACTCTAGCAGAACAAGTGAATTTTGAATTTCGATGCAATCTGATATAAAAAAGACAACAACAAAAATGACACAATAACTATTTTTTTTGGAAGAGGTCATATGTTCAAACACATAACCTTCATTCATAATATATAGTACAAAAACGTTAAGCTTTATGACATATATTTCTTGAATATGAAAATCGGTTTTTTTATCGTCTAAGTATGTGACAAAATCCGTTTGGCCTTGTTCATGGTCCCCAAGGTCGATTGTCAAAGGCAGCTTCTATTTTCACTTACAAGGAGGCAATTAGGGATATTATATCTGAATTGTTGGTGTATATAAGCATGTAACGCAATTACAAGAACCGGTCTTACTATCTAGAGACATGTTAGTAAACGGAACATATCAACGAATGACAAGAGTTTTGTTTACGCTGAGAATACTCTGGGAATGCCGTGTCCTTAGACAATTTCTATTTTCCTTGCATATCATTAATTAGTATTGCCTTACACATAATACATATCGTGGAGTAGTGTGTGCTTTCAATTTCTTTTTTATGTACCATCGCTTAGTTAAAACAGAACGACATTTATTTGTTTATAATACTTAGTTAAAATGAAATACAACGATTAAGTAATTTGTCTATATATTATATTAAAATACCATCTATCTATCACTGACTAAACATATCTATGACTGCACATGATGAAACGTAGGATTTAATAACTATATAGTAGATATAGGTATATATTATTTTATGCCCGAAAGTATTTTCCCAAAATAGTAGTTTTTAGTCATCGGATCTAATTTAACTATATGAAGCTTGAGGAACACAGACAAAATAAACATTTCAATAAACAGCTGGGCGCATGTATTACTTCATCATAAAGTACCGGATCTAGAAATTGCTTTCTGATGGTACTGGTGTAGCTCATTGCTAATAACAATATAATAGATCCACTGACCGGTCATCATGGCTCAACACGTTGAAAGAACCATATCATTTTCAAAAGGACATTGTCTCGAGCTACCATCTTTTCAGAAAGAAAATGAAAAAAAGGTCAACACATGTCTTTTTAAGCAACGAAGTACAATGCATTTGCCTGCACTTTGGATACTGCTGGAAATGCTGGAAATGCTCTAATGATTGATCGTACCTGGGACCTCACACCTGATCTCTACATGCTTTAGTTTCAAACGCCTCTGTAAAAGTCTTAGTAAACGTTTTGGTGGTTAAGTTAACTACACCCCAGTTTATCTCACATTTTAAGTGAGATGGTACAGCCGTCGGCAGAGCGTCCAAACCAGTGCCGCGACATCTTAAAGTCAACATGTTAGTGCTATGGTGTAGCACAACTGTTAATATCTAGCACACATGAAGTAAAAGCCAGCAACAAATTTTACAAGACAATATATTTTATGAGACAAATAATACAAATTATTACAACATATATATATTCAACATGCAGAACAATAAATCTTATTTATCAAATAAAGAAACTGCTCATAGTCCCAATAAAAGTGCAGACTTACTTTAAGAAATCCCAAATCCCTTTTTAAATCTATAATAATCCACAAAAATGTCCGAAGATGACGATATTATCAATATAAACCCAAAACATACTACCTGTAATCCAAATGAACATTCGCGCACTGCTGTTATTTTAGAACACTTGTTGGATTAACGATTGTCCATTTAAGTATTGAAGGACTTAACAGGTCTAATGTACAATAAGGAAGCATGCCCATTTATGATAGCTAATTATATTCGAATATGTAGAAGATGCAGCATCCAGTAAAACATTGCAGAATTAACAAGATCGTCTACAAATCGATATTTGAACATCATATCGATTAGTGACGTAGCAGTGACCTACCCGTGTCCTAAACTGCCATCGCCCCAAAGTCAAATACTTTAGGATGGGAGACTCTTATGTAACATTATCAAGGGACGTTTTACAGAATGTTAGCCCCACGTCAGGAAAATACTTGTTATTGCAGTATCTTGTAAGCTGATAACATAATGCTATACACTGTGAAGCAGACGTCATTATATCTGTTTTGAACTGGAAATGTCTAAGATTATCTTAAATATATTATAGTATGACGACAACCCCAATCAATAAACAGACAAGGAAACAACAATATTCTTCTTATGTCTTGTTCCTTGTATTAAGAAAGCTATACTTCTTGCTGAAATGGCGAAAGTCATTTATTTAACCATAAGTAAGTCATGATTCGAAGCAGAAAAGCGATATCAATGTAGATATCCATTTGAATCATTTAACGAACAACACAGAAGACTACAAACAGTTACAAATATGACTGAGAAAAATTATCTAAGTTTCAACATTTGTCAAACCTATACTTCGAAATGATATATATATATATATATATATATATATATATATATATATATATATATATATATATATATATATATATATATATATATATATATATATATATATCGGGCACAACCATTCATTTACACCAAACCGCCACAACAAGAAATAATAAGTGTGTATGTTTTCATTAAATACGCTTCCAGTCGCAACCGGTTTGTAAAGTAGATACATATATTCAATAAAATCGTCACATAAACAAATGCTACTCGTTCATAATACGGTCTCCAGCCTCTAAAGAGCTTACTAATTACAACATTGACTGTTAAACATTAACAGGTTTTATTTAACATAAAACTCATACGGCTTTGATTAGGGTCAGATAGACACAAGATCTATACATAGATGCGGTATGCCTTGTACGTTAAACAGACAAAACAAAGAAGCTAAAGGATATGTAATTCAAGATAGTGTCATTGTTCTGGAGAAATATCGTTACATGTATCAACCACTTAATTACATGAAATGATTCTGGGATCGACTTCCACGTTAAGGAGCTGCTTTTGTGCATGCTGTGTCATAAATATGATGTACTTCGTTTGTTTTGTTTCGTCGAAAATGGTTCATGTTAACAAACCTTTGCTTGTTTTGTAGCTATGTACCCTTAAACTTGTGGCTAATTATGTGTTAATGGAACATTTGGAGGACCTTATAACCTTAAATATGATTCGATTTCAAGACGATGGTATTTTATCTTGAGAAGAACCGTGTTGCTAAACACAGTCTATGACAGTGCGCGTTAACGTGCATTATTCACTTTTCTGTAATAAGCTTACAGCGCTTCTTGAACTCTTTGTATTATATTTATTTCAATATTCTGACAAATATTCCGATTTAAACTCTATCTTGTGAAAGTACACGCAAGTTAGGCGCGATTCTCTTTATCTTTGCCTTTGGATTGTCTTGTTGTCGTTATGAAATAGAAATGGCATTATTCTTGTCAAAGGAATGTACTTTCAAACATTAAAGCCAGCATGCCGTTGGCAGGTGCGTTGTTTTGCAAATGTTGATATTTGTATATATAAGCTATTTCGTAACAAAATTCTGTAGCTTTTGAAAAAAGATAAAACGATAAAAATGTAAACAATAATTGTTTAACCTCTAGTATGGTGCCAGAGTGCTGCACTCATCACCCAATGAGTCTCGGTACTTGTCCATATTTATATTAGCTAGTGTTATTAAAATTACAACCAGTAAAATATTTACGTTTAAATTTTAAAGTAATATACGGATTCAGATTTTCAGTAATATTTATTATCAAGATGGCGGGAAAAAAAACTTAATCCAGTTAGGAAAACTATACTGACAAATATGTTTAATAAAAAGTCTGACTTGGTTATATAATATATATAAGCAATAAACCTAAGTTATTTGTTATTGCCCGAAAAAGCAATGTTTTATTTATGTGATTACCTCGAATTTGAAAGAACTTGCAGACCCTGCCCCGCGAGTTCACACGTGGCGAAAACATATCCATTTGGAACTCCTTGGACACGAGTATTCTCTAGGATGTACGTAGTAGGCGGACCACCTTGGCCACATTTCAATGTTGCTCATAAATTTAGTTACCCCGATATTTCCGGAAATTCCATCTGGAGGTGTTCCGTTTGCTGAAAGATGTAAAAGCAAAGACGAAAACGCGAAGCCTGTCAAACGACGTCATTACGTATGTTTTCCTAACGTTCGCTTACCTTTCACTTACTTGGAGTTATTGTGCGAATTTCTGTGAGAACAACAACAAAGGCCTTTCCGTTGATAAGAAATCGCGTTTCTGAAACGATTATCATTGCACCAGATATTATCCAAGGGATGTTCGATAAGGGCTAATTGAAATAGGGTGTCAATACATACATGTTCGTGGATAAAACATATCGTGAATACCTACCCTAAGAAGACATACATTAATGCTTAAAATAGATAAATATACGTATTCGGTCGATTTTCTTAAAAGTCCGAGTGCGTGCGGAAAATATCGAAATAATTGAAAGTAATAAATGTATTGAGATAATAGTACGTTCATGTTGAAATACTGAGTGATCTGTAAGTTTTCAATTATAATTTCTTTACCTGCGCGCATTAGTTCATTTGGATTAATATCGGTCCCAAGCAGTGGCAATCGCTATTATGATAGGCCGTCATCGGTGTCATATTCATATTTTTAAATTATTTTTCTATTAATTGCTTTCCAGGGATATGACGACTATACATACGTTAAACTATTTATCATGTTAATAGATTATTTTTAAAATAAATAAATAATACCATAATTTATGCCTATTTGAATGATTAATAAAAAAAACTATCACCGATTCTCTGCCAACATATGGTTCTACAACAAAGCTTAAACGATTCTATATATTAAAGGAAATTCGTTTTCAGAATAGTTTAAGCTGTATTGTAGAACGATATATTCTCTAATAAGGAACAAATTCAACATAATATCTGCAATCATAGTTCCATGATGAAAAGATGAATGCTTATGGGAAAACATGCACAATTGATTTTAGCCACACGCATTCCGTTTGAGAAATTTACTGGGCGCAAAGAAAAGTACTACGTACCGGAGTATGTCTTGTACCGTCAGTATGACGCCATTCGTTAAATTTAAACGTCGGAAAATTCCAACCAAAAAGTACTTACATGACTTAAATAAATTAAAGTTTACACTGACAGCTACATGGATCATAGCTGAAGCAAGTGATGTTGTGAAGTACATTGTATACATGTATGAGGATAATTAGGAAACAATTATTATATGATTATAATTGGAAATAAGAATGCAATTAATGACTGTAAATTATAGTTATATTCATCAGTAAATATGCGACTCATATGAAAGGTGATAGTTTTCTTCCTCTTCTATGTATCTATACATCAGTGAAAAGATATACATGCAAGGCTGTCAAGGAGATCCAAAGTATTATGGGTAAGTGAGTAACACATTTTTAACAGATCAATAATTGAGAAGGATGCGAGACAAGGCCTTTGAACATTTCGAGCGCTCTTAGGAAAGATACACAAACAAATGAGATAAGTAGAACGACTGTGGAATCGGCAAAAAAATAAAAGGAAAAGGACATGACAATTGACTAGCTCAAAGGAAGAAACAGAAGAACTTTAATGTTCGGACAGGTTGTTGAGACAATAAAAACTCTGACTTAAAGCCATAATTGGACAGTCATTGCTGGATTTCTGTCACTTGGTCTTTCCAGTCGTGCACTCTATAGGTGAGACAACTTGAGCAGTAGGTACAACTTCGGGATTTTGTTTGCCTGTATTATGCCAAAAATCTTCGGCATATTATAACAAAAATAGATTTCATTACCTATTATGTCTTCATAAATTTTACTTTTCTTTGTTTTGTTGGTTTAGATTGTTTTCTAAAATTTGATGTTTTCTTTGTGCCTTTTTTTCCACATTTTAATGCTGACATATGACATCAATTTATTTCATCGTAAAACGTCATTAATTTGTTCGTATTATACGTCATCGCTTGGACTGCTTTATTGAAAGTCACTCTCCAATTTCAATTTTTTCGGTTTCCGAGACTTTTATCTTCCGCATATATTGTACATATATTGATAGTTGATTATAATCAGAGTTATCTTGTTTGTATATAAGTTACTGTTACCAGTTTGAATTCCCGATGCAGGTGCTCGCTGTTAGTTGTCTCACTTTGATGGGATATTTTTTATTTACCCTGCATTTTTGTTAAAGAATCAGGAAGTGCAAGTTTGGAGCTCTCCACTAACCAAGTTTAAGCGGCATAAGGGTAGTACATTATGCCGACTGACCGTTCCAAGGCGGTTACTATTGTTGATGTTTTCTTTTTGTTTGCTATGTCTCGTCTCTGTGTTTTGTCACTTTTTACATTTACCCTTTTTGCCTTGTCTAGAGGTAGTTTAAATTTAGATATTTGTGGTCATTCTTATCTAACCTTTTCTTATTTCTTATACTGACCCACAAAATGAACTCATGCTAGAATCGTCTAGAATACAGACGTACCAGAGTTGCCACGCTGAAAAAAGTTATTACATTGTTTGCGGAATATTTTAATCGGAGAGAGTAGAGCAGTTTTGCTGCTTTTCTGCTTTAAAGGCAAGTAGCAGAACCTGTGTAATGTTAAGAGAAAAACTGTACCTATTTGGATAAGAATTCATGCATCTGCCAATAGAAAATATCAAAGACAAACTAATCCCACTTTCATCTCTAGATATATTGAGAAAACTGTAAAATGTGTTTCCAATACATTTAAACAAATAACGTTCGAATATGAAATTTCACAGTTCTCTGGGTATACTTTTATTTTTATTGTAATTCAATAAAAAAATCGTGTTTATATTTTCGAAGGTTGATACCATTTTTTATGTTCATATATGTCTGAATATGACGAAAATCAGCACATATCTCTTTGGCTATTTAATTAGACAAGTCTAGACTCCTGGTACTATTCTCCCTCTTTTTCTCGATGATTTCCTGCACTACTGCTCTCCTTTCCTGCTTGTACATGAATTAGAAATACCAAGATTTCTGTCGTCGAATACCATTAACTGCTTCTTATTAAGTGAAAATTTTTAATTATAAATAGACAATAGCAATATAAACAATAATTTCCTTTAAATAAACTTAGAAATAAACAGACTACGCCTAAGAGTTAAAGCATTAACGACATTTTTGTAAAGTCACTGTATTTTAGGCACTGCTTTACAATATTGTACATTTTGTACTGTAACTAACATTTGCCTCATGTTATTATATGCACTAAAACAACTTAATGAATTAGATAAATATGTATTCTTGTTTGAAGAAATTTATTGTTGAAAGACGAATAATTTGTTGCAGGATTGGTCTTAACTGGGAATTTTATTGTTTGTAAAGTAGTTGAATACATACTAACTCTATTACAATTCGGTACAAGGGAATTAAAAAAAATACACAAAACTGCCAAACTGTCTCCCAGGCCCGTCTGTAATCCAAACGCACAGATTGGCGGCAATTGAAACTCATTAAAGTTATATTGTAGTTGAAATTAACATATATATATATATATATATATATATATATATATATATATATATATATATATATATATATATATATATATATATATATATATATATATATATATTGTATCTTAAAAATGATTTGTCTCAATATATATATAGTTATATGATAAATTGGGACTATCTTTTAGCGTTATAGTTCGTGTGTCAAACATATCACGAATGTCATTATTGCCAGAATCTTGATATATGCTTTTAACTTGCAAGGAGAGTGTAGGAACAGAGAGACGGGGTTTAGAACTTATACGCGATGTGTTCACGTATTATTGTTTTCTGTTTTTATATCAGCTGATAACATAACTCACTCCTGAAACAACAACAACATCGACGACGATATGAAGAACAAAATGCTATCTATGTTATCAATACCATGAGACAAATACATATTAGTCCTATATCTAAAGCACTTTATACGTTCGCTAAAACCGGTCAATTGTGTTCGGCGTTGAAAGATTCATTAAATATGAAGAATATTTACCAGTGATAATATTTTTTTTCATAACAACCTTTTAGAACGTTATTTAGAGCTATTGTATGGTCTTAACGTAGCCTGCCAGCTACATTCTATCCGAAAAAATTAAAGAATTAAGAAAATTGTATTCATTGTGACATGCATTACAAAAGTATTCTGAATATTTTATCGCCAAACGCACTTGTTTCATTTTGAGTGAATAATTTCGGAGGCTGAGATTAAAGAGTTTTTTAACAAAAGTATTCACCCGCTATGTCGTACGACGTTTCTAAAAAGGTAATGCGGCATACAGTAAATGATAACTATTTAAACACAAAAATCAACATAAACAATCACAGTGAAGGCAGAACTGTACACGTTTACACGCTTTATATAACTAAGGAATGATGGTAAAATTGAAACTGTAAGACAAAAACCCTGCTATATTTGTTTAATGATTCATCAAATATTTGATTTTTTGTACATTTGACTTTGATGTAGATACCTTTGTCCTGACTTAACAAAATTTTGATATAATATGTTGGAATGCTTATTGTCATATTTCCTAATTCATGATTACAACGATGTTAACTTGTAGTGTGGCGGTAGTAAGAAATCCCCCAGAGCATGTAATCTTCTCTGATGTTGTCATCTATCTAATTCATCCTCTAAAGATTGTTACTCGTATGTCCTTTGAAGGACATTGGGCTGTGATTCCTAAATTCAGTCTAAACATGAACGGGATGTTACAATCAATTACACTTCTTCTCTGGTATTTTCTTTATTGATTACACAATTTAATTTCATAAACAACAAAAAATTTTGTTCAGTGCTTCTACACATATTTATTCTTACTGTTACATTTAGTTTGCATGTAAATACTTTGTTTTGTGCATTTTCAATTGTTCGTATATGTTGCGATGCTCTTAAAATTGTGTCGTATTTCTTATTCATGATTATAACAATGTCACCTGTGCAGTGTGATAATCGTAAAGAATGTTACCGTGCATGCTATGTATGTTGTCATTTAATTCATCCTATATTACTTGTTACGTACATTTGACGGGCATTGGACTTTGGGTTCTCAATTCTATCTACACATGAACAGGATGCTACAACCATTTACACTTCTCTGTAGTCATGTTTTTTTTCTTCAAAAAATTAATTTCATTTACAATCAACGAATCATGAAGGCGGTAACTGTCGGGTTTGCTCTTTTCGTTAAATGCCTTATCACAAATTTGTTTTTACTTTTCGCTTGGCTTGCATGTGAAATACCGTTGTTTTGTGCCTTTTCGGAGTTTGGTATATGTTGCATTGCTCATAGGACTTTGTCATATATTCTTATTCATGATCACAACAATGTTGCTTGTGCAGTGTGGCGGTCGTAAAAATCTCCCCGTTCATGTAATCTATATTGCCATTTAATTCATCCTATAAGGATTGTTACGTGTATTTCCTTTGATGGACATTGGACTTTGGTTCTTCAATTCCATCCTCACATGAACAGGATGCTACAACCATTTATTCGTCTCTGGTCATGTTTGTTCATGATTCAGAAAGTTAATTTATTTATAGTCAACCATTTTTGTGTAGTTGTTCAAATCGATATACTACCATATTCTTTTCTAAAAACTATGTGTTTCTAAAAACTATGTGGACATTATTTTTCAATGACTTTTCAACCACTACTTTCGTCATAACTTATAGAAAAAATCAGCGCTTGGACATTTTGTATTCAAATAGATCGTTTTTCTTTTCATTTCTTGCATTTGGGAAACCGTCAGGAATTCGAGGTTAGAGCTCTGTAAAACAGGTTTAAGCACCCCAGTCGATCCATATTGCCGACTGACCGTTCCAAGGCGGTAACTGTCGGGTTTGCTCTTTTCGTTAAATGACTCATCACAAATTTGTTTCTACTTTTCGATTGGCTTGCGTATGAAATACCTTTGCTCTGTGCCTTTTCGGAGTTTGGTATATGTTGCAATGCTCATAGGACTTTACAATATATTCTTATCCTAATAAAAATAATACCTCTATCTCTTCTAAATACCATGTGAGCATTATTAATAATGTCATTAGTTAAAAAAATACATCAGCGCTGGGAAAATTCTTTATTTAAAGGGATATGTTTTCTTTTCAATGCTTGCATTTGCACCTCTCAGGAAGTGCGAGGTTAGCACCCAAGCTTGTCCCTTTTGCCGACTGAACGTTTCAGTGAGATACCTTTTGTGTTTGTTTTATTTGCTTAATGCTTCATCGCAATTTTGGTCTTACTTTCAGATTTGGCATGCAAGTGAATACCTTTGGCCTGTACCCTTTCAACTGTTCGTATATGTTGCAATACTAAAATGCCTTATCATATTTTCTTATTCTGCAAATTAACCATATATCCTTTATAGATATTTTCTTAGAGGTTTTGGTACCCAAGTTGGGGAAGTATGTACTGTAGCATTTATTAGCGTTTCTCCATGGAGAGAAAAATTTGTGAAATAATACGAGTGACTACAGGTAAATTAATTGTAATGCATTATTTTAATATAGCTTAAAAGTAACATTAACATACCTTTATGCCAATTCAGCATAAAAATAAATAAACAAAATGAAAGGACGATAAAGGAAATTTCATGTGATTACTAGTTGTTTTAAATGCAGTGTAGCTTAGCAGTAATACACTGGTGCGTTTTACATTTCAGAACAAGCAACTAATTCAAAGGAACGCCGGGTTAATATGTCATCTGGCTTTTCAAATTACTAATACGACAGGACATGAATTAGGTCGAATATATAAATATTTTAAAGTCATTTGTCTAAAAGCTTAGAGCATGTTAGACATCATTTACATATAATTACAGAGTAGGGTGCTGACATAATTATCACGCGAATAGCTGTGCGTGCAAAGGATACAGCATACGACCTTAGCTATACCATGGATTTAAGTTGTCCACAGTGTCGTTGTTGTCAAGCCCAAATTATGGTAAATATCGAATTATACTACAGCTTTTTGTCTTATTCTGACTACGGCCTTACCCTGTCAAAAACAATTAAAGGTCTTTGTACTGATCGAACTTTTGGGATGTTTTATTAGTAAAAAATTTACTTTTTACTTTTCTTTTGAATGCTTGCTTCGATTAGTGTAAGGAGTTTTATTTATTATTTAGTTGCTTGTACAATATATTTATTTTGTTCAGTTTTGCAGTAAACATATCATTGATAACTGGAGCTGATTTAAACTCACAACACAAATATATATATCTAGGAGCTAGATGAGATCCAACACTGTGATCAGATTGCAGTCTACAACACTCGATATCGTGTCAACACGCTCGTAAATTACATGTAGAAATCCGATACTAATTTACATCCGTTTTGCATCCGTGCTTAAATAGAAGAGGAAATACAATTTCTCGTTTCACCAACAAACTTAAGGCTTGAGTAATTAAAAAAGCAAGTAGAGCTGTGCTGTTTTCGTTTAATTTTAAGCTGTTGCTTATTGTCACAATATCTCAAAATATGTAATAAAAACAGTTATCATCGTGAACATTTCCGTGTCATTAAAAATTAAATAAAATGCTTTTATGATACCCATCTGAAATGAGAATTTATATTTCGGTCTTTATCCGGCATGCATCATGAGTGTACGTATTTTGAGTATAGCCATATTTTGGACGCCAGAGAGCACATAGGGTATATAAAAACATATCAGGTGACATATCCACATGCAGCTCTAAAATAACGCGTCGTACTTTTTGCAACAGTTTAAGTAATAATTTTTTTTTTCTTTTTATCAGTTTACTGTAATATAATATAAAATATAAAAATATAATAAAATATAATTAAAATAATATTATATATATATATATATATATATATATATATATATATATATATATATATATATATATATATATATATATATATATATATATATATATATATATATATATATATATATATATATATATCCTCTTAATATTTAATTTAATTCACCGTTCTATGACAATGGCTGTGGGTTTCTTAAAAAAGAGAAATATGTCGCTATTTATATAATACAAAAAGTTAAAATTTTCTGCATCTGCACGTTTGTGACAAGTAATGTAACGATTGTTCAAGATAAGAATGCCTATGCGAAATTTGAAAACTAGTAACATAAATAAAACTCATTTAACATGACATATTTCGCGGGCTTAGCTTTTTCCTTTCATATCTAAAGCGTGCTTCATAATCCAAGATTAGTTTCTCAGAAAACTATTTATTGAGAATTATCAGCACGTTGGAATTTCAAGAAAACAATAATATATACAGCCAACGGCGCATTTATGATGCTTTTCTTGGCAATTTCTAAGAAATAAGACGTGAATAAACTAAAGAATCCTCTCAAATGTCACGCTGAGTTTTAATGAAGTCGGTTATCAAGCATGCAGGCCCCCATTTCGAATTTAGTAAAGATATAGCAAAGAATCCGTAAGCAGTCAAGAGACAATAGAATTCTGACGTACAGTAATATAAAGTATAATATAAAACCGGTGTTGAGTGTTATAGCAAAGTCGTAATGTATAAGTTTTCAAGCAAACTTTAATATTAAATGATTATATATTGACGTATATTACAGAATAACATGCATAAGATAAACCTATTTTCTTTTCGGTTTCAATGACATAAAATATTTCTTAAAAATGCATAAATGCATATTCGGTTATGCATAAACCGATCAATCTATGTACTCAAAGATATTAAGATACCATAGTTTAATATATCATTTTAATTTTGTTATTCATGAGAATGTCATGTTCCTGGCTTGTTTTTTTCTTTTTCTTTAAAATCAGTGTATCCGTATATCATTTAAAATTTCCAAAAGACTGCTTTATGACGTTGTTTTTGTTACAAAATACGTTACTTATCTCATTTATGACCATATCTGTCATAAGTTATTCGATTCACCGTTCGTGGTATGACATATTCAGAAAAAAAACACTAATGGTAATAAAGTTCGTTTTGAATAAAAATTCAAAACTGATACTAGATGTATTTCAGGCATTGCGAACCGAAAATGTTTTGTATATTCAAACATGGATTCGATGTTCTATTTATACAGTCATGACGCATGGACGCGCGATTACGATGGACACTTTTTATAAATACCAATTTCAAACGGATGATTACCTATTCCTTATGATTGGATTTTCAAATGTAACAATACATACTGGTATCATTGCAATACAAACTGTTCAGCAAAACGAATGTAAAGCAAACCTTAAAATCAACAATTATTATACAATATATTTACATATGTATACTTATAACTGTATGAAACTATGGTGAACTTAATTCTGGTTATCTTATTTGCTAATTGTGAAATACATTTTTAAATCGATATATAAAATGGTATGTACATATGTGTGTGTGTGTGTGTATGTGTGTGTGTGTGTGTGTGTGTGTGTGTGTGTGTGTGTGTGTGTGTGTGTGTGTGTGTGTGTGTGTGGTGTGTGTGTGTGTGTGTGTGTGTGTGTGTGTGTGTGTGTGTGTGTGTGTGTGTGTGTGTGTGTGTGTGTGTGTGTGTGTGTGTGTGTGTGTGTGTGTGTGTGTGTGTGTGTGTGTGTATTCTCTGTTTGAAATAAATATGTTACGTTGCGAGTTTTTGGTGCATATTTTAAAAATTTGTATAACGCTTTCGATTAAAATGTTGCAGCTTGTATATCAATAAACAGGTATTTTCTCCGATAGAAAAAATACGATGCGCGATTGTTAAGTCTGTCAGATTGATAGCAAAAAATAAAAAAACAATGGTAAGACAATTGATGTCTTCTTTAAGAATATTTAATGTGCAATTACTGGTTTAAAGTTGGTATCCTTGCTGATAATTGTCATTCTATTATGATTTACTTCAACTAAGGTTAAATTAGCACTATCAAAGAAGACGTATTATATATTTAAGGAAAGATATATGTTAAATGAGGAACGGAAGATGAAGTATCACGAGATGAAAAATATACCATTTGTTTCAAGTTGAATCCTGATATAATTTAATACGTTGTCATAAAAGATACTAAAACAGCATCGTGGATTATTTAGCTACCCGATCAAGTATAAATAATTGCCTATCTTACCTGTCCTTAATCTCTCTCAGTCGTACTACATAGATGAGAACCATGACTTAAGGCTTAATTTCCTCCAGTCCTGTGAAGTCAGCAAATAGCCTCGAGAGATCTTGACAGACACGCAGAGAAGACAGGTCAGTCGTCTCATTGTCGTTATCTGGCTGATCGTTTCAGTGTTCTTTAAGTAATAAAGATATGGTTTATAGTGACTCACAGAACAATATATTTATTAAAAAAATACAAATTTTCCGTGTAACCCAGTTAAGCATGTTTTCGAAATGGATTTTTTATTTATTTCCTAAGAAAGAAAGTGCGGCAACACCTGTTTTTTCCCCGAGACTATGTGGAAAAATGCGTTGCATTAACGTATTTTGATGCCATCCATTTTAAGGTATTATTCCGTGGATAAAAAATTACATGCCTATTTTATATAATAAAGAACTGTTCTGTTGATATACATAATGTGATGCACTGAAGGAAGCATTATTGACCCAAATGTATATAATCAGCAGAAGCTACGGACTTACGAAGAACACAATGTGCACATAGATATAATTTGATATTGTTTCCGATTAATTCAGACATTAAAGAATCGTTTGTTTATATTTTTGCAATTAGAAACTAACAAAAACAAGCTTTATGAAGTCTGCCTCGAAATGAGAACATAACTGACTTAATATGTAAACCCAGCTTGATATTAATTTATGTACCAGACTATGACAGCGTCTTTGCTTCTGTGCACACGCACTTATGTCTTAATCAATGACGTGACCAGTCTTCACTGGTTACCACATTATTGGGCTTACACAGGCAATGAACCCGAAGAAACAACGTCCAGATGTCTGAATTGAATAAACATTTCCGATATAGAGGATAAATTGTGCGTCGTTCTGAGATTAACGACCTTTCCACGAGCTTCATGCGACGCCGCGAGCGCGCATTCCATTATTTATCGTTGCGCAACGTTTTTTTTTATTTTATATTATTAACAAGAAAATACGTGCACAATTAAAAAAACTGTGGCCAAGACTCTTCAATTTAAGGAAATGTTTTGATTGTGGGATCTCAACGACGTAAAAATGAATATCATAATATTGGTGTTTAATAGCTGAGGGGTGTTTGAGGCTGACATTGTGTGTCTTGCCTCATTGTTAGTCTTATTGATATTTTAGTTATTTTAACCAAACTGCTGCTGCTACTACTACTACTTCTACTATTACTACTACTGCTGCTGCTACTACTAATACTACTACTTCTACTACTACTACTACTACTACTACTACTCTTACTTCTACTACTACTACAAATGCGTCTGTTAACACTGCTACTACTACCAATACCTTTACTACTACTATTACAGCTGCTGCTGCTACTTCTACTAGTACCCCTACAAACAAAACCACCTCTACTACTACTACTACTACTACTACTACTACTACTACTACTACCACCCCCACTAACAACATCACCGCCTATGTAATATTTCGGTGTAAAGCAGTTTGTCCTTAGTTCCAGTCCGATGGTGTTCATGTGATTCAATTAACACAATGAAACATATCTGATATGAAATCGGCATAATAACTACATAATAACGGAATGTTATTAACAGCCGGAGCTTTATGGCTCATTCCTATTGCTTCATAGGCTCACAACGCGTATTATCATAATTGATGTCGGCATAAAATAGTTAAGTCAGTTATTGTATAATATACATTGAAACTCTGTTGAAAATGTTGATATGACAATTAGATCATTTTTTGGATTCATGCAATAACATTAAATTGAAAACCACTATAAGTACTATTTGCAGTGCATCAACAAGCTCTTCTACCAATAGCCTTTGTGTTTTGATGTTGGCGTCATTTATAGACTACGCCGTGGTCGCATTGCTTTGCTTGTAAAGTTTTTGTTGAGAATTTTCCTGTTCTATTCGACACGTTTACACAATTTAAAATCAGTATTTCGGGGGTCGTATTCTATCGATCATTCACGGTATAAAGGAAGTCCACGGGTTTTATGGATATTCCATATTCCGTGTATTTAGTATTTGATAAATAATTATTAACGTCAAGGTCAGGCTTTAATATTTTAATGCCACAGTTTCCATGTCTTTTGATATGGCCAACCACATCATTTTACAAAAACAAAACCTAATAGCGGACTATAAAATTGACATTATATCCCTTTTCTGTTGGCTTTCAGATTACATGAATATCAAAATATCCTGGACGGTTTTGAGTTTTATAACAGCAACTAGAGTTTACCATTTTTCACTTAAACAATATAAATATGATTTAAAAGTGGAAAAGGACAAATTGCCACAATTCGTTTATTGTTGTTTTTATAATTAAAGAGGCGTATGCGGTTCGTCTTCAGGAGTATCAGTAACTTAATACTTGTGCCATGTGTTTCGAATAAAAATAAAATTAAAATGTAAACCGTGTTCATTTTGATTTTAGAAGTTAGATAACGCCTTACCATTCTTCATTGGCTCACATGTTGACTTCAGGTCATTATGCAGTTATTTGTATACTACGTTCATTGATCATAATTACTTACATTAATCGTGATTTTTGATACGCATCAAGCATTTTGCATACATTGCATTAGATAAAACATAGTAAGGTTACTATTATACGGGCAAACAAGTCTATTAACTATCACTGAACAAAAATCTTTGTTCCAGAGCAACGTTAATTAATTGCTTGCAAGGAAATATGAAATAATTACTTCCAAAATATTTAACGTAGTAGAATTGTAAAGATAACCTTGAAGCTGTAAATTTCCTACTAAAGAACATTTTTATTCAATGTAACGACATAAGGAAATTGTATTTTATTTATTTAAACTCCCGATACAGTTTGAATTGTTAGTTGTCTACGTTCGATGGATTGTTTTGCAGTGTATATCCTAACGAACAGGCTTTAAGGAAGTGCAATGTTGTAGCGCTCCGCAGGACAGGGTTATGAACCCCAGTTCGTTCTTTTGCCGACTTACCGTTGCAAGGCCGTAACTTTCTTCTATGTGCCTTATGTCTAGTATCAGTATTTTGTTACTTCTACTCTAATTTCTGCGTGCTTTTGGTATTCCCAATATCTTCTGGTCACTCTCTTAGGGCCAATTCATATATTCATATTATGCTTGTAATTCAGGTCGCACCTTATCGTTAGATTGGAAATAGATCAACAAAACCATAAGAAAAAACTAACATACATTAGGTGACATTTTGATGTTGTGGTTTTTCTTCCTTATCTATATATACAGTGTAGTTCAATTCTAAATATTTTCACTATTACTTCTTTCTACCGGGAACTCAAAACATGTCGTAGTTATTACGAAATAAAGTCATTAACATTAAATAATAGGAATACGAATAACAAATCACACTTACATACACTTGATTTATAGTTTTGTTTTAAGAAATATCGCAGCGGCCAGTTATGATCATTATAGCGACGTCCAGCTGTTTTGGTGGAGGAAGACCCCAGAAAATCGTATAACAACGGGCGCACCGCTGGCCAGCTGGAAGACCTTCCCATATTGTGTTCTTCGCCACGAACGGTACTAAAACCCACGCAGTAGGAGGCTAAGCACTCAGAGGTTTTACACGGTGATTATACAACTTAACCTCTGGTGCCACACACCAATTGATTTATAACAACAGCATTTGTACTTAACGTGATACAGTATCACCGATGTCAGTTGTTTCAAGTGTATAGGTTGTTACGACCGGTGTCGCAATTTAAGATTTATTTACAAACGTTTCCTAAACGACAAAATGGTGTAACAGAAAGAACAATCCAGCAACAAACTAGTAGAATAATGTTTTATTTTAATAAACAAATAAATCTTTGGTGTAACAAAATAATAACAAATATATCAGACAAAATTTGAGAATGCAAATTAAATGTTAGCTTACAGTTTGTCCCTTTAGGATGTGTCCCTTTAATAGTCCAATTGATAATCCAACGTCGAATAATCTTGAAGAGTTTTCGGTAGAATTTCCTTGTAGATACGCACAGTTGAAACACGAATATAATTAATATAATTCCAATTCCAACACTATAATATTTATATCACTGTAGAATATAATAAGTCCACATAAGTTCCAACACAGAAAGGTTGAATAGAGAAGCTGCAAGTATTTCCAAACTATATGTCCAAACTTAAACTTAAATCGGCTAACAAGCCCAGTAGTCTCCAGAACATTCACGAAACCCAGTTAAAAATAAACAAATAAATTTTCTAGCATGATCCTTTTCTTTCTAGCTGTTACGCTGTTACGCGAATGCTACGTCATACGAAATACGTCATTATTACAACAACGATAAACAACCCCTTAACCTGACTAGCGTAACCTTAAACGCTGGTGTAATACTGTACTTAACAAGGTACTCAAAGCGGCATGAGAGAACGCGAAACAGCAATATATTATTTCACTTAATGTCAGTGTCTGTATTAGTAACTTCCAAATTCATATTTATGGAAAAAACCTTCTTATTGTAGGTTTAAATACATTCATGTATAAGGTTTACATTGTAACACTTTCATTAAAATGCACGGAATATCCAACTGCTTTATAATAAGCCTGATTTGAATACGGCACATATAAACAACACGTTATTCTGCCATATATGAATACTTTCTAAATGCACGTAGACATACTTGAAGAAATTGCGATCTTTTCATGTTTATGTACCTTTGGTCACTATGAATGTTTTATGTTTCTGCAATAAATCATCTTTCTCTAAAATAATATGTATTATAATATAATCTACAAATCGACATATACTGACACCTGATATGCGATCTATCAAAGTTATATCAAATAAGGAAAACATTTACCCCATTCAATGGAAAAAAAACACTCTTTAAAAATACACAAGTTAGGACATGTAGTATAAAAATGTAACGCCTTAACATAGCTATCACGATTTATTAATGTTATAAACATTTAAAAGGTATTTTCACCACATTCAGAGTTTAATAATCGTAGCAATAGGTATATCAGTAAAGATCCTATCAAAATTACCACAGATATTTAAATTTAAACTGCCTCTATACAAAGGCAAATGAGATTAAATGAAAATTGATAAAACACACAGAGACGAGACATAACACACAAAAAGAAAAAACAACAATTACAGCCATGGAAAGGTCAGACAGCAAAATGACCGACTGGGGTGCTTAAATATGGTTTGTGGAGAATTCCAACCTCGCACTTCCTGAAGATTTTCTATCAAACAAACAGTATAAAAAATACCCCGTCTGAGTAAGACAACTAACAGTAAGCACCTGCATCGGGATTTAAAACTGATAAAATAAATTCATAAAATTTTAGAAAACAACCCAAGCCAACAAAACAACATGTAGTATTGTGAGGACTCAAAAGGCAATTAAACTCAAAAAATATAATATAAAAGATTTATCCAGAATTGGCATATTTTATACTAAAGGTACAAACAATCCCGATATTATACCTACTATGCAATGTCACGTAAAAGGCATAGAGATTACTCGAGTTGTTTCGCATGTATAGGGCACGACTGGAGAGATGAAGAGACAAGAAATCCAACAGTGACTGTCCAATTATGGCTTAAAGTCACTGTTTTCATATAGTCTCAGCGACCAGTCCGGTCATCGTGACACGAAGACACGGGTTGTAAATTAATTTTCTGATAAGTTTTGTAAAGAGGTCAGAAAAGTAACTGAACTTGTATAAAGTATTTCTATAAAAGGTTCTCGACATAATCGTTTTGTTTATACGTGATGTCTATAAAGGATGTATATAGAAGGAAAAAAAAGAAATATGTCAAAGTCCTATGCGCATTGCAACATATACGAAAATTTGAAAAGGCACCGGACATAGATATTTACTTGCAAGCCTAATGTAAAAGTTGGAACACATCTGAGATGGGTCATTTAACAAAAACGAGCGAACCCAACAGGTACCGCTTTGGAACGGTCAGTCGGCAAAAGGGGATTGATTGGGGTGCTTTAAACCGGTTTTCCAGAGTTCTAACCTCAAACTGTACGAGGGGTTGCTCAAGCAGGGCAATCGGCAAGGTCAATACACTGCAGCCGAGAACATTATATACACCTTTAGTGCTTTTTTAATGCTACACGAATTGAATGTTGTATGATTTATTATCAATCATAACAGATGTAATTGCAAAAACCTTCACAATCGAACTGTTGTATCTTAACTGATGTGATATCTTTTAAACACAATACTAGAAAACGTTTTCTGACTCAGCTAGCAGTTGTAAATATGTAAGATAATGATAAGATATTTAAAGGACAAAAATGTTATAAAAGTAAATTTCAAAACGAAATATTTTAGATGCGTATGATTTGAACCCGGGACCTCTTGACATCTTCTTCACCGACTGCTCCACTTATTCTTCGACTGTGTTTGTTGATGTATTTTAAACCATTGCCCTTAGCGACATTTAAAAATTGCTTCAACATAAACTTTGGTATGAATTCTGGGTTATTTGATAATTTGGTCAATAGTTGGTGTAATGTCCTGCTTGAATTGTTTTGCACATATTGCATTGGAAATCTGTATGGTTTAAGGAACTTCACTTATTATTAAATTTATTTAAGTAAAGTTTTTAAGTTTTCCAATTTCCATAATCTTATTTGGTTATATTGTTATTATTTTTTTTTGTTTTCATTTGTAAACGTGGTAAATACTGAGTTTATTTACATGATACCTTTAGAACGATGTATTCTGAAGATCTAATTTGGACATTCCATTAGTTCAATTAACGTAGTAGTGCAGAGTTGTACAATAGTCGTTGGTCAATAGTCTTTTTACGGTACTTTGTACCGACATACATAAGTCATTTTAGCGACCTTTTGGAGCTTAGAGGGACATATTTGTAAGTTTAAGTACTGGTTATTACTATACCTCGCGCACTAGATTAAATTTAAATTGCAATTATACGAAAAGGTAAAAGCAAAGTCAATATCATATGTCAAGATCGTAACCTCCATCACAAGTAAGGTTTTCTATGAACAATATTAATTTATATCATCGTCTTCTTCATTTCAACCCGTTCTAAATATTGACAACAGTGAAATTGTTTGCCTACGTTCCTTTCTCTATGTGTTTTGAAATAGAATGAATATCTTAAAAAGGAGAGGCGTAAAGACAAAATATTGACAACAGTGAAATTGTTTGCCTACATCCCTTTCTCTATGTGTTTTGAAATAGAAATATCTAAATATCTAAAAAAGGAGAGGCGTAAACACAAAATTTTCATTCAAGTAACTACAATTGAAACACTTTTTGTTATAACTTGCATCAAGTTTCTTTTTAAATATTAAATGGGGTGTTTTTAATCGGCGCAATTTTGGAAAGGTCTGGCTTTGCAAAACAAATCTGTCAAGAATTTCAAAGAGGATTTTAACTATTTGCCTTTGAACTTAATTAAATAAGTCAGCTTGATATGTCGAAACAATTTCTGATAATGATTGACTCATGCTCTCACTCAGCTGAGTTAGAATACCATCTCCTCATTTTTACTTTTAATAACAGTTTATAAAAAGAAACAGTATTAATTTGACCGACGGCTTTTTATATACTCATCGTACCATATCTCGGTTTGCATTAAGTGTAACTTAACAACATTCCTATCACGCATATACACTGGTGTATATTTTTATCAAATATCAACGCGCTCTATTTTATTTTTTAAATTATCTACATGCCTCCAAAAAGCACATGTGTGGGAATATTGTAATATAAAAGTCAATATCCCCAAATCCGTACGTTAAATTGTTGTCACATGTTATTTGCGCGCAAATGAAACGGTGTTTATCTTCTATCGTTAAAGCACATTCATTCAAAGCTGAATACAGTTATAAATAAAACAGGACTTGCGGAGTATGTAAAGACTTTAAATATCAAGCATTAATATACTCAAAGGGGCTAATAAATATTCCAACTGTTTTATATGGTGTTTTTCAAATTCTCCTGAGGAGTTTTGCTTTGAGTATAATTTGTGTTTACTTTAGGTTTTCATTAAAAAGATAAAATTTGAGGTTAGACTGCTACTCCAAAAATATTTCATTATTAAATAAATGATATATGGCTAAACGATGAACTGTTCAACTTCATAATGCATCAAAAATTGCATTAATGGAAAATGCATATGATTTTAACCGTGACGTCAGTACGACAAATGAAAATGTGACAAATATCACCAGTCACGATATGTCTCTGTATGTTTTAGAGTCAGTTTTAACGCCGCTTGTGCAAATTTATGTATGTTTAAAACACTAGAACCTTTTCCCATACAAGAATTAACAGAGTTTAAAACTCGGAACTTAGCAATGAAGACATTCAGTGATAGATTGGCGAGTCGTATAAGCCAAAGCACGCGCGACTATCCACAGTTTTTCCAATAAAATATAAAGGTAAGTATTTAAATTTTTACCTTTCCTTTGGTTGTCTTTGCAAAAGTAGCATACTTTTCGGCATAAAAGCCTTTATGATTACGAACTAACTAACAGGACAATTGTTTTCTTTTAAATTTAGGGATAATCGTAAAAAACACATGATATTCATTTATCATGTGAACTTTACAAATTAAAGTTAACCGTTATGGCATATCATTCTTGAATAAATATGGACATCTTCTTAAAATATGAGGAAATCCTTTTGACTGTGGTTATGGACAAAGTCCCCAAAGACAATATGTCTGGCAAAGGCAGCTTCTATATTCACTTACAAGCAACCGCTAAAGGATATTATATATTTAACAGAGAAAAGTTAAAGTAGAAAAGCATGTGGCACAATTATAAGAACCGTTTTAATTATCTAGAGACATGTTTGTAAATAAAACAGGTCAATGAATAGCTAAAGCTCTATAACCATTGAGAACACTCTGTGAATGCCATGTTCCTTGATAACTGCGTTTCCCCTCGTAAATTATTTACCTTAAGCATAATACATAGCCGTAAATGGTGTGTGCTTTCAGTTTCTTTTAATGTTATAGATCCTTGTCAGAACAAAGTGACAGTTATCTAACTATAAAAGCAAAAATTAAATACAACGACGATGTGTGTACATATTTAATATTAAAATCTATTTTATCTATCATAATGACTATCTTTGGCTAAACATGATAAAAAACTAGTACAACCTTCAATATCCTAGCAGCTATGCATATTTCTATGGGACACCCGTGTTAAAATGTTAAAATGTTTACAAAAAGGCTTCTGAAGGCGACGTGTAGGTATTGATTTTATTATCGTTTAGAAGATATGATTTAACATATTGTTCACAAAAACAACAGAATCTCAAAACCTAAACCTAATTATATGTAAAGCCAAAAATGTGGCATCAAAAATTACTATTTTCAAAAAGTTTAAAAAATGTTTTATTTATCACTATACATCAACAAACAACGAAACAACGCAAAGATATGTAACAAATGTTTGTATGGTATGGTTGGCATTACACCCGCAACAAAGAGCTAATGCTAATGTTCGAAGTGTTAAACATAAAATAGTGACGTGTCTAAAATAATATCGTGTATACCATTCTTTTACAATTGCCAAAAAGTTGAGACAACAATAAGGTCTAAAAAACTTATCGTAAATGTATATAATTTTGGAGAACTATCCGCATTATTCGTCGTCACATTGCGTGATAGTATTTTATAAAATCACACGACATGCATTAAATCTACTTACCTGCTGTGCAGATAACATTAGTAACATTTTTCTCATACAAACAATCAAGAAGATGCCACTGTTTGAAAACAAATAATAAATTCAATCTATGTTAGTTCATACAGACCAGTTCATGGAGAACTATAAGTTTACCTAAACCTGAAACCACTAGAAAATGCTAGTAAATTTAGCATCGAATTGAATGTAAAGAAAAATAAACAGATTATTTGCACATTTGGCATTTGGATATACAAAACATATTCCCCAGATGTTGGTTTAATAGAATGGATGTGAATGGAAACATTATTTATCCAATAAAGTCAGTAGCAAACACGTTTAAAGCATCTTACTAAAACAAAATGTGATAAGCAGCAAGTTTAAAAACAAAAATGGAATAAGTATATTAACTGTACAGTTTTAAATGTAATTGAAACTATTTGTCGTTATGTAAATTCTGAAAGAATCGTTAATTTATATGTCATCAGGAGCTCAATTACACTCATGAAAGCTCTGACTCTACCCTAAGCAGAAACTATTCGATAATTGGATGAAATAATTAATCATGATCCGATATATTGGCCCAATTCAACATTTGAATAATAACACTAAAACTTCTGATATTCAGCGAAGATCTAAGCAAGTATTTTAACAGGACACGAAGTCAAAATCAGTGTCAATGTATTATTGGAGTCAGAATAACTGGCTCCATAGGTATATGCAATAGTCTTAGCATGGATCCACCTTCGTCTTGTGCATGTATGTGGTGTCTGGCGAAGTATGCCGGTGATATTAATTATGGCGTCGGCAATAAGATTTAGTATGCAAGTCTAGTCCTTATGAATACCATTTAACCCAATAGACATATTTTGATAGCATATGCCAACACCGAAAAACTAGGCGAATAATATGCCAGAAAAAAAACAACAAAATATCGATATTTCAGTACAGTTTGAAGATAACATTTAAATTACACGTTAAGCAGGATATGTGCAGGTTTGGATCAAAACAAACGGGCGCCATTTTATTGACTAATTATTAAATACGTAATTTGAGTAACAGGCGGCCAGGACTTTGCTGTGTATGCACACATCCGATACGAGGCATAACGCTCTATAATTATTCAAGAACAAGGCATCTTTATCTTGATGACAAAGATATTAGAATTTGCTGGAGGGACAGACACCAGTTTGAGTTCATTGGGAGATTAAACAACGACACAAAATAATACATACAATTACAAATATGATAGAGGAAAGCAATCTCAAAACATTTATTATATCTATATAACCAAAAAGGATATACATTCTGAATGCGACAAGATCAGACACAACCATTTACTTTTCTAAACTTAACTAGACTTAACACATACATCTTTCTCTATCTTTCTTTGAAAATACCAGGTGTATGTGTTTGTTCTTATTAATACACTGCCAGTCGGAACCGGTTTGTAAAATTGATACATATGAATTATGTTTCCATCATTAAACACTAATTGTGACATAAACGTGAGCTACCTATTTAGTATACCGTCTCCGGCCTCAAAAGAGCATCCTTATTACAGCATTGAATGTTGTACATTAACAGGTTTTAATTAACATTAAATTCATACGGCTGTGATTAGTGTCAGGTAGACACAAGATCTATACATAGATGCAGTATGCCTTGTACGCTAAACAGGCAAAACAAGGAGGCTAAAGATATCTCAATTCAATAAAGTGTAATTGTTCTGGAGAAAAGAAATGTTATCTGTTTAATATATTTAGTTAAAAGAAATGAGATCTACCTCGACGTTAACATAAATATCTTAACAATGGTGTGTAATATTTGAGGAGTGTACGAGGCCGAACGTATATGGCTCATGAATATAATCTTACTGATGCTTCGATTATTTTGCTTCAACGAAAATAACTATGGTAACAAACTTATTAGTGTAGATATCATGCGATAAATAAAATCGTTCGAAAACAACATGTAAAAAAATCGTGACATACATTTAGTTTAATAAACAGTAGCATTAAAAAATAAAGCATGTATTAGGTAGACTTTTCAACCTTGAATATGTTCCAATTTAAAAACGTTGGATTGAGAAGTATCGTGTACCTGGCCAAAGCTAATGAAAATATTTGTAGAGTGCATAATTTACCATTATGTAACAAGTATGTAGCGCTTCTAGAACTCTTCGTATTATTAATAATTTCATTTATGTAACAAGTAGGTAGCGCTTCTAGAACTCTTCGTATTATTAATAATTTCATTTATGTAACAAGTAGGTAGCGCCTCTAGAACTCTTCTTATTATTAATAATTTCAAATATTATGACCAATATTCGATTTGTGGTCGATCTTTAATCGTGTGAAAGTACACGCCAGTTAGGCGTGATGCTTATTTTCTTTGCTGGATTCATCTTGTTGAAAACAAATAGGTTGTTGTTTTGAAAGAGAAATGGGATTATTCTTATCGAAAGAATTTTCGCTCAAACATTAAATCAACATGCCGTTGGCAGGCGAGTTGTTTTTAAATTATCTGTAAACATAAACATTAAACTAATCCGTAAATAAAATGCAGTAACTTGTTGTATGACAATGGAGAAAAATGCAAAAATGTAACAAAAATGTGGCTTTATAAATATATATATATATATATATGTATGTGTGTGTGTGTGTGTGTGTGTGTGTGTGTGTGTGTGTGTGTGTGTGTGTGTGTGTGTGTGTGTGTGTGTGTGTGTGTGTGTGTGTGTGTGTGTGTGTGTGAGTGAGTGTGTGTGTGTGTGTGTGACTTTCAATATTTCTTATTATGAAATAAATCATTTAAACTTGCATGATCTTATCTCACATATTATGCATTATTAACATTATATTTTGTAAGATGTTGATAAAATTGTCAAAATTGTCCTCGAAACAGCACACTCCTTGTCACACACAAATGTTTTATTTCTTTCTTTTTTTTAAATACTTACATTTCACAAAGTCTTACTATTTGAAACAGTCATCGTTTGTGGTTGAAATATGATTCTTAATTGTTATAATACTAGTTATACTTTTGTAAACCAATTCATTATAATATTTACAGAACCTTTTGAAGCTTCCTTGTAGAACAAAGTTTTCATTATAAGGCAATGTGATTACTCTGACGTTTTCTCTAAAAGAATCAGTATGATTTGGGTGATGCTAAGTTATATAAAATAAAGATGAAATCCCCCCATCAATCAGTGAACTATCTTCAAGCAAATTTTAAAATTTACAAATCATTTTTACTCAAATATACAACCTTGACATATGTATTCCATGAACGTTTTGCAGTAGTAAAGTATCAAATCTTAACTGAAAGTTACACTTTTAAATCTGTCATAAACTCTCTATTTGCTATCACAATTAAATCGATTTCTTAGAAAAATAACCACAAATATTGAAGAAGTGAAGTATCAAAACTGCGGGATATATAGCTATATATTCTTGTATTGAAACATCGAAGCAAGCTGGTTCGCAGTTGAAACTACAGAAATCGCTCTTTTTATTACACCAAGAACGCCATTATTATTTTAAGGCATAATATATTATCGCAAACAACGAGATGATAGAACTAGGATAAGATACACATAACATGTGGTTCCTGACATTATAGGAACAGTCGCTGGCGTTAATGTGTGCGATCGCACCCGGCCTTTATCATCGTTCACACTTGACGCAATCAAAAGACAAACACAATGATGAAGATATGGCTTTGTGTTTTGGGGTGTAAATGAGATTTTGGAAATAAAAGCAAAAGCCCACATCCGTTACCAGTTAGCAAGAAAATGTATCTGGCAATGTAAGAGTAATATATATATATATATATATATATATATATATATATATATATATATATATAGGACGTTACGTAAAGTGTTTGTTTGTATATTAATTACACCCCCCCCCCCCCCACACACACACACGCCGCTAAAGAACGACACAACAATAAAATTGTATGTAGTTGTGAGTTGTACAAGCATTTCCCATGCATAATATAAAGGTGTTAATTGTAAATTGTTAGCAAACGCACTCTGCAATTTCGTAAAACGCACGCAAGCTCTACAATAGCAAATTGCGCGCTGATGAGCGGGACTGAACATACTTCATTCCGCGGAATTTGTGGTCATGTCTGGTACGGAATACTCGGTAAATATGCATTTTAAATTGCACACATTTGATATTTCATCAAAATATCTAATTAAATATAGAACAATATTAAGGAAAAATCTGCTTTGTATGAGCAGTAAGAATTGGGTCCTTTGCAACAGCCAATGAAAATGGCAACACATATATCCGTACAAAGAAATTTGTTTCTTTTTCTGGATGCCTGAAACACACTGTGGCAACAACACAACAAACTCCAAAGAGCCAGTCGAACAATACATGATTACAGTAGTCTGATTCGACATCCTCTCAAACGCATATGTATCCATACCAAATAGGGTTATCCAGTATGCCTAGAGCCAATACAATCTATCTAGAAAATTGAAAACCTTGCTGTCTAGCCACTACAACAACCTGTGACAACAGCAACCTGGGACTAAAATTACATACCGGGGACTTCACTAGAACGGTACTCAGCGTGGGGAGTGATATCATCATTCGCTGTACATTCTCAGTAATCTTGTTTGTTCCGAGAATAAAGTTGACACTAGAGGTTGCAGAAAGATTGTCAAGAAACCCAAATATTAAGTAAGGATTAGGAATATCACCATGTAGAGGTTTTATGAATAATATAACTCTCACCACAAAAATACAGGAATAGGCTCGATGGATTTATTATTACTGGAAGGAACTTTCACTTTGGGATGGGATTTGCCGGCATTTTTTGCCGATACTGTGCAGCGACATTTCTATCAATATAGCACAGGGAGTAAACACGGTCCATTATACTGACACCGACGAGTCAGGCGTAATGCCGTCCCTAAGCCCCGAGCGTTAGGAGGGAAGCCACTACTGCCAACTATAAAGTCTTTGGTTTGACCCGGCCGGGGTCTGAACCCACGACCTTCCGATCCGCAAGCCGACGCACTACCACCTGATTTCACTTTGGTTAGAATGATGATCAAATGAAGAAAATCAGGATGTCTAAAGAAAAACAGTGTCAGGAGCTATCTACAACTCCTATCCAGGAAAAACCCATGTCAAGTATTAGAGAACATCCAAACAATTGTCTTGAAAAGTAGTTTGTTACTAGCCTTAAAGATAAAGAATATATTCCCGCATTAATCAACAAGATGATATCCACATGAAAGAGATCATTAACACACTGCCTGGATGTATACAATGACACATTTCCAAGATTTATCTGACCCTTGATTTTATATCCATGCGACCTTAGCCGAATGCTTAAAACGGGTAATAAGAAAACATTTACGTTGCAGTCAGGGTTGTCTATCGGACAACTCCATTTGCCCATCTCGCCAATTGTCGGGGAGTTCAATGTACCCACAACACGCATATTAACGATACATTTAGCAGGCTTGAACTGATCACATGCAATAAATATTCTAACGGTCAGGCTATGGATGCAGCAACTAATAGGTGCAGGACATAGTTGGAACCGCAAAATCAGGAATACAAATGTGTAGAATATAATTAAGTTCCAAGCAGTCAACAACCGACAACGAGTATAAAAAGCCATTTGGCAGAATATCATCGGAGAAGACGGGAGAGAATCCCAGGTAATTAGATGGGTACAGCTCGTTGGACAATGCCTGAGAGGAAAATGACATGGACCCATAACAATAACGAGAACCAGTCAAGCCAAAACTACTTGCGAGAAGAGTCTATGACCTTTTGCCAACCACTTATAAATTGCATCAATGATATACTAAGGGTATTCTGGTAAAAGAACACACAGAGTACCTTAGCGAAATTTACAACTCACCCAGGGACACCCGTCGACGATTTAAGTATTGCAAACTATGTTTAGTACGCGTTTTTTTCCGTCGCTTTAATGCTTCATACTTCACATACAGTCTTTTATATTATCAACCACTTTACATACCATGCTACAATAAGTCACTTGTAGTTTGCGTCTTATATTTAAAATGTCTTATAATGAGTTCGATGTTATACATATACATAACTAATAGTTGATGCAAATAACTTAAAAAGAGGTCAAAACACTACAATCCCTGTTCGTGTGATAGGTATGCTTTCCTGCAGCAAGATTTCATTTTTTTCAATCCTACTAAGAAACATTATTTTTGTTGTGAAGGCACCCGATTTTGCATCGTCGGATACCCCCGGTTGATTCTATTACGTTACTCTCCATTCATCATGATGAATGGAGAGTAACGTAATAGAATCAACCGGGGGTATCCGACGATGCCGATTTTGATAAAGCAACAACTTCCTTTCGAGTTAAAAGTTGATTAACATTGTATTCGGACACTTTATTTTTCACGGCACAATGTCGAAAAATACTAGCACTGCAGATTTAAGAGCATCTATCTTTGAATACTTTAATTTGAATGTTTTAATCAAAGAGTGTAGAGCATTTCTTTCTGTTTTTCTTTCTTTTCTTGGCCATCAGTGGAACAAAGAAGAGCTCAATTCCACTTTTATTCATTACTAGTGAGATTTCTTTCCAGGAGACAATCGTTAAACATATAAGCTTCGCATATGAAAGTATGTGTTTGACATTTTACATTTTCGAAGAACAAAATGTCCCAGTTCACTTTTTAAAAAATTCTTTTGTTTGACGAAATAAAAGTCGACATGTATTTCTATGTATGATAGAAATAAGCACAGACGTGTTACAAACTCGTATTTGTTCCTGGTTTTGTTTTCTTTCTGAAAGTAACTACCGATAAATTAATATTGAATATCGACAAATAAACCTTTCATAAATTGGAACATTGGATCGTATTGCTAAAACCGTTTGCACTAATTTTTTACAAGTTTTCATAGTTTTACATCAGCCATATCAGCTCAACTTTGTTTTGTAGGTTCTTTAAACTTGTTCCGAACGTTCGAACGTTCAGATAAGATGATCCGAACATTCAAATGCTGCAACGAAGAAATTTTGTCATCCCTATTTTATTGTAATGAAATGAGTAAATGTGTTAATTTGAAAGTTAAAACAACGAAAATTAATTCATGTTTCCTTAGCCGCCTTACTTGACCAGTCTAAACGCCCGGTACTCTTCTGTTTATCGCCATGCTGACCTTATCAACATTCGGTACAAAACAATATTAAAGAAGAAATATAAGACACAAAGGATTTGCAAAAAAGCCCCGGCCTTACTAATAAACGTCGGTTAAAAATTCAGTACCAGGTTTAAGCACCCCACTCGGTCCTTTGCGACTGACAGTTCCAAGGCGGTAACTGCTGTTTTTTCTTCTTGTGTGCTATTATGTGACATGCTATGACATTTATTCACAATTAAGCCGTTATATCAATATTCTATTTTAAACTGGATCAGTCTCAATACTTATATAGTTATCTGATAAATAGAGACTGGCTTTTAGTGTAATAGATTGTGTCTAAGTATCGCTAAACGCCAGAATCTTAATAATAGTTTTAACACGCAAGAAGACTATTCGAACAAAGGGACGGCATAGGACTTTCACGCGATATGCCAATGTATTATTGATTTATGTTACATCGATATATGTGCTGATAATTTCATTCACTTTTGGCAACAACAATAACAACAACGGCGACAACAACGACGACAACGACAACAAAATGCTATCTTTATTATTCATACAATGAGAAAAAACAAACATCTTAGACATATTTCCAAAGCTCTTACTTTCCTTAAACTGATCAAGTTTGTTTACGGCCTTAACTGCCAGTAAAACTAATGTTTCGATCGTTTTATTGTCAAACTAGCCTCATTGGAGGGAGAATAATAGTACAAGAAAACACATCTTACATAACTAAAACATGATGGTAAAGTGCATACTTAAAGACAGGAAGGAATTCCATAAATAACCATTATGTCGTAGAATTTCCAACTTCCATTCCAGGATTTGATGGCAAAGTTTGAGAAGGAATGGAGTGGGATTTGCCGGCATTTTTGCCGATACTGTGCAGCGGCATTTCTATCTTTAGAACACAGGGACACTTATGAGTTTCCTAGGGACTGAACCCGGTCGATCCATTATACTGACACCGACGAATCAGGCGTAATGTTGCCCCCTTAGCCCGAACATTAAGAGGGAAGCCACATCTATCAACATTAAAGTCTTTGGTTTGACCCGGCCGGGATTTGAACCCGCGACTTCCCGATCCGCAAACCGACGCTTTACCTCTTGAGCTATTGCGGCCGGTGCAAAGTATGAGAAAGGGGTACTGTTATATGTAGCACCGTTCGCAAATGGAACAGGGACACTTGGTTATTATATTCAAGCTATATTTCAATGGAGAAAAAAATGGGAAAACAATGAGTGGCTACAAGGAAGTTGTATGGCACTGTTTTCTGTGATATATATATATATATATATATATATATATATATATATATATATATATATATATATATATATATATATATATATATTATATATATATATATATATATATATATATATATATATATATATATATATATATATATATATATATATATATATATATATATATATATATATAAGTAATTTTGACGTACGTTCATGCCAATTCAACATCAAAAGATCCAAATGAAATAAAGGGTGATAAAAGTCAATGCCATGTGACTACTAATTATTTTAAATAAAGGTTAGTTAAACTGTAATAAAAACTTTACCTTTTCACTTTTAGACTAATTAATAGATAGTTTCCACATCAGTGAAAATCCCTTATCTTGGCAGCCATCTTTGATGGTAACTTCAAGGGATTATCATATGAATTGTATAGACGGGTAAATTTTATTTACTTGTTACTTCTTCATTTGTGGTCCGAAAATTAAAAGCTACACACCATTGTAAAGCTCTTGAAATTCATATTTTTAGAATACAATTGATAAATGCACACAGAATTAATACACAGAAATAAATAAAACTATTTACTCATACTTAAAACAAAATAAACAGTGTATCATTTCCGGTTGTATTTCTTTAACCTTTTAAACTATCAAAATAAAGCTTTGATATTTAAGATACTTTATAAAAGCTGTCAAATTTGATATAAAATTCAGTAAAATAGACTGAAAAATAAAAACACAGTGGTGAGTTTAATGCAGCACATATTTCCCGAGTTTGGCCTGCATTAGCTTCTGCCCACAAAAATGGCTGCCTTAAACTGTCTTATCAGTGTCGATGACATCACATGGAAACTATCTATAGTTCAAAGCAACGCTGGGTGAAAATGTTATCTAGAGTGTCACATAGGGTATTGTAGTCAACAATCTTATAACTATATTGTATATTAAACATCATTTACATATAATTACTGAGTAAAAGGTGGCATAATTATCCCGAGAATATGCGTGCAAATGATACAGAATTTGGCCTTAACTTTACATTGAATTTAACGCTGTTTACATCGTTGTTATGGTTAGTCTTAATTTATTGGAAAATATTGAATAACACTTCTCCTTTTGTGCTAACTACAGCCCTACATTGTTTAATACAATTAAAAGTTATTGTACGGAACGAGCTATTAGTGTTATTTTAACTTGATGTCCGTGCCATTTGAGTGCTTGCGTCAATTAGTGTTAGTAATGTCAGATGTTGGTATTTAGTTGTTGTATTTTTGTTTTTTTCTTTTATTCAGTCAAGCAGTGAAGATATATTTGATGATTAAAGCAAAAGAGAATACTAGGTTGATGGTGAATAAAGAAAATAATCATACGCGAGGCCGAGACAAAATCTAAATCGCGGCATATATTGTCTAACAAAAACACCTTATGTTTCGACGGCAAATTAGCGATATGTTCGTTTAAGTAGGCCTATCCGCTTCGTTACAAGTGAAATCATCAGAAGTTTACCACGTGTATTATTCGCTAACATGTTCATAGATTTATATGTTTTTATGTCATTTAGGGCCTACACTTATTCTAAACATGGCCATTTTGAATGTGAAAAATATGCACTGCAGAAGTGTGAAGAAATTGTGAGACATATGCTGTTCTGAATGTTCTAAGCGTGTGAAGGATATGCATAAAATCAATCTAAAAAAAACAACTGACCTAGAACAAAAAAATAGTCCGTCCGGACGCGCGCATGACATGTTTTGTCACACTTGCACTTGCAAATATTATAACACACCCCTTTATATAGCTAACGTAAGTTGTGACGGTGGGATAAAATACAATAAATTCACAGCACGCATATATGTATAATTCTACTTACATATAACGATGTTAAAGATTATAGAAGGAAGTCGAATATTCTTTTTTTCGAAGAGCCTGACATTGTTGTAAGAAATGTTCAAAGAAAAGAATATAATAAGAAACAATACATTTGGAATTTAGAAGTTTTCACTTCTTTTAAAGAACACGCTAGTACAACAAATGTGCAACGAATTTATCCGTCAAACCGCGCTTTTAAGGGTATCGTTTTCTTCTTCTTTCTTCTGTTGTAACAGAAAATGTATGAAGTAGCAAAACATGTTATATGCCACTTTGAAAGAACTTATTGTATGACAATATAATTAGCCCTGTAAGAAAAAAGAACAAGCTTTTAACATGTGGAATTACATATGACATCGAGTTAACTTATGTAAATGCAATTTTTTATTGAATTAGTATAAATTTAATACGCTTTTTTTTCTTGATTTAAAAAAATATTTCATTAATAATCAATAATCATGTAAGCGAAACGGTCACCGGTCCATATCTTAAGTATATTGTTTTGGAAAAATTGATAGATACATGTCGTGCCAAATTGTTATAATCTTCTCGAAATAACACTGATCAAATCAGTAATGAATAAGAATATATGTCAAAGTCCTATGAGCATTGCAACATATACCAAACTCCGAAAAGGCAGAGAACAAAGGTATTTCACATGCAAGCCTAGCGAAAAGTAAGAACAAATTTGTGATGAGTCATTTAACGAAAAGAGCAAACCCGACAGTTACCGCCTGGGAACAGTCAGTCGGCAATATAAACCGACTGGTGTGCTTAAACCGTTTTCACAGAGCTCTAATCTCGCACTTCCTGACGAGTTTCTCAAAAGCAAGCAATGAAAAGAAAAACGATCTATTTGAATACAAAATGTCCAAGCATACAAAATGTCCAAGCGCAGATATTTTCTATAAGTTATGACGAAAGTAGTGACGTCATTGAAAAATAATGTCCACGTAGTGTTTAGAAAAGAATATGGTATTATTTCGATTTGAAAAACTACACAAAAATTGTTGACTATAAAAGAAATTAACATTCTAAATTATGAACATACATGACCAGAGACAAATAAATGGTTGAAGCCTCCTGTTCATGTGAAGATCGAATTGAAGAACCAAAGTCCAATGTCCATCAAAGGAAATATATGTAACAATCCTAATAGGAATGAGCCTTTATCTGGGAAAAAAACCCAAAGAGACTAGTTTAAACACGGCATCATGCTTGAGACCAGCGACGGGTTGTCGGACTTTTGTCAAGTTAATCAGATCCGGTCACCCAAACGTTTTGACTGCTTGAAACAAATTTTAAGACATGAACAATAATGTGTATTAAAATTTCATTTTGAAAAATACAAGGATTGTGTCAAGTTGCATGGAAATAAGTGTGACAACAACACTTAACCGTTCATAAAAACAACAACGTACACTTTCATTTGATATATCAGTTTTATTTATATAGTATTGTTATAATATTCTTTATATGTGCTATAAGTAGTATTTGTAAGTTACATACGAGTAACGTACTTATGCCTAAAAGTAGCACATTTTCAAGAATATTCACTGACGTTCCTGCAAAACCATTATTTTGTATAGTTTCAGGATAGTAAACAAGGCACAATTTAAAATAAAGATTATGATATATGCTTACAGCGTGTTTTACATCCTTTGATATCGAGGCCCGTTCCGATTGTTGCGTGAAATAATAACAAAATGTGAGTTTAGGTAAATACATAAAAGTGCGATTTATGCAATGTATGTTTATGAAAGTTAACTGAGTTATTATAACTCTTGTCTGCTTTGAAGAAGGTATGCTTTTGCATAGATTGTATAATTTTTAACAACTATAGACGTCTTAACATTTAAATCATTGACTCCGCACCGCACCTTATTTTAGAGCATCTCAAAACGTTTCTAAGACTAGCCGCAATTGTTTTTGATCATTCTTTCCAGGTTATGTTTATCCCATTTGTTACAACAGGTGTATGCAAAGACACCAATAGTGCGTGAAAGTCTGTAGGAACTAGTTTTTTAGAGAGTTGTATACGTTTTACATTTAGTTTGTGGCTCCTCTGACTTAGCTTTCCACCGCGTGGGTTGCAGTCCCGTTAGGGCGAAGGACTAATCGTAGGAAGATTTTTTCAGCTGACCCGCGTTTTGCTCAGACAATTATCTGGGGAGGGAGGGGTGGGGGTGGGGGGTCTTCCGCGATGTATATAAACAACAACAACAAACATTTTAGTTTTAAAAGATGAGGAAGCACGTTTAAACCAAATGCTGTCACTTTTTTCAAATAATAATATTAGTAATAGTAAATGTTTTATTCAATTTAATTTCACCATAGGTGCCTTCTGTTATTACGTAGCACTCCAAGCCGTAAAATCTCTCAAACAAAGTAAGAGAAAAAATAACTGACATTCAAACCACTCGAGTAGATTTGATCCGCTCGTTTTTTATAATCAGAAGGTGCGCTCCCAGCGCGTTGTTTTTCTTCGTGATTGTCGTAATAATACAAATTATTTATAAATGATCGTCTTTAGCCTCCATTCCTATTTCTACGTGCAATTGACAAGCTGATGTAAACCATACATTATACGCATCTATACGAACCAACAACACTCAAATTATACGTGTTTTACGAAGACCAAGTCCTCTTTACAATAGATCAAAGTCAGTTTCTTGATATTGTAATGATATAGGTTAATAGTAGATGAGGATTGGACTCCGAAGAGTGCGCAGCACCACACCTTTAAAGTGTACATGCACCGAGTAAGTCAACTCAACTCAACACAGCTTTATTGACAGAAAAAAAGAAATTACATATGATTTTTAAAGGAAAGCAAACAAGCGACAATTGTGTGGTACAAATAAAATATTGCAGATTAGAATGCAAGTATGCACAGGTGAAAGAAGGCTGAAAAGTGCGTGCTTGAATATTGAATGTGTACTATTGTGTATAACTTTAGTGTAGTTATTTCGAAAGGAGGATGTGAGGATGTTGGACTGCCTGTCATTTACATAAAAAAAGATAAAGCGGAAAAACAGAAGTAAAATAACAAAATCAATTGCACAATAATAACAACTTGGTTAGGCATAAACTGACAATGATTGCAATAGTTACGAAGAATGTGATGAAGAAGATAATGGTGATGATAAAATTTAATTAGCAAGATTATGTTGTTGATGATGATATGTTATGGACAATAAGAAACAATCTCTCAAATAGAGATTATGGTCTAAATCCCAAACGGGAATTCACTGGAAAAGGTTTCAACGGGATATATTATTTATCCGATAGGGTTTTAAATGACATGCAATGGTTATCACCGGTCAATAAATAGGTTCAATATTTATTCATATTTTTCATTAACTTTGTGTGTGTTTGATACTGCTTATTCACTTGTTGTTGATATTGTGTAGTTTCTTTTCCCTTATAGAAAAAAATGTTTTTGTGGGTATGCCCTTCACCTTATACAGCATAGTAAATTATTTTTGTCAGTGGCCTGTTTCAACCTGAAACATGTGACAGCCAGTACCTGCTTTGACTAAAGGTAACTCTAACGGTTTACTAAGCTTAGTTAAATTTATTTTAGGCCATTTGAGATTTTAACTGAATTGTAGGTTTGTTCCTTAACTGACTACGAGTACACGTGGACTAAACTTGTTTAAATTTATTATTAATACTTTTCAAGCAGAACTAAATCCCCTTTTTCAGATTTAATTTTACCCGTACTAGTTAAATTCTCTGATAGCTAGATATTAAATTCGATCTTTAGTAAGCTTCTTCTGGATAAGTATTGTACAAGTTTGTTTCTATGTCCCTAACAAGTAAGCTCCATAGCTTTTACAGTATTGTCTTTACTATTTTGAAGGGATATCTTCCAAGTTGAGCATATATCATGTAGATTCTGGCGAAAGGTCTCGTTTTGACTATCCCTTTTAGGAAGTGGTAGCGACATATCACATAGATCAAATAACTGATTGTGGAGGTCAGTGAATAAATACAGATTATGTATTTGATTGTACAAAGCATTTAGAGCTATTTAAGCTTGCTGTACAATATATTACATTCAGCTAGACAACTGCATGATTTACTGAATACCGTTTTGATGTATTTATACTAGTCAGCTAAGTCAAGTTTTGTATTTCCATATTCAAACGAAGAAGCCAGAAGCTTGAATACCGTAGCTTAATTAAAGTTAGATTGCCATGTATTGCAATATTACAAAGATCTGTGTCGGCTTGCGGATCGGGAGGTCGCGGCTTCAAACCCCGGCCGGGTCAAAAGACTTTAAAGTTGGTAGTAGTGGCTTCCCTCCTAACGCTGGGGGGGGGGGGGGGGGGGGGCTAAGGGGACAGCATTACGCCTGACTCGTCGGTTTCAGTATAATGGACCGGCAGGGTTCAGTTCCTGGGTACCTCATAAGTGGCCATGTGTTATAATGATAGAAAAAGTGCTGCACAGTATCGGCAAAAATGCCAGCTAATCGCATCCCATCCCAGAGATCTAGGCTTCTTTACATAGCTATGTCACTGTCACTTAGTTCGACCGTATCGTCTGCTTATAAGAGGTTAATGTTTTACGTATATGTGCACTTTTTGTTATACTGTAAACGATAATACCAGTAAATTGGAAAGTAAAAGTGAAAGATTCTCACCCATTCTGACTCCAATGTCGTACTTTTGATTGCAAGTTAACTTTCACGTATTTGATACATGTGTAAATTTGTATTAGTTAAAATTACAAGCTTCGCCGGCTTTTAGCAATTACGTGCGAGAAAAAAAAATCTATTGAAATCAAATGCTTTAGAGAAATTAATGAATGCGATAATCTTTTTCATTTACTGTCTTAATAGTTCAGAAAAGTTAAAAAACAAAATTTAATCTATGTTCAAATTCTGCTTGGGTTCGGTCAAGTAGTGTTTATTTCTAGGACACTTTATACTTTTTAATTAAGTAGCGCAGTAAAGAAGGTGGTCGGGCGTTAGAGTTCTGGGTAGTGACCCGCGATTAACTTTTGACATAATGGTAGTAGTGACTCTTTAAGCCATTTTGTTGATACCCATGTAAAACTGTGTATGAAGGGATACTGATATTTTTCGAGATCTTAATAATAAAGTCATGTCCGGAACATTATACATTTGATCATTACATTTATGTATTTCTTTCTGTGATTCTTTTTTTTAGTACAGAATAATCTATGCTTGAGTCATAATCCGCTGGATATATATCAGGTTAGGTTTAACGCCTGTTGAGCCCATACATATGAAGACGCATATCTTTAAGTTACCATTTTCTCGGACAATTGATTTATTGCCATCGCCATTCATCACGTCTTTCGTTTGCATCATTCTGGAAGAGAATTAAACTGTTTCCGTCTCGATAAGTGTTTGTAATTTCTTGAGTGTAGTCTCTATTGACATTTGGTGCCCTCGTGGCCTAAGTTCTTTCATGTTAGAATTTGCCATTTAGAAGTCGCGGAGGCAGACTTTTATTAGTCCTGCGCTAGAAGATTGGCACGTGCACCAAGTCGATGTGCTCTCTGAATAATCATTTCATCATGAATATCAAGTTTCTCAGAGACAAAAAAGTGAATGATTAGAAAAAAACCTTTATCAGAGATCTGAAAGGCCAAGGAAAATTAGAGTATTCATCCGAGTTCGTGATTGTGCGTCAATTTACATACACCGTAGAACTTGCGATAGCCACTGTAATCAGGGTCTATCCAGTCCGTCTACACTACTCGAAACAGTGTGTTAACATACTAATAAGTGGTGTTTTCCCCAAATATGCCGAAAAGCGTTACTAATTAATCATTTTTGCTAAAGGAAATAAAGTTTCTCATTGAGAAAGCTGATCGCCATCTTACTGAAAGAATTATAATAGCTAGTATAGGTACGCTGTCGTTTTATTTGACATTTAGACGGGCCAAGTACCACTGTCACCACTGTGTCATTGCCCTCCCCACCTGTTACTGGAAAACATGCACTGTTCTCAAATCCCGCCTGGCATTATTCCTTATTGAGACATTTTCAACCTGCTTCGATATTGTAGGATCTTTTGGTAAAAGTTTTCTTGATTTATCACTAAAATTTAGCTCCCAAAATTGAAAATGCAGCACCGTTTCAAAAATCACCCTTACTCCCCAAAAGCAATAACGTTACTATAATATTGGCGAGTTAGTGTTTAATACTGTCAATACTAACCTCTGGCTGTCACAGTATCTCATAATATTTATTAAAAACAGTAATTATCATAAACGTTTTCTGTATTCATGAAGAATTTAAGTCTTTCATGATACTCTTTTTGTAGTTTTTTTATTTTATAATTGGACACCTTTGATCTTTATTCAACATGCATCTTAAGTGTATATATGTTGTGTGTAGCCACATTTTGAGCGTCACAGAACACGTAGGGCATACACAATATCAGGTGACACATAAACATGCAGCTCTTAATAAACGCGTCGTTTTTACCAGAACTTAAATAAGCTATCTTGCTTCTTTTTAGTGAAATAATATTATACATTTAAAAAGCTAAATATGGTTACAGTGCGGTTCTATTTAAATAATTTATCGTGTTAGAAACGTAGACAAAACCTAAAATTATTGGGGAAAAGCGTTATTGTTCAAGACGACAAATTAATGGTCATAAAAATTAGTAACGCTCAGCTAATTATTAGTGGATGAAAACCCTAGACACATGTCTGGCTAGATCTTCCCGCAGTATACTAGTCAGCTAGAAGAACCTATCTCTGTGAAAGATTCTTATCCCGACCGGAACTTGAACCCATAGAACGAGAGACGGATAAAATATACTAGTTACTGTCTGTTCTGTTATATTAAGCTTACTGTCAATATCTATTACCACCAGCACTTATTCTTTTATAACATATTTATCTTTCAACATCTGAGAGAAGTACGTGCCAAAGGGTATTAAATGTATATCATTATTTTAACATATAGTTAGTGACAGCAAGTTTCAAATACACTTAATATTAATTGTATTTTACCACAGTTACACTTGAAGAGTCCATAAACAAAATAAACAATGGAATAAAAAATGCAACTATTCTCTGTTTAGTTAAATCTAATCGCATTAAACACGTTTTAGCTGCAAACTATGCTTCTGTTGTAGCTTCAGTTCTATACGCTATCATAATCGCAAATAAGATTACAATTTGATGCCAAGCATTCCTTATGTTGGCCGTTATCAAAAATGTAGGTCAAAGAGCGGTTTAGTTCATCCTCTTAAGATTGTTACAGTATTTGTTTGAATTATTTCAAATTAGATGCAAGAATATTTTAAGGAGATCTGTGACACGTGTATAAGCAGTACTTAAATGATTGTATTTCGGTGAATGCATATCGCATGCTCTTTTAAAACGAATCTAAAGCAAAATAGAGTTCAATTCAAATTGACACATTTCCTTAAAATGTGTTTCATTGGAAAACAGTTACCTCAATGCTGCGGTGGTACTATTGATAATTATTTGCTTTTTCTGATTGTCATTGTCCAATACATTGGTAAGATAAAAGTGTTTATTAACAAACCTAATTAAACCTAATTAAAAATATTTAAATGAGATGATAAATGACTGTTACATAAATGGCCAGCTAATTATCTAATGGCCATGTATGCTTAAAACATGCAGTATTTAGAAACCATGTATTATACGGGAAGAACATTGTGACTTTTAGTAAATCAAACAACTATAATGTTCAGCCATCTGCGCGTCTTGACACATGGTCGCGATAGTTAGTGTCTTTATATTTAAAAAAGGAACTTATATAAAATTCGATCAATGTGGCATACTTTGCGAGCTTTGTTGTTTCCTTTTTTAACTAAATCTTACAGATTAGTTCGTCACAATTGAGAGTCGTCAGCACGTTGGAATTTCAAGAAAAAATGCCAATATATATATAGCCAACCACGCCTTTATGATGGTTTTCGTGGCAATTTAAAAGACGTTATACGTGATTATACGTGATTAACTATGAAATTCTCTCAAATGTCTCGTTGTATTTTAATTGCGTCGGTTAAAAAGAATATAGATGCGCCAAATTTAGAATAGATATGACAAAGAATCTGGAAGCAGTCAAGAGGCAGTAAAATTTAGACTTTCAGTAATATAAAGATAAAATCTGTATTGAATATTTAAGCATCATTGCAAAGTTTACGTTTTCAAGTACACATTAAAGTTAAATTATTATTTACAGACGAACGGTCTATATTAACATGCATAAACATCTCCCTCTTCTTTTTTAAAAATGGCATTAAAGGGTTTTTGATAAATTTGTATATGTATATTCTATTATGCTTATACCGATCAATTTATATACTTAAGATTAAACATACCATATCAAATATATAATTTAATATCTTGTTTTACACGTGAATGCCATGTTCCCTGCAGATTTCTTCTCCAAGAAATGAATGTATCCTTGTATCAATTGAAATTATATAGTTACCGTTTTGACTCTTTTGTTACGAAATTGAAATGCGTTATCACATTGATCACATTGATAACTTGAGCCATCATAAGTTCTTCCATTCACCTTTCGTGGTTTGACAAATTCAGGGAAACCACTAACGAAAAGTAAGTTTTCAATGGAAAAAAATAGCAAAATTGATAACCAGAAATACGTCAAGCGTTACGAACCGAAAATGTTTTGTATATTCAATGGCATTACAACCGAAAGTGTTTTGTGTATTCAAACACGAACTTGATGTTATATTTTAATACTGTCATGACGCATTGACATGCATTGAAGTTGAACATCTTTCATATATACCATTTTCGAGTGGATTATCAATTCCTTAGGTCAGGTTTTAAAAGTCTTTTATACCTGTGGCATTACATACTGGTATAATTGCAAATACAAATTGTTTTGTCAAATTGACTGTGAAACACAACATCAATGAGACATTATATTGACATGTTTGTACATTGTTTATGAAGTTATATATAGATTGTATTATTGAATAGGAGCGCGGGCCGCTATTTTCATGGCCTTGCTTCTTTATTAAACTTCGTTTCATTCCTTTTATGACAACGCCATATAATATATAACGATTCACCTTAAGAACACCTAGAACAAATTATATATATGCTATCTCGTCACTAACTTCCTTCCCTCATTAATACATGAAGATTTTCCTTAAAAACATATTAAGTCAGCATTGATTTTAACTAGTTTAACCATACAATGTAAGTAAATATTAAAAGAATGACAATAATTAATAAAATATCAACATTCAACCGGTAATTGCAAATCGTTTGTTACTACAGAGGAAAAATCAACTTTGTTTACATGGTTTTCTTACTATCGTTCCATCTGACAGTCTTGACAGAGTTTATTGGTATACAAGCTGCAAAGTTGTACTCGAATATACGTCCTATGCGTATGCGTCTGCCAATAGTCTTTACAACTCTGAAGTTTCCTTAAAATCTATATAAGCAAGAAGCGTTAAAACACTTAATTGAAAGCATAATCCTTTGGAACAGCATAACAAAGATATTTGTAAATAGTTGTTTAAAATATACCTAGTGATTATAGGAAAAGTATTTTATTGATAAACTGTTAATTTATTTAGGACGGTATACTAGGTTGAACATCAGCAGTCGATCCTCATGTTTTCTAGATTTTAGAATGGTAGGCAAGTCGCATTTTGTTTTATCTAGCAGATAAACAATTTTTATTATTTGGAACATTTGTTTCGTGCCAAAAACTCATTAGCTGTGTTACGTGATTCATTATTTTTTCATATTTATTGCATGTTTTTCATTTCAATTTTTATGATTGGGCAATTTACAAAACTTGGAAAAAAAGTCATCCACTCTCAAAATAATAATACTTCGATGACACGGTGTAATCATATTTCTTGGTTATCAGTAAGGAACATCTATTAAAGGAAAATATTAAGAGAGGTAAGTCAATGAGTTTAGCCATGCAAACCGGGAGCATTATAGACGAAATATTATTTATATATATATATGTTAAATTGTACACCACTTGAATCTAGTTTAGTTATTTTATAATGACAAAAAGCGATGGGTTCCTTCCATCCAAAAGTAGCCGTTCTCCCGTGGCATTTGTTTGTCGTATTATTATCCTGACTTTTAACAGTGTTCGATAAGAAAAAAGAACACGTCCTTACTAAGAATTATAAAAGCTATCAATCAGATCACTTTTTCGTACTCTCGATTTTCAGATGTTAAGCCTGATATTTATTTAGATCTTGGGCTTTGCTAAGCACGCGAAAGTAAGAAATTATTTCTAGTGGCTTTATCAAAGAATGGTTTTAACAACGCCGCCAAAACGTGGCATTAAAACGTTAACATTTCGATTATACCCAACACCGGAGATTGAAAATTGCAAACCATTCACATTAATAGAAAATGCTTTTCTTTCAAATACTTAATTTACTAATTAATAATTATTAAAGTATAACCCTGCCTTGAACTATACCTCAATGGGTGTGGGCTTTCAGACAGATGACTTATGAAGATCTTAAACAGTGTCTGTCCTGAACCACGCCACTGTGTTTCGTAACTAAGATGTTAATCTACAAGTTAATATTGCTGTAGCCTGAAGCCTACATAGCTTATTCGTGTGGCGAAAATGAAATATTAGATTCAAACTATATATTATATTATACACTATACAACTGTTGTACATTTAAAATTGTATCGTTGTCGCATCCCATCAAAAATAAAATATTACCTTTGATTTTGTGTTGTTAAACTACTGGTTACGCACTTTAGGGTTTTTAAGGATTATATTAATAAAAAGAATAATCGAAAGTTGGCTTTTAATTCAGCTCCATAAAATACGCCGTCAGCACAAACTGTTAGGTACGCTTTTTGGTGTTTTTGTCGGATGCACCGTGGTTATTAACACAAATGGAATTCACATTACGTTTAAACCACCAAACCGGAATACAGTTTTGCACCTTTTTCTTTATTAATGGTTCCTAAAGACGGTCTTAAGAAATTTCAACAGCTGTTTGTCTGGTTGCCCCGTTTTGGCCGCAGGACTTGACCCGGCCACGTCGTCAGCCGCAGTGACGTCGGTGATGTCATCTTTTGGGATACGGAAACAGCCAATCTTGAAGTTTATTTTCTTCCGTGTAAATTTCACCTAAAACAACATCATGGATTATTAAGCTACCCGAACATGAACACGTATAACTACATGTAGTTGCTAAGCTTACCTTCTCGTTATCCCTTTAAGGAGTACTACATAAATGAGATTTACGACCTAAAATTTAAATTGGCATTTCAGAAACCTGTTCTCAACAAAATTTGAAAAACAACAACAACAACAACAAAACAACAACAACAACAACAAAAACACTTTTCGAGTGGTCGTAAGTACCACACTATCCTGAGAACTCCCAAATTAAATCTACTTAAATCTTCGGGAAATACTTAACGGGAGGCATTTGTTATCGTCGATATATGTCTTCAAAAACACAACAAAAATAATACCCCCCCCCCCCCCCTCCCAAAAAAACACAACAACAACAAAAAACTAAACAAAAACACAACAGCCACAACAACAAAACACAAACAGTAAACAGTCTTGTTTTCTCATTAGTTAGTGATTAGAATGAATGTATTAAACACTTAAGGATCGTACTATTTAGTAAAAAAGTTGGAATTAATTGTAACCTGAATAAAACTGGTGGCAGGGGCATTCTGTGTCAACACTCTGCACAGGTATGCAATACGGATTCCTTTTAGCAATTCAATTTATTTTGTGAGCCATCTAACTGATAAACGTCGATTTTTAATCTTGTTGTAAATCTCAGGATCTTGTTTGTTAAGTAGAAAGTTGACACTTGACTTTTTTATTTTCTTGTATTTTGTGTGCTACAAGAAAAGGAATTGATGCGTAGCATAAAAGTCGACGAAAAATAGAAAAGATGACAAGGTTTGAGCAGCAGGATTGTAGGTAACACAGAATGATCGAAGCTTGAAAGTAAATTGAAAAGTGAAGCAAATAAAAAAAAATGCGACCCTTAAATGGTTTTCTGCGAAGCGAACTATACATTTTGGACGATTCAAGTTGTCTTTATGAACTTTAACTGAAGCGTTTAACGAGATTTTATGACTTTTACATCAGCATAGCATCTTAATTCATATTATGCAGTACATATTTAATGTGGATTTGTTTTGCTGCTAATAGGCAATTTCACGTTATATTTACGTGCTGTATTACGTAAGAATTACAATTATTGGTCTAACCTAAGACATCATTAGCTAACTACACGTTGGTAAATATGAACACACAAATTTACGTTCGAGGTTAAGAAATCAGAACAGCTTAAATACGGTAAGAAGTAAAAACAATATCAAACAAGTCCTGACATATTTGCGTAAAGCAACAGGAACAATAATAGCGAAATAAATAATCCACAAGTTGTTTATATACAATTTTCATTAGTATCAGGGATATGATCGTCCACAAAACAAAAGCCGCGTTTCGTTTGTTTTTTCATGAGCAAATTTCTTTGAGTATGTCATCTTATGGGCGTCGCTTAAAAATACAACCTCATTTTTATCTTACCTTAAAGGAGATGCTCACACACGCCGAGAGATCTTTGATGTTGACGTCAGTTACCAGCAGACACACGTCGACTAGGGGAAGGTTTGGTATGGTGGAGATACAAATCGGGGGCGGATTGGCAACTGTGGAAGACAGGGTGACAACAGGTTTACAACGAAACCAACTCTCGTTACATTAATTGCTTTCAGTCCGCAGCAGCTAGGTATACTCAATGCGATATCTTGGACGTTTTTGCACGGTGTTAAAATCTTGGGTAGGGTGTGTAGAAGCAGTGTTGCCAATGCAATAAAGATAAACTCATGTGACAAAACAAGTCGTTTGATATGAGGGTATGGTTAGAAGAAAATACTTACTAAATTTTGGAAAATGTTAAGTATAGTATAAGTACACTTGTTAACACTCAATGGAAAACCGCATGCTGTATTTTTGTATTGTTCTAACCGTATAAATTAGCATTTATTAATATTCACACATTTTTATTAGAATCTAAAATATGATTTGACTTAAAATTGATTAGAAGTTAATTAAAGGCTATATTCAGACAAATTGAATGGTTGATTTATACCTGTCTTAATCTGACAAAATGATAATAAAATTATTTGAATTCGTCCAGATGATGTTTTTTTTTATATATAATTTAGTCCTTTTTATTGCCAATTCTTGTACCTTGAACATGGACAGAAACCTGCGTATAGCTTACCATACTTTATTATAGCATAGTTATACACTTAGTCTATGGGTATAAAAAATGTTCTAGTCCGTTAAAAACTTAAAAACCTAACTTCTAATTAGATACATACCATCAATTTCCTTCTTGAAGACAGTCTTACCATTGACGGTGACAGTAAGAAGGAACCCAGATCCTTGTATCTCCGCCACGACACACACTGAAAAATAACAATTAATTCTGCCGTTTGACAGTTCATAATCTGTAATAGCTGCCATTTTATGTCTATCACCGCTCAATAACTGAGTTAAATTATTTTCGTCATTATCTACCTTATAGTTGTTGCTGATTCATAACGCCTTCTTAGGTTATAAATGGTTTCCTTACTTCATACATGACAATGTCACTGTCTATGTGTTTTTTCTAGCATGTCTTATTTAGATCAAACTGTTGGAGGTACAGGAATGAAATATATCTTAAAATATCACGCCGATGGTGAATATTACTGAGGAATGTATTGTACTTATAAGCAAAAGAATAATGAATCTAGTTAGAGCCTAAACACGCAGAAAAACGATTATCTAACTACTTCACTGTCATTACCAACGACTTGATAACCATGTACCAATCACTTCTTTGATTATACTCGAAAAAGAGCTTCATTAGGTAAATAAGAAAAGGTCCTATCAAAATAACCACATACATGTATATTTAAAATCTAAACTACCTTTAGACCAAGGCAAACAGGGTAAATGTAAATGTGACAAAAACACAAAGACGAGACATAACACACTAAAAGAAAAAAATAAATAAATGCAAATTATTTCGACACAAATGCAATATCTTTAATATATTGTTTTACAGAATCAATTCTCGAGTAATTGCTACGAGACGACCACCTTCTTGATACCTGTTGCGAAGATGCGTACACAATTAAACATTTTGTTAGTCGTAATAAGATTACGTGATCAACGATGTTTGTTCAAAAAGCAACGAGTGCAGTGCATACCCGGTAATTTCAAATTTATGTTTCATAGATATTTCTTATAATTATAATATTGATTACGGAAGAATACGCGATAAAACAATTCTTTAACAAATTTCTTGAGTTAGTGTTTGCTATTTTAAGTCCTGTTAGAATATAGGATGTCACATACCTGTAACGGCTAGACATTGGGTTAAACTGTCTAGCAGTTGTCTATCCAATCCTTAATAATCACCTGTTTTAAAGTTCAATAGCTTATAAGAATATAATATAATAATATAAGAATGTTATTTTCAACTGACCTCGTTGTTGGTAGCAATATAATTCTGTTAGAGTACTTGTTCTTGTATAAAACATATAATGTATACAAATTGCAATGGCGTTTTAGTTTCAAAGCCAAATCTACTCGATTAGACAATTTGATTGTTGTCTTTCTTGATAACTATTTTGCTTATCTGAAGGAACATCTGTATGAGACTTGTTCACAGCAGAATCTATATTAATAGTAATATACAAGAGTAAAACCAGTGTGTAATTTGCAGTAAAGCTTGTTGTTGTCAGGATTGTCTAAACAACATGGCTGCTGTTCTAACAGACGTTGCCAGACTATAGAATGCAAGATCAATTCTAATTGGCTGAGGCAATGTCTATTTGATCTGCCATTGGTCGATGGACTATGTAAGCAGACGGACACTTACGTCTTGAGCTCAGCCCAGCTTAGAAAACAACATTAAATGAACAGCAGCGAAAAGGTATTTATATAATATTTGCCATCCGATATGCCTGGAAACATTAAATGCATCACAGTCCTATGCACATATCTTGTTAAGAATAAAACAGTTTCAGCACTTTACAGAAAGATAAAATAACGTGTAAATCTTTTCCGTTTAATGAACTTGATAACTACGGTATATGCACCGCGAAGTTTTAGGCATCACTGGTTTCTTTCTATTGTGCACCCAGGCACTTCCCGTTATTTATATTTCCCGATATATACACAATAAAGAACTCATACCTTTAGCTCTCACCCTCTTTGTAACCCTCTTTGTATTGCAAAATTCACATTTGCCTTTCTGGCATGACCGGATGATGTCCTCCGGATTTATTTCATCGAAATCGATGACGTCATCATCCAGTCCTGTGAAGTCAGCAAATAGTGTCGATAGATCTTGACTGACGCTCAGAGAAGACAGGTCGGTAGTCTCATTGTCTTCATCAGGCTGATCGTTTCTGTGTTCTTTAAGGAATAAAGATATGGTTTATAGTGACTCACAAAACAATAAATTTATTTAAAAAAAAACAAACAAATTTCCATGTACATGGGTGCGACTATATTTTGCTACCAAAAGCATGCTGCACGCATGCTAAACGCACGCTGAACGAACGCTAAACACACGCTACTGACATGCAGTAGAAACGCGAATGCACGGACTCTTTTTTGCGTGCATTCGCCTTATTATTTCATTTGGAACTCGCGGTTTTTATGCATTTCAGATTGTTCTGATTTCACTGGCACATTGCGGTTTGTTTCGCCACTTATTTTCTTGTTCATCGGAGATTTGTTTTCTTTTGTAAGATGCGCAACACATTTCCGAACAAGATATTAGGTTAGCGAAACTGTCGAGTTTGAATGTTTCAACTTGTTTTAGTTGTATTTTATGATTCATACATTTTTCTTTTTTTTCAGAAAATAATTGTGTTAGATAATTAAGTCATTCAGACGTACCTTTGAATTTGTCATATCCCTTTTAGTAAATATATGCCTAACGAACAGTTCTTTGCATTGCAACAATGGGTGCGCAATCTAGGAACACTATTTGTTGGTTGTTTTCGGAGTTAAAGTTTACAACATGGCAACACAGTGCAACCTCCAATTTACACGTTGGTGTTGCTTTATCGCTTCGCACAATAGACGTACACATGTCGTCATCATGATGTTTTTTTTCACTTCGCTTCTTCCCATTCACGCCTTCGAATACATTTTTACCTATCATCGATTCAAATTTATCATTTTACTTAGATGGAATAGTAAATTATTTTGTCTTAAAGAGCATGATACACGCTGAAGTCAACAGTAATTCATCGTAACGTCAAGAAATGGTATTGGAGATGTTATTAACGTTGTTTTTTTATTGTTTTTACATAGCACCTGTTTATGCTGGCGACGTCCAGATAATTATTGGCAGAATATTTCAAGAAGATCCCAAGAAATATCTACATTAAAGTCTTCGCACCTGCCAGGACTAGGGGCTGGGGAAGCTATACGTCTGCGACTCTAACCACTCGGCCTAAGGCAGCCTTAGAGGAAAATATGCCATTGCCAAATTTCAAGGCAACTGTTAAGTTGACTGGATCAAACTAGCTCTTACCGGTTTCTCGCCTGGCTGCGTGTTTTTTCATTCTCTTTTAACAAGCATTCCATCATTGGCTCCATTATTATTGTTTGCAACAAGTCTGGGTGTTAATTTCGTAAGAATAAACTTATTAAAGCGCAATGTTCCATTCTTTATATAAATAAAGAAGATTTTTGTCAATGCATTTGTATCTAAAACACAAACACATTCACTAAAATACATTGAAGGGAAGAAATGGCCGTGAAAAATACACTGTGCATTTTTTCTGAATTATTTTGATTTAGTTCGACGTTAAAATATCCTCTCATCAAAATAAACTTAACATTTTGTTTGCCTGTTGGCCAGGTTGGTAGGTCATTATATTAAAGGATATTTGTTATAGTCTCTATTTGACCATGTTTCCCATTGATGTAATTCAATTATTTAATTACTTTCAAAGCAAGGTTGCTTTAACCATCCGAAATATTTATTTTTTTTATTTTAATCTGTATAGCTATTTATTAACCTTATAAAATTATCCTATTGCTGCCAGACAAACACGATTATTTCGGCTTTTGTAAGTCTTCAGACAACGAGTGGTGAAAATACTATAACATAATCGACTTTGACCATCTGCTTGAAGATAATATGTGCCATACCCTGTGTAGTCTACCGGATGTGCTGTCTCCTTGGCTCCTTTTATGTTATTTGCTATGAACATAGTCTCTGTGACTTTAAACTAATTAAGGGAATGATTCAACAACCGCTACATAACTTAAGGTCGACCATATATGAATGTAATTTCTGATCAATGACATGTATACTATATAATGATGTGATTCATTTTCTTTCTATGTTGTTACTATCATTAACATTCCATTGTGAAGTTAATTTCACAATGTTTACAGCCATTATTTTGAATATTTTTGTTTTTTCCTGTGTCCATTGTTATTTCCCGATCGATGGGTTTAGGGTAGGGACAAATATCCAGCGCTTCAGATTTTTCACGACGGCTTAAACCCCACGGTAACTTTTGACCGAGTTGGAGGTCGTTTCGAGAAGGAAAGACCTATGCACGTGCTTCAAGTGACACATAGAGCGCTCAAGGTAAAATGTAGCATGAACACATGTCTTTCTATTTCAAAAGGAACAAAAAACGAGGTTAATATTCGACTTCCACGCTGTCGACATGTAACAAACACGGTAGTGGCTTAACACCAATTGATGATGGCTTCTATGGAGGTAAAAGTATTTTATATATCTTTGAAAACTTAAACAACAACAATTAAAGTTGGACAGCTTACTTACAGGTATGGATAATATACATGAGCTTTTCAGAATAAATACCATTCATACGGAAAAAATTTAAAGGGACTACGTCTCAGCACCGAACTTCATATGGACATACTTGTTTGTTCAACTTAGAACGAATAAAATAGTTTTAAAACGTCGCGACACTTTAAATTCTCATTTACTTATAGCAAATCAACATGCAATAGCTTTTAAACCTGTTTCCGTTTTTTAAACAGTACTGACAAAATTGAACTGAAATTGAAACACACACACACACACACACACACACACACACACACACACACACACACACACACACACACACACACACACACACACACACACACACACACACACACACACACACACACACACACACACACACACACACACACACACACACACACACACACACACACCCCACACACACACACACATTACAAACGTATATTAATCTCGAAACAATTCGCTTCAACAGAAAAATCAAGTTCGCAGATCTTTCTGTGCACGTTGCCAAGCTATCTTTTTTGGGGGAAAGACATGCCCACGTGATTTTTTTTTGTGAGACATACATACATATATATCAGACAAAGCAGGATGTGTGTAAGCCTATTTACAGACCGGTTAAAGTCCCCGAAAAGTTCAATATTGCACAATATTGAGAGGAATTTTCTGATGCTTTATCTTATGCGAAGACGTATATTTTAATGGCAATACGTTAATATTAATTAGATTTGCAGTAGACTGTATAATGCATCTGTACTTAATGTGACATTATTGATACTTAGTGTAGGTAAAAAGTAATATTTAGGTTTCTTGTAAAAGATACATATATAACTAGTGATGCACTGTTAGTTTTAAAACACATAAAATATGGTTTTCAATCTGACAAATCTCAAACTATGGTTAAATATAAAGTTAAACATATGTGTTACCTAATCATCTATGCACAGTGTAAACAATAGTTTCCTACCTCTCCTTGTAATAATGCCTCTCACATCCCATGTTATCATGGCTCCAGGGATTGATTCCACGCATGCCAGATACAATACCACCAGCAGAACCAAGGACAAACATTTTGTAACCATCTTGATCTATGACTGGAGTAGTGTGTAAAGTTAATATGTGTAAAACAGGTTATTTGGCTAATCTGCAAATGTCATTATTACTTCTTTTTTTGTCATGTTTCATGTCTTTTGATAAACTATGAAACCATATACAGATTATCGATTCTTGCTGAAGATATGACTTAATGACGTTAAGTAAAGGGAATACGCAAGTACCTGTATATTAAAACAAATAGCACGCAGATGTTGTCTTTAGGTTAATGGGATATACACTGCCAACACACACACCTCCTTATTATGGTCTAAATAATTTACACTTGTACATCAAGGGAAACATTCTCATCATGTAATATACCAGACATTTAAACGTATCATATACTAAATGTATTCTATTTTGCACTAAAGCATGTTAATTACCTGATTTATATGAAGGATGTTTATCTAATGAGGCAAGATAAAGAGTACACATCCACTATAATAGCAACTAACTGGGCTGCGTTAAAATGATTCGTGTAGCATCACAAAATTCTATTCTTCCTGAACGATTAATCGATTCATTGCCCTAGACCAGATTTATCACAATAATTTACCATCACAATAATTTACCATTACTGTTTGTTTGCCCTAAAACATATTGACTGCCATTGATAACTGAAAATAGAACTATTTATGCTCTTGTTTATCGTACGGCATTTTCCGAAGTATTAAAAACTGGTTAAAACTGTCAAAAAATCAGATTATATATTAAATGGCATGTTTCAAATCGATATTTTTACCTAGATAAGAACAAAATAATTATAAAATTAATAATAGTTTAAATTAGGAAAAGTAAGACTGAATAAAATTCATCACACAAACAATTGATTTCGCTCGAGCAAGTGACAAGATGGTATTAAGATAAAAAAGACATTCATTAATTTCGTCGTCTCGAAATTTAAAACGGCATCAAATAAATTCCATATAAAGTACTCACCCTGTTGTACTCTATTGTACGTGTCGATGCTGGAGAAAATAGTCCACGGTTCAATTTAGACGTGTGCTTTTTAAATGCACACTAGCCCCACGAAGTGTGACGTCATAAATAATCCAGCATCAAGACACGCCTACATCAATAACTATTTGTCACTATTAAAAATAACGTTATTTGTAATTTAAGGTAATTTCCCTTAATTAAATAATGTCATATTAGACCAAAATCACTATTTGCTTACATGATATAAACTAATTCATGATGCATGCCACATTTATTTAAACGCAATTTATGTTTTATTAAATCAAAACATCAAATGACTAACCTAAATGTATGTACTAATTTCAGTCGTGTGCAGTGAACTCTGAGGCGATAAATATCTTCCCGTTTTACAATTATCATAACCGGCAAGGAAGTTATGACTTCTTATTCATATTTGGTCTGCAAATATTCTCCTTGTATAAACATGACTAGGAGCATGCTCCACCTGCATAAGCTTCCTGGCCCACGGATGAAGATTGGTTTGTTTATGAAATACATAGCAGCAACAAACTATGATCACAAGGAAGTATTGTATGTGTTTACCATTCTTTTGAAGTTCAGCTTAAACAACAGTACAAAGAAAAACAAGTTATCAACAAAACCGCATCATAAGTTTTAAAAGAAGCAATTCCACAAACTTTTTGCACTCTCATGCACGTAAAATTAAATTGTTATGTAAATTCATACCTAGGTATTATATTTGTATACCTTGTACCGTGATGAATAATACGGTTAACTTTTCTTTTTCATTTCTTTACAAGAAAAAAATAATTATCAAGGAATATTTTTAATTTATTTTGCATAGCATATTCAATGTTACCAATGAAAACAAATCGATATTTAACCTTTATTTCCCAAATAGTACATTAGAAATGGCATTTAGCTGAACGTCTCCAGCCAAACAGTCATGTAAGGCCCAAGGTAGAGCTGGACATTTATGTGAAAATCCTGCTTTATGTATGGTTTCTGTAAAACTACTTTCCACTTTTATGGAGTGTATGTGTCGCGTGTCTGGGCCGTTTTTGAAGTTACGCACAATTACAAGGGGAATAACCTTTGTAGTAATACTTTTGAATATATTCGGTTCTTTTTTAATGAATAACAGATAAAATGCGGACACGCGAGGAACTTAACGCAAAATATGAACGACTAAAATTTGACTTGTATAGCTTTAATTATTTTAAACCTTTTCAACGTGATTGGTCTGGTAATAAGATTTTATAACATAGAAACTATGAAAATAAAATATAGCACTCCTAACCCGGGTCAGGCATCGACTTTCGTAGTGCTTTTGGTACTTTTAAATTTTAGATTTTTCGAACGGAGGTTACGCACGTGCGTAAAGTGCGTAATGGCAGAACCGCGCCTGGTGTATACCTACCTAGTAATATCAACTTGTGACTTGTCAGTGTTGCTTCTTTTTATTACACAGTTAAGATTATTTATACGGTTTTTGTTGAGGATTACTGGATTGTATGCTGAACACGATTTGATGTACCGCTTTGATAAGAATGCATGATGTACATGTAATGACAAACGTTGTATACGGGATGGTGACTCGTGCAGCGACTACGGCTAACCAGCTGCGACACAAGGAAATCATTGCGGAAGTAATGGAGTTGTAAAATTTAGAACATAACTTCCGACGTTGATTACCTTTGAATATGCATCTTCTTTAGAACAAAACAAAATAATATCATTAGCATTATTGATAACAAATATGCAGAAAGATGTTATATTTCATTTTTACAAAACCCTGAACATCTTCAATAAGTTTTAAATACAATCTGCCTTTAGCTGTAGCGTACAATTTGTATTAAAACAATTTATGATTTGATTATGTTATGTGCTTAAACGATTGTTTTCTCTTTCTTAGGAAAGCTGATTGATCATAGCCATTAGTCTCCAAAATCAAAAACTTTATCAGAACACCTCGGACATTTATACGGAAGTAGGTCCCGTTTATGTCCGGCGTAATTAATAACAATTTAGAATGTTAACTGTCAAATTAGATTAAATGTCCTTATGTGGACTTTCACACATGGGACATGGAAGCAAATGTACACCTGGAATAAAAACAACTTTACTTTATTCGTTGTAAGATATGGATTCGATTTTCGCATAACTTTGGCAAAACTTGTTTTTGTTAAAATTTGTTTTGTCTCTAATGCTTAAGTATACAAATTCATTTTTGTGATTTTCTTATTAACAGTCGGAGATGAAGACTCCCAGACGTGAAACTACGCTTCTGGCAACTCTTCAAGCGTGGATTCGATCTCCATTGGATGTGAAATGACTGGAGCCATGTTTGTGATGATATAATATTACATATAGTTCATGCAGGTATGTTCAAGTTGAGTTGAAAGTGCACCTGTATATACGATGTGTGTCATAGGTTCGAGTCAGTTACTGACTACACTGTCCTAGTCTTGATACTATTTATCTAACGTTATATATGTAGACAATTTTGCATCTGTGCAATGCCCTACCGATTACTTTCACACTAGACTGCTTGCACACAATTGTCACATGCACTTTGTAATTTGTCACTTTGCATTTACTCGACCGTAACCTATTCATGTCACACTGATGACTGTACATTACTTCGTTATGACGATATACAACTTTCTCTGTTATTAACAATCAGTCGTTGCAACTTTTGTCACTATTAAAGAAGAAGGTAAAAATGACAACTTAGCGATTATAACAACAGTTAGTTTTGGGTCGTTTAAGTTTCATAACACCTTATAATACATGTCTGCACAAACATTTGATAAACATTATGCATGCAATAAAACCTCTGTAAACAAGATTTATTAGGATTCAAACATTATTAATCGAATTTTTATAGTGAATATTGCTTTTGGAGACATATTATGAAAGGAATATAAGGCAATATGAATTCATATTTTTGTGGCTAGCTATAAAGATTTCCCGAGCAAATGCGGATGTTGAAGTTTACGTACCTCTTCAGAGTCGAACAACGTGTATTATATACCGAGGTGAGAGACTTTGTGCCACATTGGTTAGAAAGGTGTTATGATGTTTTATAGGTTTAAAAGGCGTGATTCACTATTCAGTAATCTGCTATACTATTTAAGGTATTTGATTAACAAGTGAGATAAGGCTATATATACAGATGCAATGTGTACATACCTGCTACAGTCATCACGTTGCTCAGGAGTTAAATCAGTAGAGCGTTTGCTTTGTAAATAAGATAATTATCTCCAGGTTCTGGTCTGACTCTCGAATAGATATTGTAACTTTACCAAAACCAAATCGTGGCGCATTATTTTTAATATGTATCTATCTTTACACTTCAAATGAGGGTGAATTGTTCATTGATCATGCCGATCTGAACTGCTCCTTAAGTTTCACTAAAACGATCCTTTATATCGCCTAATACTTTCCACATAATTGAATTAGGTAATGCCCCAATGTGTAGAATTTGGACAGATAAAAAAACATGCATGTTTTACAGAAAATAAAATATGATTTATAATGTCTATTAAAAGAATAAATTTGATAATTATTTGGCAAAAAACCCCCACTCTGTTTGGTTTTCGAAGGATATATTTTGCCTAGACTTATGCCTCAGATGACAATTCAGCGCTTTAAGTCAATTTAAAGGAACATTATCGCCAATGGCCTAAACGGAATACTGCTATGTCTTCCGATGACCTGTACACCTACAAAAGATAATGAGTGCCAGATGAATATTCATAAGCAATACTATGCCGATATGCTTATATTATTCATTATAGCGTCTGGCTGAGAGTTCATATATACCCTGTCTACAAAAAACAGAATAGAGTTAATTGACTTTATCCAAATTTCATATATATTCACAGTTAAAAATTTACGAATGTTTAATGATTCCTTCATCAGTAACGATTAATGATAAGGTTTGAACTGTCTCATCTACTGACAACATACAACTGTTCAAGGATTGTGGTACACATACTGCCAGATATACAAAGATTCGTAAATAATCTTTTAAGTAAAGGCAAGGTCTGAATTCAGTAGACTGGTATACCTACAATTAAAGTTTTGCTCTGATTGTTTACATGGTTTGCCATGAGGTAAAATACTAAGCTCCAAGGCTTATAAAACCACTATAAGATCTAAGTAGACGTCGGTAAGGAAAGGAAACAATAACTTGTTTATCTAGGTCTTAAACATTTCAAACAGTTAACAGTAAACGCCTTACTTAAAACGCCGTAACGTGTTCAACCCTAATCGTATCATTAAGAATACATGTTATACGAACCACAAGAAGAAGATAGACCTTTAAAATTCTGTCCTGTGTTATTCATATAAAATAAGAATATATGACAAAGTCCTATGAGTATTGCAACATATACCAAACTCCGAAAAGGCACAGAACAAAGGTATTTCACATGCAAGCCAAGCGAAAAGTAAGAACAAATCTGTGAGGAGTCATTTAAGGAAAATAGCAAACCCGACAGTTACCGCCTTGGAACGGTCAGTCGGCAATATGGACCGACTGGGGTGCTTAAACCGGTTTTACAGAGCCCTTTTATGCACCGAATTATTACAATTGTTTTAAGTTTTAAGTAACTTGTAACATTTTTTAGCCAAAAGGTATAAGTTGACCTGATAGATAGGTTCCTGGTCATGTCCAATTGCTACTTGCATAATGGATTCATATACTTTTCCTTATAGATATTTTATAGGGATGGGGCATGATGAATCAAAAACAATGTTCTTGTTTTTATTTACATTTATCATGTTACTTAAAGCCTGCAAATTTTCAATATATTATTGACAGAACATGGCCAAAGTCATTGTATAAATATGCCATAAATAACTGATCATATCAATTAAATTTAATGTTTCAAAAACGTATCAAGAATTCACATTATGGGTATATAGAGAATACCAGGTTAGTTTATTTGTTTATTGGGTTTATCGTCCCACCAACAGTATTTCAATTATCTGGAGACGGACCAGGTTAGTGTTTATATAGATAAATGTTAACATACGAGGCTAAGACAACCAGAAAGCACGAGGCTCTGTCGAGTGCTTTCTGATTTTCGGACCTACCATGATAAAATTTATCTATATCAATACTAACCTGGTATTCTTTTTATTCCACCATCAACAGTTTTTGTTCAATTAGATTAAAATGGGAAACATTTAAGTTTACCGCTACTTCTAAACCCCTACAACATCTAACATTCCAGTGCAATACACAAATTTCGGCTATGAGAAATAGTTATATTTTACAATTACAAATAAGACAATAAACATGTTATTTCTTTTATTTTACATGCACTATACTAAAGGTTGCATTTTTTTATTACGACAATTAAAAATAATGGTTGGAAAGTATCAACAACAAATATCACAACAGCGTGTAAAGCATGTAGTGTGTCATGTCAAGGCCATTAAGGAACGCGAATTACATTCGAGGTTTGTGTGTGTTTGTGGTTGTAACAAACAGTTTGTTTATGGATTTTAATTGTTGATGACATTGAAATTCTGAACATTAAATATAGTGGCATAAAATTGCGAAGATAGTTGTGTTTCTGACAGGGTGATTTGCGAAGTTAGGATAAATGTTGGGATTGGAGGTTGTGTGCTGCTGTTCATGTTTAAGTCTAGAATCTGCGATTTATAAGCACATTTTTTTTCAGAACAGTGCAGTCAGCTGTATTTGGTTCAACTAAAGATTGAGCTTTATCTAAACCATTTGAATGGTCTTCAGATTAGGCAGCTGATTGCTGCTTTCTGAGACAGTCACAGATTCAAAATGAAGTTCCTTCTCAAAAATGCTAAGATTTAAGCCAAATTGTGCTTCGAAATTCTCGTAGTATATCGCTACAACACTGTTTAGGTTTTCACACGATTCTTCATCACATTCTTTCAAGTCACACCAAATAACATCAAAACAACAGGGACTCACGTAATTTGACAGTTTGACAGTTGTTTTTATTTTAGTGATGATTTTATTACTATTATTATTACTATTCCTAAACAGTTTTAATCATGTGCCTTTATTATATTTTGTTTCAGATTTTTGCAAGTTTTTGAATTGTAAATGTGTATATTAGCGGTTATATATATGTATATATATATTGTTTACAAAATTTCTATATCATTGTTATATAAAACTTCGGATGGTCGCGATGAACTTTCCGTTTAGCTCAGTCGGTTAAGACGCCGCTACTTAATTTTTTTAATCCTGCAGGACAGAGATCGAGACCTCGCTCATTCCTTTATTTAATGGCCTTGTTTGGTCTTTTTGATCAGTCTTTATATTATGGCGATTTGGGGGGTGATCACAAGCATAATTATGCGATAAATGAGTTTCGTTCACGTAAACATTCCTGATCGTGTCGTCAAAAAAGTAGCCCGGCTTAGAGCAGGTGCGCGAATATCGGTTGATAAAGCTCTCACTCTTAGATCATTAATAAAACAATGTGCTTTTTAGGAGCAACAATGGCAGAAATAACACCCTTTCCCCCATGTGGCGTCCCCGAACAAACAGCCTTATATAATACAAGACAAATTAATAATAATAATCATTTATTTACAACTTTACTTGTACAACACAATACAATTTTCAAGTCACTTTGGTAATGGCAGTTTATGGGCATGGCTCCCGTCCCCATCGTGCTAAGCCACTGTCAAAGCAGGTACACCAGACAAATGGTCGTTTAGGGCGACCGAAGACAGCCATCCGTAGTATAGACCCCAACATTCAAGCGTATGCCTAACTAAGCTGCCCAACTAGGCTGAAACTGTACGCTTCACTTTGCCCCGATAGGCTGGAACTGCATGCCAAACTAGACTGAAACTGTATGCCTAAGTAGGTTCAAACTGTATGTCCAACTAGGCTAAGACCGTATGCTTAAATAGTCTGAAACTGCATGCCCAACTAGGCTAGGACTGTATTCTTAAATAGTCTGAAACTGCATGCCCAACTAGGCTGAAACTGTTTGCTACAATAGGCTCAAATATATATGCCCCAATAGGCTGAAATTCCTGTCCCATAGGGTGCCAACAGAATATTTTAACAGGTTTTCCATTTATAAAATATTAAGTTGCAAATTTCAATGGAAATTCCGCCACTTGCAACAATGACTGATTCTGGGAAACAAAAAACGTGCCAGGCTGCTCAATGACGAAATCCCAGCTTTGTCAGATGCGCAAATAGAAACATATTAATGCCTGTTTTTAACCTGGTTATTAACTAAATTGATAAGAATGACTTTTCTGTTCGGACTGTCTTGTCTGCTGCTCAGCTCCAGAAAATCAGTAATCGTGCCGATTTGCAGAAATTGCACATCCCCGTTTCAAAGATAATAATTCGCTTGACAAAATTATGTCCATTTTCAGATTGCGCTGCCCTCTGTCCGCCCCAAACGTTACTCCCTATTGCAAGTCTAACTGGGAACCATACCATTCGTTAATCCCCACCCCTTTGTCCACCAATGATAATGGCCGTTACAACCCGCTGTAATTTACTCTCATCCCCGTCCATCAATGGTCCTGGCCGAAAAAGCCTGCTGTAATTTACTCTCATCTCTGTTCACCAATGGTCATGGCCGACACAACCCACTGTAATTAACTCTCATCTCCGTCCACTAATGGTCCTGGTCGAAACAACCGTTGTAATTTACTGAAACAAGAAAACAAAAACGAAGCGATCAAGCGCATTCTGCATTTTACACTAGGGATACCCGGATGTGTTTATGTTACATAGGGAGAAATATGTGCAAGCCAGTCAAGGACACGAACCTGGGACCCTTTGCTCTATAAGAGCGAATGCTCTACCGACTGTGCCAATCGGACCACCTACAAATTCTCTCCCTATCACCCGGCTACATACACCCCAGGCAACTTGAAATTCGTCCTCAAATTCCCTAACTATATGCTATACATACAACTCTCACACGCTTCTCTAGCACTTGTACCGTAATGACCAGTGTACAACATTAATTCGACCTCCAATAAGGGCTGTCAGCTCTAGCGCTAACCGCTATTATTGGGAGACTCAAATCTAAAAGAACGACGACGCCACACGGGCGAACGGACTCCACTCTTCATTAATTAAACAATATGCTTTCTTTTTAAGAGAAACAATGACAGAGATAACATCCTTTCACCCCTGTTGCGTCCCCAAATCACTCTTATAATAAAAGGCAAGTTAATAATAATAATCATTTATTTACATTTTTACTTGTAAAATACAATACAACTTTCAAGCCACTTTGGTAATGGCAGTTTATGGGCATGGTTCCCGTCCCTATCATGCTAAGCCAATGTCAATGACAAATAGTCGTTTAGGGCGACCGAAGACAGCTGTCCGTTATAAAGACCCAAAAATTCAAGCGTATGCTCAACTTAACTGCCCAATTAGGCTGTCCAAATAGGCTGAAATTGTACGCTTCAATACGTACCAATAGGCTGGAACTGCATGCCCAACTTATCGAATTCGGAACAGCACAATCCAACAAAATACCTGATTAGGGTCTACATACAAATTGCCGGACAGAGACAAGAACCACATGCTGCCCTCTTTCCCTATTACAGTAAAACTATAGATGGATTTTTTTAGTATTCACCTTAACGTTTTTAATAACACTTGCTCTAGTTTACTGAAAACCAGTACCCTATTGCCTTTGAGATGCCTTCTGATTTGAGATGGATTTACCTAACATTGTTAGATGTTTGCCATCACTCTTGTCCACATCTGGAATACACTCTTGCATGTCAATTTGCTTAATATACCTCCCCCACCCCAAGCACAATCTTGTATGCTGCTGAGTTGTTGAAGCAACTATGCCAGACTCCATTACAGTACAAGTGTTAGAATATCACCAACTGTTGCTAGGCAAATCCTCTGACCAAATGGCTTAACATTACTTTATATAAACAACAAAATGGCATCAAACCAAAAACTTTATTCTCTGAATGGAGATTTGGCTCAAATCATTACCCATATAGTGGAATAAACAAAAATTCCCCCCAGACAAGACTAGGTTATAAAGAAAGTGTGCTTCACTAACCTTGACCCGGACACCAGATCTCTACTGTTACAACTTTTAAAAGAAAGGATTGTGCATTATAACCTTTTACATGCTTATTCTAAAGTAACAATTTCATATTTATCCTTAAAGCAACACAAAGCCCCCTACAATGCTTTTAAAACGTATGAAGCCAAACAATGAATCTTCCTAAATTAATATCCAGTTTTCAACTTATTTAGTGCGACCAGACTCATGGGTATCTTTAACGTAGACCATTCAGTCCCACAAAACACCTAAAGCCCTTCAAGCGTTTTCCAAATATGCAAACTACTCATTTTATATTGAAAACCAGAATCATTTAAAAACAAGCCTACTTTGTTTTTAATCCTTGCAAAGAAAACAATATTTCAATATACTATATTGTTCGAAATTTTTCAAATCTATTCAGCCCTGCGCTTAAGCTTTAGCCATGTCGCTGCCAGGGGTAGTTTTTGAGTCTTGACGACTTGTAATGCAAATCATTAATCAAAGTGTATAACCTCTGGTACCTCACCTGCTTTCGGCGCAAAATTCCGAAACCTCACCCACTGCTTATGGGAAATACCATAATAGTGTTAACAAATGAATGCTGGAATATGTTTGGATTTAAAAACAATGCCTTGACCCATAGTCAAAAAGCCCCATGGGGGCCATACCAATTGCATTAGCTGCTTCGATTGTACAGCCCATAGGCAAAAGCTCATCTATATTTGTCGAGCCCTCTTCATCCTAAATTTCCATTAAACTAAAGTCAAGTAGAGAAATCAGTAATATACAAGTAGATTAAATATTTCTGTTTGCCAACTAGGCACCTCTACCTTGGTTAAAAATCTTAAAGAATGTCAGAGTTTAGTTCATCTCTTATTCCATCATTATCATTACCACCTACTGGATGTGACAAATGAGCTATAAACCTGTAAGGCAGTAAGCAGATAGAGATTTTTTTAATTAGAAATTTTACTCTCAAAACCAAGGCAATGTTAAAACTGAATCTAATAAAGCAGCATCCACTGTATTTGGATATAAGCATCAAAGGCTACACAGATCTTCCACACTGACTGGAGGCACTCCCAAATCCAAGGTTAAATTGACATTCAGTGCTTGTAAATACAACTTCTCAGTAATGAATTAGCAGCTACCCTTATTTAAAACTGCTACTAACATGCCACCAGCCAGGTCCCAGGTAGCTACTAACTGCCAACGTATGTTTGCCATGCACCTTTAACTTTCATTTGTTTTATGCAAATGCACGGAGAGAAAACCTGAAAGTTAACTCGATAAACTTCCGAAATAGGCATAATGAGTATATCAAAATAATCTGAAACTGTATGCCCTACAAGGCGAAGCCTGAATCATGTATGCTCAGAGTCTATAACTGTATGCCCTATAAAGCTAACAATTTACGCTGAAATAGTCTAAAAATGCATGCCTTACAAGGCTAAACTGTATGCTCATACATTCCGAGACTGTATGCCACAATAGGCTCAAGATATTTACATAATAGGCTTAAATACTAAACCTGTGTCAGTATGTTCCTAGATAAAACTGCCGGTTAGTCGAAATCTAAAACATTACCTTCGGACGAACAGGGCAGAATCAAGGCCGCCGGCACAGGCGGATCGCCTCCCAACACCTACTCACTCCCCACTCTAACTTATGACACCACCCTAATGTTTGTCATGTACTTTAAAATTTCATTTGTTCTATGCGAATGCACAGACAGGAAAATAGAAGCATAAATCAAAATTGCCCGTTTACATTTTTTTTAACCTGTAAAACACTGAAACTAATATCAGCATGCACACTTATTTGAAAACAAAAACATTACCTTCAGTCGAATAGGGCAGACCTGATGCTAGTTCACCTTTCAACATTGGCTCGCTTCCCACCCGACTTTATGACAACGGCTCGCTCCCCAACACCAACTTCTGACAACGACTCCTAATTGCCGCACGTGCCATAGATCCCCTTGCCACTGTCCTGCCTCTTCTTGCACCAACTCTACCCTGTCCAGACGCCTCAGCCTCCTCACGATCCCAAGCCCTAGGCGCACGACGGACCTGTTTAGGTCTAGGCATTTCTTTAATTTAACACAAAAGCAACACGAAAGATTCGGCAAACAAAAATATTTTATGAACAAAAAAACTCCTAAGCTACCACATTTAAACATTAAAACTTTGCCTAAAACCAAATAAAATAAAATGAAATAAAAATTACCCGAAAGGACAATAAACAATCTTATCAACTTAATACCATGCACGACTGAACAAAACAAAAGTGATACTTGATCTCGACTAAATTTACATTAAAACAACAATAGACTTTTAACAAACCAACATAAAATAAACCGACACACAAACGACTCAAAAATAAACCTTCGTGTATCCAAGTCTACGTATCCAGTCAAAATCTCACTCTATTTAATCCATCGATGTAATTAAAACTAGCAGTAATACAAATTAACACTAATGCTATCGTTCAGCTATAAATCAGCTATTAAATGCAACTTTTAACTAATAAATTTAAACGAAATGATTTTCGCTTGCAATCCTACGAATGCTAGAGTGAACAAAGAGTATTTAAGACGGTGCATACATAGACTGTATACTGTGCCATACACCTACCGGTGCTCTTATCAGCTATGCCTCGACAAAAAAGGTGTACAGCATTAATTCGACTTCCAAAAACGGCGGTTAGCTCTAGCGCTTACCGCTATTATATCAACCGATATTATCAGAGATGGTGGGATAACAATGAGCATTAACAGCATTTAATGTTAAACATGAAACATGTATACATGTAGTGATTTGCGCTTTAATGTTACGACTGCAATCAAAATGTGAAACGATTGCGTAATGGCATTTTTTTGCTTATTCCTTCTAGCCATATCGTTTTTTTCCAGCTAACTTGTGTTGCGCCAGATAAGTCTGGGGTCTCCCTCCACCAATAATTACCTGAACGTCGTCAATACGACAAAAATTGTCGGTACAATGTAACAGCAACAACAACAATAACAACAAACAAACATTCAAAATATACTGTTGATAACATTTAAAGACACAAAAGACATTTCCAAAACTATTATTTAAGTATCAATGTGCACGTGATCGCATTCATAGTCTATAATGTTTTAGTCACGCCCAAACTATATTCTTACCCATGCTAATTTGCGAAAAATAAGTCCATAAATCGGTCACATTTATTTCGTTTTTAAAAATAGTAGTATGTTGTAAAATTCATATTACAGATTTTTTATTTCTGTTTTCCAACGTACTTACAAGCAATGTCATGTCCAAAGCATTACTGCATATATATCGAAGACAAAATAAAGGATACACCGTTGCCCAGTATTCTCTATTTCTTCTTTGACCTTGCAAAAGAAAACAATTCAATGAACATTCACACATTTGTGTCTTCCTCTAACTTTATAAAGATGTCCATTCAAATCACACTACAGCTAAAATGATGACCTAATATAACAAGCGGTTAGAAGGTTACGAAATTGAAGGGTACCGAAATTTAATAAACACATTTCTCGTTTTTGACCTTGAGAAAGACTTGAGGTTTGTCTAACGTTTCAAATGTTTAAAAAACATTAAACTTTAAGTTTTAAATTGCAACGCCTCTTTGGTAAATGAATGTTACAAGTGCAGATGTTGGACGAACTATTTGAAAGCTGGTTATCAAAATGAGTTATATGAGATTCATGCTTGAAATCGGTGCGAGAGATTCAGTCTGGTGTTTGACAATTAGGCTGTACCGAGACCGGTTATTCAGCGGTGATGAGTTATCTCATTCATGGCGTCTAGACTGGTAAGTGTTGTACCAAGTAACATTGTATTGAACGAAACGTCCCCAAGCACATTATTTTGTTTATTAATATGATGTATCAATATAAATTACCGTCTCCTTTATTAGTTCATTGTGTCTTGATTGATCGTTGCAAAAAGCATACGAATGGCGTTTATACGTTCATTCGGACGTAAAATTATGCTCCGCTCATGAACAGCCACACACACGGAGTTAATGGACACTTGGCTTCCTGTTTCTATAAGTTATTGTCGCGGTTATCTGATGGAATGTAAATACATGTATATTAATAAGTAATACACAATCTCATAAATAACATAACAATACCTTTCTTAATGAAAGTATAAATGCTGTCATTTTATCGCTTGTTCCAAATACTAATACGTGTTTGCGGCATCCATTACTGAGGGTGATGCCGCATTGTAACACTTCTTATTGAACAACTTTTCATCGTGGCTTCAAGTCTTGCTCCGGAAAAGCTTACTGTGGAAATGTCATTAAGTTACTGACAAAATAGCATTTAAAGAATTTTTTTGCATTACACACATTTTGTGCTGATACGTTAAAACAGTTTTCTATCTCCCTAAACGCGAGACCTCCAGTATAATTTATAGACAAACTTGTTTTATCGTTTTTATATTGTAAAAAAACACATCAACAACAGAGAAGCGTATGCAATTTAAGACTACCAGGTGTCTGCAACAGTTGAAGTTTCAAAGTCGGAAGCTGTCATAGTTTGTTGAGCTGATCAGTCTGGGATTGAAGGCGTAATCACCTACATGGTTCCGATGTACAGCTAGGGGAAGAAGAATTATTGATACACAGTTAATTATAGTCATGTCTACTTTATGGCCAGGTAATATCAAGTGACATTTATTAAACTGAACTAATATCAATTTACTTGCACTATTGATTAAGCTGGTAATCTTATAAGGCGGGTTCGTAGCAAGAGACAAAACGCATAGCACAACACAATTTCTGAGTGATGATGCCGGCCCAATTTTTTAATAACCTATGTGTATCGACCTTAATACCGACTTGTTAACATCATTCAACAAATGGGGGTTTCCGAATAAACTCCTTCTTTTCTTCGAATACCTTTGACATCTTGTCACATTTCTTGACTGAAATCGTTCTCTCAATATTATGACTTTTGGAAATAGTGCCTTTGTACAGGCGTCAAATGATAACAATTGGGAAAAAGGTCCGCACCGCGACATATCCGGAAAAAGTCTATTATGCTTGCTGTGTTCAATAAATGAACGAATAAAAGACGATCAGTCAAAAACATGATTTGGAACGACATCGCAATTTCCTGGCAAAATATCGATTGACATATTGTTTGTTTTGTTGGGTTTATCATTCCACCTTAAGTATTTCTGTAGACGATATCAACTTGAAGCAGATTTCCTGCTGCCTTCAATGTGTACAGCATGTTGTATCCATTTGATATGATACCACACCCCATCTCATTCAGCTGATCCCGTGCCAGCCAGTCGTGTAACAACTGTTATATTTGCTTGAGTGCTAGCAATGGAGCTATAGCATTACTATTGTTAACGAAGCAGTACGTACGGTCGTCATCAGTTGTCGCCGAAGGACGCACAGTCACAAAAATAGATCTCTTGAGGTAAGCTCAATGTAGATTCCATTAAATGTTTCGATAAGATAACCAAATTTCTCCTGGTGAGCGTTAACGTTAGGAGAAACTGATAATTGCTTTTCAGCTTAACTTTATGACTCGGACTAGGACGAGTTGGTAACAAATTACAGAAAACTTTGACCATTTATACACTTTGCCATAAGGCAACTACGAATGCGATATAAACTGTATTTTTTTAATCAAGTCAGAGTACCGTAGGGCTTTTTCTAGACCTTTTAAATTGATAACAATCCTAAAATAATATCTATTCTTATTATTGTTTATAAATGTCTATTTAAATAAATGGGGATCATAAAAAACAACCAATTATAAAGCTTTCCTTTTATTCACATGGACTAAAGAAGTAAGTTCAAAAAGGTAAAGGATATACATATTTATAACCCTTACCTTCTTGCACTAACTTCCTTGTATGTACACAATTACCGCGGTTGGTATCATCATTCCATTGAGATTACTATTGTCACAATACAGATTAGAGATATGTTGATATATTCTGTATAGGGCTGGGTGGTGTAAATTTAGGAAAATGAATTACCAGATATATAATCAAACCACAAATCTGTTATGAATACGTTAAAACAGCGAATCTGCCACATTTATTTTTTTCTTAACTTTTCTTATAAAACCTTCCGTGTTCAGCACGCACGTAAGCAGGATTTCAGACTGTGACTAAATTGGTTTGTGAAGATAAAACACGAATAAACTTAGGCTGGGCTCAAATACGAGAAAATATTAAATTGCATACACTATATACATACACTATCGCGCGAAGTTGATTCAGACGGAATGATTCTCAAGAAAACTTACTAACGCCATTGTGTATAATCGTATTAACATATTAATCCATTTACACATGATGAGAAACAACATGATAATGACATTAATAAGGAACAACTTTTAAAAAAAAATGATGTGGTAAAATCATTGCGATACATTTTTCATACATTTCAGGCAAAAACAACAAAAACAACAACATTTTACGTTCGCCAACAGAAGCAAATATACGCTTTAACATCACAGAAAAGCACATGTGCCACAAAAACTTGTATTAGAATCAGTATTGCTAGCAGGCATTAGAATAAACTATGTCACATAGCTTTTTCTTGTTAGGAAAATTGAGGTTTGCTAAATCAATCTGATAAGACTTTAATTAGGAGCTGTAATAATATAGACTAATGTTCACCTTGTCATAGCTGAAAAAAATTAGAATGCAAAAACATAACATTAATAAACGACCTCAATTCACATGCCATGATTTAGAAGAAGTGAAAACTGACATAGACAAAATTCAATTCCAATTTATCCGTTGCAAAGGTCGATGACACAAACGCACTGTACAACGCTGGGATTTTAACACTTATTTACAATGGTTTTTAAGTGTCCATGGTTCACCTATTCCTGCATGTATCATTTACTGAAGTATAGACTTCAACACAGTAATTGATCAAATTATGTTAATTGATTGTTCTTCTTATTTTGCCTCATTTACTTTTTACTGAAATTTAATGGTATTGTTTCTGATTAAAATACTTGTCATCATTGATTCAAATGACGTCTATAACATTTTGTAAATATGTTATAAAGTTATAAATATACTTCCTCGTTTAAACAATGTTGTATGTTTCCCCAAGGTATTCTTCTTATTTTGCTTTATTTTTTGGTAATTGCAAGGTAATTTATCCTTTGCACATAATATGCATACTTTAATACGTTCATTTGCAATTATCGTTGTTTTTTAAACAGGTAAGCTGTTCGTATTTCAATTTCGGTGCAGGTGTTTGTGGTCACACTGGGACTACTTGATCAAAACAGCTGGTCTCCTTCTACATGTGCAAGGTTGGCACCCAGGGAACTGGTGTCAGCACCCTAGTCGGCCGTATTGCTGTCTGACCCTTGTAAAGCGTTAACGGGAAGTTTTATGTTATTTAGGGCTAATGTCTTGTCTCTTATTTATGTCATTTTTAAATAAATTATGTATAGAAGATAAATATGAGCTACTTTTTGTTCAAATCCTAATATATGCTTTGATTCTCCTATGGGATTTCTTAAAGTCTGTTACTGACTTAAATTTTAGAATCGTGCGTGCAAACTACTAAATCCTTCAAATGAAGACAGTGAATACAAACTAATATCTCAACCATTAGCATTAGACACAGACGCATGTACATGAAAACAAGTGAATGCAGCAACTTGTCAACTACTATTCTTTGATATCAAGATGGCATTTGCGTTTTATCGAGAATAACGTATGTGGTACTATGATAAACCACTGACTAAACAGGAAAGTGCTCTCTAAAAGATGAAGCTCTTCTAGGTCTAATTTTGACCTTATTTTAATTGCGTGATGCTAAATAGCTTTTACATAATATAATAACGATCGCATGCAGTCTGATTGAGAATAGATCAATTATATGACGCAAATGCCCACTGAACTTTGTCGTTTTGCTTGCGATGTTCACTTCGATCAATGCTTTAATGAGCTGCTTAAACAAGAACACGCACACTGTCAATTTTCTATCGGGATTGTATTAACATGTCCATGCCACACCGCCATCTATAAATTATCACATGCTTCCGTCGAAAGGATGATAGCACATAAGGATGTCATCAGAAAATTGCGCCGTTGAACAATTGTATTTTTAATATGGACAACAATTTCAATGTCCAACATGTGTACATGTACAACGTTTAAAGTATAAACAATCACAATAGCGACATTTATTTTTAAGTTGTTGGTAAGCAAAATGCTTATCATGGTGAGGCTTCATTTATCGGACTATATTGCCAGTATAATCGCATTCCGTTGTGTATTTATGTGTATGGCATTGGGCATAACACTAGTATTGCCTCTTTCTGCAGAACAGTCACGAATTTGAATAAATCGGAAACACACAAAGCACACACATATATATTCTCATTTATATAGTTGTAAAACTCTTATAATAAGAACTGGACAAAATAAGTTACTCCAGTGCGATTTGTTTGGCGACCATACAATGGGTCAGATTCGAGTAGCTTGTCACAACACATCATTCTTTTGAAAAGTCCTTGACTTATTATTGTGTTATTAGACAAGTCACCCAAAACCAGCTTCCAACGACATGAGCTTAATGTAAAACATTAGCACAATGGGTCAGATTCGAGTAGCTTGTCACAACACATCATTCTTTTCAAAAGTCCTTGTCTAATTATTGTGTTATTAGACGAGTCACCCAAAATCAGCGTCCAACGACATGAGCTTAATGTCAAACATCAGCTTAATGTTTATAAAGAAAGAATAAACATACAAATAATAAAGAAAATAATATACATGTAAAGTATGTTATTATTTCGAAAATAAATTCTAGACACTGATTATTCAATAGCGTGAACAAATACTTTGATCTAATTCTCAAAACAATAACTCAATTGCGCCACATTACTCCTTTGGTACGTTGTGTCAACGAATCGTTTGTTGAAATATGTATGCCATGGGTTTTACGTTTTATAAAATCGTTTCTTAAAGTTAGTTTAGTTCGGGACTGGAGACAAAAGCAGCCCTGTAAAGCCAGACATTCATGAGCTGGACCTGTTGGCCGAATCTTGTTGTTAATAGCTCACAAATCATACGCGATGAAAGGCAAGCTAACTGTTACCACCCTAGGTTAATTTAACAATTAAATGAGTTATTAAAATTTTACAACAATGATTGACTAGACAGTCGTTTATTTTTAGACTAACTCCAAAAAAGGTTATGGAATCTTTGGAATCTAGACGATAGCAAAATCGCAGCAACATATCCATATGGAGACAAAATCTAAAAGGGCTTAAATTTAAGACCATGCCACATGATTAAATTCAACCAATCAAAAGAAGGCTATCAAATTATATTAGAACGCCCGCGGCAGGAGTGTTCAATCCTGTAAAAAGAGTTGTACGGTGTAAATCTCCCATGGAATATGTAAGGACTCGACGTAGATAATTATGTGTTGTACTACTGTAATTTTGTATTATATTTTCTAGCAGGTATGAGAAACTGTAAATTTAACATTTAACACCGAGTGAAACGCTAGAAAATATACATTTGTGCATAAGAATCACTTTGTGCTTGAATTTTTCTGTGTGACATAATTTCCTTAACTATTTCACAAATAATAACCTCAAATGTATTATCATTTCAAATTGTTATTATTTATTTATTTATTTTTGTTTTGCTTTGTGAGTGCTACATTTTGACTATTTGGAACGTCTCACACGTGCGAACTTTCTTTATACGTTCGCTTCGTGTAAACTCATAACTTAATAATAATAAAAATTCGATCCTGTTAAGACCATTATAATAAGAGAACCAAACAATATTTTAACACAGGTCTTGATGACAGCGTATATTCGGTTAAGAAAAAAAAAATGGATTTTTTTCGAAGGATTTTGAAAACTTGATTCTTGCTAGTTTTTCCGTTATGGAAATTTCTGCTTTTTTCTCTTTGGTTTTTCTTTACCTAATTTAAAATATAAGGTCATAACAGTTTTGAACTGACGGTCACGAAAGATTACTGTCTCTAACATTACTCCAACACAAAGGACTTGTCAGTAAATGAACTTTATCCAACAAAATTATCAAACAGAACAAGCTGCCAGCAAATATGTTCGACAGTTTAAGCAGTCCCCTAATCACAAGAACCCCAGAGCGGCCCCAAAATGTTATCAGTAATCCGACAACAACGCCCGTGACGACAGCAACTTCAGAGAGACAATCTCATTTGTTTGGTGAATACGTTGCGATTAAGTTTGTATGTTTCCCAGATGACATTTAATCGTTATAACAAGTCTTATTTGTTGTTTTTATTTGACATTTACTGGTTTGTAAAAATTCAATGTCAAATGTTTTGGGCTATTAAAAATAAAGTGGAATGCAATTTGCCGCATCTGCTGAACATTGCGATAGTATATAGTCTTCAAAATATATACGCTGTTAACTTTATCCTTACTCTGTGTTGCTCGATAACAACTATTGGTGTACTATTGGGGGTGAGAGGTATACCAAGCACCAGGTTCTATGTCTGATATAATATAACACGTTTTCAAACTTATTTTGGAAAGTACTATTAGTTATTGGTTCTTGCAAAGAAAAAAATATCTACAAAGACTTTGGTTGCATAAGACTAAATTAATATAATAATCCCTATTTAATTGGTGTAGGTGACTCAAATAAGGTTGATTGCCTCGTTAAAAACTTCCATATGAAAAGATGATCTGCGTTTTCTCAGCTTGGTCATTAATAGATCTTAGCGATCATAAGACGAATCTTGTTTTAAAAGTATTCGTGTAAGAAAGAAATGCTCGATTTCAAAAGAATTAATTTAAAATGTCTTTCCGTCTTAGCGAGGATAGTCATATGCAACAATAATGTAGAAAGTAATAAATGGAAAAAATATTCAAATCGAAAAAGAAGTCGTTAAATACAACTATATGTATGTTCTTTGAACATTCAATGTAAGACTAACGGCAAACTCATTGTGCTGACCATTAAACAAGCAGTTTAATTATAAATATGCTCTAGATAGCATTTAATATTCATTTTGCCAAAACGTGGTTTATGAAATTATGTAATGAAAGGGCACGAACAATTAGTTTCCTTGATAACTCATTTCGTTTTTCGGTCTTACAAGAATTTAAAGTTTTGCGCGTTCCACAGTATAGCGCAGAATATATTTTTCAGGATAGTACACCGCAGCAGTGCGAGTCACTGAAGCATTGTTATCAAGATATAGTGAATTGTCTGTTTGTAGAGAGAAGCAGGAACAGTGGTCAGTTCTTTGCATAACTCCTTGCAGTAAACATCAAAAGTAATTGCGCCAAACATGAACACAGGCCAGTATAATTTAGCGCAGCTGGTCTGGTAGAGAGCAAGTTAAAATTAATTCAAGTGTCAATGCAAATTTCTAAACTGCTGAGATTGCACTAAGGACAGAAGACAGACACAGAAAATAGTCTCTTATTGAAAGTAGAATATTTTACAGTCATATCCACAGATTTAGAAACAATCTCTACGAAGATCAGTGCATGTAGTCACGCAGTTTCGTTATACAATACTTACTGATGTAATGAAGGAATAGGTATAGATAAACCATGACCAGCTGCTTCCTTCTGGCCAGTCAATCGGTGGTCCATAAGATAGGTAAAGCAGAAATGTTATATCCTTTCATTTAAATATTTTTATGTGTAAAAGTGAATATTAAATATTTGTTTTGATTGTATATTTCACTTTAAATAGGACTTTGTCATATATTCTTATTCATGATCACAACAATGATACTTGTGCAGTGTGGCGGTCGTAAAAAATCTCCCCGTGCATGTAATCTATGTTGTCATTTAATTCATCCTATAAAGATTGTAACGTGTATTTCCTTTGATGGACATTGAACTTTGGTTCTTCAATTCCATCTTCACATGAACAGGATGCTACAGTCATTTATTTTCGTCTCTGGTCATGTTTGTTCATGATTCAGAAAGTTAATTTTATTTGTGGTCAACCATTTTTGTGTTGTTTTTCAAATCGAAATAATACCATATTCCTTTTCTGAACACTAGGTGGACATTATTTTTCGATGACGTCACTACTTTCGTCATAACGTATAGAAAATATCCGCGCATGGACATTTTGTTTTCGAATAGATCGTTTTTTCTTTTTGTTGCTTGCATTTGAGAAACTCGTCAGGAAGTGCGAGGTTAGAGCTCTGTAAAACCGGTTTAAGCACCCCAGTCGGTTCATATTGCCGACTGACCGTTCCAAGGCGGTAACTGTCGGGTTTGCTCTTTTCCTTAAATGACTCATCACAAATTTGTTCTTACTTTTCGCTTGGCTTGCGTGTGAAGTGCCTTTGTTCTGTGCCTTTTCGGAGTTTGGTATATGTTGCAATACTCATAGGACTTTGTCATATATTCTTACTATGTTCACGATAATATTATACAGTAATTTTATTTTAATTTTAAAATCATAATTTTACAAGTTGCACGTTTTGTCTGTATCTGTCTTAGAGTCAGCTGTGTAAGTAGTAGATCCTACTTCATCCGCTAGTGAGATGACAAACTGCCTTGTCGAATGACCAATGATGTTGTCTCTTGCGATGGCGTGGTCAGCGTACGTTTCCCATTGTGTGATTCATAAACGTTTCAGTCCGATAAAAACAAACTAAAATGGATTTTGGGGAATCGAGGTATCAAAACATGGACACCTTAGCCCACTGGACTACTCTCACTTGACAAAACGCTATTTGATCGAAGGATTTATTAACAGAGATACAGAGTTCCACCCCATTTACCTGGACGAGTCCAATGTATGTTAATATTGCATAGCTTAATTCTCGTGCTTGACCAATAAACTATATTTAAAGAATGACATGTGTGGACGATGTCATTCTATACATTGACGAAAACGGCACTCGTTTTAGTTTTTTATGCTATGACACTTCACATATAACCGATTTTCTGCAAAACAACAACGTTTAGAAATAGCATTTAAGTACACTAATATACACATATGCGTCATCGTCTTTGTGTAGAACCTATAATTGTCAACAAGGATTGAAAATGTCCCATAATTCTTTGAGCGCTTTTACACAGACTGATCGTTCGATTTGGTCTAGACACATTAGCAAAATATGACATTTTCATGTTCGCATACAATAACGATAATAGTGTAAAGTTCACATGGATACCATGGCTGGAAACAACAATGCTTACAGAAGAACCGACAGTCGAAGAAAAAGATAAGTAACGAGAAAATCAAATCACAGATACAGAAATGTAGCTTAACTACAGTAACGTTCGATTCAGAAAACAATAATAGAAGAAAAGATGGTTTAATGCTTATTGAAACTTTTACTGGGTACAGTAAAATAGGCAACATGTATCGGTAGCGGATTGTGATATTCGGATTGTGGAGACCCATAACAAACAGTTGTGTGTACCCAAGAGGACAGGTTGAAAGGCTGATCAACATTTGGATATTAGATAATACTCATTTTATAACTGGAAAAGAGAATGGTCAGTTTATGACTCTATGGAAATGAAGTACTCAGGTTTATTTCAAATATGTAAAATACATTTAACGAACCTGATAGGTTTAATAAATTGACAACATAAATCACATGCACAATGATAGTTTTACGACCGCAACACTGCACAAGTAGCATGTTGTAATCTTGAATAAGGAAATAGGACAATGCCTTATGAGTAGTGCGAAGTATATCAAAACTTGAACAGGCGCAGGCCAAATATATTCACATACCAGTTAGTTGTAAAAGTTACAACAGAGCTGTGACGAGACATAATACAAACCAGAGCAAACCCAGCAGGAACCGCCATGGAACGGCCAGATACGATGATAAAGAGAGGCAAAATCACCATTGATCCAGTTTTGAGCTAGATACCGGTCAATAGGCTAAAAGTGATATAAAAATGTGTGCTGATGTTAGTTATCGGTCAGATAATTTCATTACACAGAACCTAATTGTTAGGCTGTCTAAAACGATACGTGTTGTTTGTATAAATGTGTGGAAAGCGGTCAGTTGGGGCAATGGAGTAAAGGAAACTGTCCATACAATGTCAAAGTAACAGTTTTGTCTCGGAAATTGCAGAGAGCTGAATAACAGAGATAGGGTATTAAAGGAAACAAGTACGACATGGTAACACGTACGGCAGGGTCACATGGCTAAACCACCAAAAAATCAAGAGGTCATTGATGTGTAACAGATTTCAGAAACAATTGTAAATTTAAAGCGAAAATATCATTTATTATATAGTGTTCACTTTGTATTGTTTTCTTTCTAAAGAACTACTACGTAGTTGATAGAAATAAACACAAGAACTGTGAAAAACTAAACATTAAACTATCTTTTGTCAAGTTTGTATTTTTATATTATAGGAATACACTAATCCGACCGAAATCCCTTCAATGGTATATTCATACTTAATCCTTTTTTTCATATTCACTTTGATTTCTTTTCAAATAATCAGTATTCATAGCTTTGTGTGACGTATCGAGCAATACAAGTTTGAAGAATATAAAAACAAAGAGTGCTGTGTTTGTTTTAGGTTTGGAGAGACTGTACTTAGTATAACGAACACTTTGATAGTAATAAGTTCGTGACATCGTATGTGTTGTTCACACCTGTTGTTGCGTTGAATAGACATTTAAGAGTGCCGTTCACGCTTACAGACAGAAGTTGCACTTTTAATCATTAAAATCACAATCTGCTTTCTTAACATTTTATTTCAAAAAGGCAGATGAAGACAGGATAGCGTTCTGGTATATCATTTACGGCGACTATGATGCTAAGCATCAACATTTCCTTGTAATATATTGTCGGTCGCTTCAGGTATTGGTCTAAAGGAGAAAATGAAGTATAAAGGTATCGAGGCTAGAGTGCAGAGTGTGTATGTGATAAAACATCGCACATTTCGTACCTCGTGTGAATGATATTTACAAATGTGTATGCATAATAATCTGGCCTGATTGATACATTATTCAGTATAATGAGTCTTTAATACCCATAGAATTAAAGTAACAGCAGAAACATGTTTTATTAACATCAAGATATTTTAATGCATTTTATGTGTGTATGCTGTGTGCTTTTTGTAATAAAAAGCAGTTTGGATTGTTTTGGGTAGTAAAGATAAGACTCGTATATATGCTTTGATGAGGTAAATCGATACTATCATTTGATCTATTTAAAGCTGTCGCATACTGTTCTGCGCTTTTTGCTGCTGCTGTGTGTAGTAGTAAGCAGTATTTCCATGTCACGTGGTTCCTCGCATAATATAAAATCATTACGAGGCTTTTCAATAAATATTGCAGGATAAAGGTCAAAACTCGGAATTAGCTAACATATACATACAAACAGCTGTTATCGGCTAAACATATACAAACAACAATTCTTTCAGACATGAATAGAACCATGATTTTAAGATGACGTATTGCATGTTAACGTTATCAAGTCGGTATCACAGTGAAATTTAACCACGAATATCCTCTGTCGCCTCCATTCTCGTAAAAAGGCAAAAGGCAATTTTATTCAGACATCTCCATACTATGAAGTACTAAACAGTTGCGATATTCCATTTAAGACACGCGTCTGTGGAGACTGTTATTACGACTGTAATTGAAAGAAGCAATCTAAGACTATCAAACACGTGACACACGTTGTTGGTTACCTCTGTTCAGTTGTCTAGAGACGTATTTTCTAAGACAGCATGTTCATGTTCTTTCCGAGGAAAATGTGTAAATGTCTTATAAAACACAACTTTCATGATTTGTTTTCTAGAAATCTTGTTCTATGCTCGGTATTAAGATAGAATACATGATTTGCAGAAAATTAGATTTCTCGAAGTTTGGGTGAGTTTCCCATTGCCTGAAAATAAAACTCTTGAGAGACGTTTGACTGTACTTTGTATATTTATAATGTCAAATTTGCCAAAAAAAATAGTTATGAAAATATCTGGTGTTTTGTAAATATACACAATTCACTCTGTCACAAAAACTGTCGTACCTTTTTAAAGCGGTGTCAGTAGTTTGGCTCAAGTTCAAATTATCCCCATGACGATGACGAAAACATAAACTAGCGATAAGGTATTTGTCATTTTATTGTCACATACACCGATTTATGGTTTGTCAGTTCTATACGAAAATGGAGCAGTGGTTATATCAGCAAATCTTCTATCCAATTACAGTCGCTGCTCTGAAACACATAAGCATGACAGTGAAGACGCCTAAGCTTTAGTAAAAGGATGACACCTTTGCATTTTAAGAATACTGAAAATACAACTGTCATTTACCCAAGCGTAACATTATTAAATTCATAACTTTTACAACACTATTTAGAAAGCACGCATATATAGAAATGTAATACGTGTCTGGTAATGTATTTCACCTTGTACGACATTGACTTCATCGAGGACAAATGCGGTAAATAATTGTCATTTTATTTTAGTTAGTAAACATAAGGCAAATTACAATAAAATGAAAATTAAATTTAAATGATAAATACATAGTTAATCCCATAAGTATTGCCTAAATACTGTTAGAAGAGAAATAGACTGTTAGAAAACTTCAAAGCCTTAAACAAGTAGATATGCCACTTTCTTGATAACGCAACGGAAAAGGAACCCTTCCCTGCTGATTTTTATGGACAAAAAACATCCAAACTATTGTCTACTTTTACCTACACATTGAAAAGAAACTCCAACATATTGTAGTACATGTACGACTACTTACTCTTTTGTTATCTCGCAGATGTACCGCAACGCTCTGTGACATGAGTTGTCATTCCAGGACGCGCTACGTAGAAGCTCAACACAGTTCTCGTCACCATTGGAGTTACTAGGAGACGTTCCAAAGTTTGTGAAGCTTACTTTCCGCCCGTCTGACCACCATCGCCATTCCCCTTCTACCATGAGGTCGTTGGCTCCTATCCAAAACTCAGCTACAAGAAGAGGGGAGTCACGTTCATGAGCCCTTGTTTTTAAATGTGAGAATTTCTCTCTTTGACGCAATTAATCTCCTGTCACAAACATTTGCATAAAACATATAAATTGCAATTGTTCTGATACTGTAAAAAATAAGTTAGTACATTCCCGTATCAAATAAAGCTATTTTAAATCTGAAAGCATTGGAAATTGAAGTAGATCTAAGCGTTATTTACCAATGACAGTTGTGTAAGACCCGGTGCATCAAGTGTGACTAATTGTATTAAGAAGCCCTCCCTTATTTCAGTGCGTTTAACTGATATTTAAACATTCCTTATCTGTTTCTGAGTTTTACCTTTTGTTGATTATATAAAATTTTACTGAAACTTTAACATTAAAAACTCTCCAGACGTATCGCAAAGAACAATAACACCAATGACAAAAATACACAATTTATTACAGTAGATTCGAACTACCATTATATTCGGTGGCTTTGGTTCCCAAGAAATTATTCTTCACGGTATCACCAATCTCTGCAAGAAAGCCCTTGTAGTGCTGACAGACACGCTGAAGAAATAATATAAACAATGTTAAACAATGTGGACTTATCGGCTACGTTTCGCAAAGGAGTATAGAAATCCTGGAGTACCATAATGTTGCTACAGAAGTGACTTAAATGGATAATTGTAGCCCAAGAGAAACTCATTCTAACAGCGACAATGCCAGTTATAATTATGACATTAATCAGCGACCCTATTTATTTGTCAATTGGTCAGATCCGGACAAAATACAGCACACATACATTGCCCTGACGGTGTATTACTGCCGCTAAACGTCATCAGTCTCGATTGGCATTTAACTAGCATTACTCCATCAAATGGGATTCTCCCATGACAGTTCGCGATATGAGTTCGCATCTTATCGACTACTTTAGTTTGAGCATTACTTAACCGTTCAACTTCGGCAATACACAAGAATGTGGCATATTCTAACTCTGTGGTATATTACCTATGACATTGTGTAACCCTGATGGTTGTTTATGGGCTTTATGTTAACAAACCATCGGCTGGTCTTTAAACATTGTTCTTGTTCCGTTGTCTAGCGGATTCGGACCTACAAATAAGGGCATTGATGACCATTTCTATAGGTTCTAGATTGTACGCTGGGAGAGCATTTTAGACTTTTCTCGCTTCCTTGTGCTGTAAATTTCCTCCAACTTTCTGGTTGTTTAAAATAAAGGGTTAAGAACGATTCATTTTTTGTGTTTTAGCTTTTTGAGATGTTAATAAAAGTCGTAAATTTCATAATGACCCGATGCAGAAGGGACTGAGAAGTTTGACGATACTGTTGACGATTGTGTCTGTTTGGACTAATAAAATCGGCAGTGGAAACGCAGTATGAATAAAAACGGTAATTACCCTAACATTTCAACTTTTACAAACCTGAGCATCAATCCAGGTCTCAGTGTCGTGGCTGAAGTGGTAGCAGAATTGACCGTGACTTACAAATCCGTCCGGGCACTGTCCGTAGACTGAAATAATAATAATTAAAGTAATAATAATAATAATAATAATAATAATAATAATAATAATAATAATAATAATAATAATTATAATAATAATTTCAGCAGCAGTAGCAGCGTAGCAGAATCGTATTATCAATTATCTGTGCAAATACTAAAAACAACTTATTGTAATAGTGAAACTTTAAATAATTATACTAGCTTATTATAAACCAAACTTACCTTTACAACGACATACTAACAAGTAACACATTTAATGCAAAACTTGCTCAAATATTTGATAAATGTAGGCAATAACTGCGTGCTTTGGGTCATTTTTCATTCCATTCAAAACAAATCGCATGTGAGCGATATTTAAAGTTGAAAATAATCTTACTGGCGTCGTTTTACTTGCCTAAATTTAAACCACACAGGAGGAACACAAACGCAGCTACAGTTAACATTTTTTTTATCTTAATTGGAGAACATCCATCGTCCTAATGTCCGCATTTATACATGCAGAGAAGATAAGACTTTTACGTTAGCTTGCCAAACCACCAGTTCATTTGACCGCGATTATGCGATAATGCACGAGGTCAATTGTTTACAGTTCGTAAAATTATGCTATGCCATATTTGTAACATAAGTGGTATGTTATTCGTCAAAATGAACAGTGGTAAGTGGTAAAAAATTGAATGCAAAACATTTGTTTATTTATTTATTTGATTGGTTGGTTTGTTGGCTACCAGCATATCTCTGGTATCCGAAGATAAATTACTTATAGTGCTGCCTTTGCTGTGCTTATCATGCCGTGAGCACCTTGCATGATACCACTCTCAGTCATATTATACTGAGATTGAGCCTCCCAAAGCCCTTATATTTGCTTAAATGTAAGGTTACTAGCTACACTACACTCATGATTACGGATGGTGTGCCGCAGCTCTGGTAATGAATATTGTGTAAGAACATGAAGTTCATATGGTCATTTTACTAATAAGGAAATATGATAAAGTCCTATGAGCATTCCATCATATACCAAAATGTGAAAAGGTTCAGGACAAAAATATTCACATGCAAGTAAGAACAAATCTGCCATAAAACAAAAAAGAACAAACCCAACAGTATCTTAAATATCGATTTGTTGCAGATACTTACATAGTGAAACATGTCAGAAAACAGTGTTTGCTTCCTATCTCCAATCTGGTGTGTTCAAACCCTGTATGGACAGTCTCTTTTATGTTTACTGTTTGTTTTATTTTATTGTATTAAACATGTTTAAAGTTTAAAGTAATTGTAGCAATTATAATTGATGTATCTGCTAATATGATTTCTATAATTTCTATATTAAACTGTGACTTCTTTAATTACTTTTAATTGTTGCTTATGTTTCAACTCTCTTTATCCGAAATCCGAAAAATTCGATCATCAGTCTTATTTATACAACTTATTTCAGTCCTGCTTGGCGAGCATTGCTTTTTGCTTACTGTTATACTTACAATATAATGTTATCAATATAATTTTAACATAATAAATCTATCGATTCGTTTCATTTTAATCATATATATATATATAGGACTACGACATTAACGGTAAAATAACCGCCATCTGACATCATCCAAGTAGGCATAAGCCTTGATCAGCACCATTTTGTGTGTAAATCAGCACCATCTTGTGTGTAAAATCCGTATAATTATTCAATATTAAGCCATCATAATTGTATTCACAGTATCTCATGCAACTGTTAAAATGTTGATTCAAAAATCGTATAAGGTGTATTTCGTGTGTTTCGTGTATATGTAGTTAACATGTTGTTGATAATAGCCAACATGTGTGAGAGAAAATAATTCACCATAGATTGTTGAAACTACATATACACTTTCTATTGAACTATAATGGATGCCATTTTAATCAAATGCACAGTTTTGCAAATAAAGAATTTCGCTTTATATACTTAGAGAATTCTTTCTAAACCTATCATGCAATACATTTGTAGCGAAGAAAACATTATGTTGTTATATCAAGCCTAATGCAACACTCATTCTTTATAGAGAAGCCAGCGAAACTAGGACAGTTACATTTACACATATTCTTCCACCTATAACATGCACAATATTGGGTTACAAACCATTGACCTTTGGCAATTCCTTTCCATGACCAAATCTATTATAAATGGGCAAATCGTAGTTACGGGGTCTCTAATATTTGTAAACCCACTGACCCTTTTTGGTTACTAAGAGACAAAGTGACTGGATCATATGCAAAAGCAGAACAAACTGGGCATGCCATTTACTGGCCTTTTCCTTTTCGCACTAATACGGACAGTCTTCATAAGATACATTTACCTAACACTACACCATGTGTCATTTAGATTTCTGTTTGCATGGTCATCTCGTCAAAGAAGTAATAATCACTTCCTTCAACATAAAATTGTAAATTTAGATTAAAAAAGGAATAAGAAAATGGCAATGAAAAGGATGAGATCCATTTTTAAGGAACAAGTTGCGAGTGCTAAAAATACTAAGGCAAACATTTACCCAATAGAAAAATGACGTTAAATATCTAACATAAACTATACTATCTATCTATTTCAAGGGATGAAAGATAAACCTTAACTTGCCTCATATTTTAATACAACAACAAACATGTAAAGTCTCCTTAGGTTCATATCCAGTGGGACTCATTTTTTCTAATACCCGAAAGATAATATTGGCCATAACAAAACGGTACATTCGTCTTCTTGTTACCACGTGTTAACGTGCTTTACTTTGTAATTTAAATGTCACGAACATGGGCAACGGTTTAGCTTAATTCGAACACTCATATTTATTTATCTCGTCTTGTGTACGACCAAATCACGCGTTGTTTTGAAATGGCAGTACTTAATGAATTTAAATTGTAGGCGTCATCTCTTTGCACAATATACAGAGTCTGCGAAAAATTTTGTTTAATAGTAAAGAAAAAAAGTATAAATTGCCTTCATTTTCTTTAACTTGAAATCTCAAGAAATAGCCAGGCCGTCACATTCCTTAACCTAGTTGCAAATGCAGCATGGCATTGGTATTGTTTAATATATAAGGTAGTGTTGCATCAACAACTAATTTTAGATCAATAAACTAGAGTATAAATTATACTGAACGAATAAACGTGATAAACAACCCTTTACTGGAATGTGTCTTATTTATTGCTTGGTGAAATAGTGTGTACATATGCCAAAACTATTAAATAATTTGTCCGTTTGCTTCCTTAAACAGGTTAATGTTAAAATACCACGACATTTTTAACCAACACATTATTACTCAAACATATTTTCAGACATCGATATGCATTTTAAGACTAGATGATAATTAGTGCTGACTTGCGCTAAATTTGTAAACTGTTTTCGTAGATCAAGTACACATTTTGTCGTTGAGAAATATATTTTACGGAAATAAAAATAAAACGACAGATTCTCAATATACATATTTGTTATCTTCAGAAGAGGTTTCAAGGAAAATTACCCAAACATAAAAAACAAAAATTATCAAATACACATTAAGTTAAAAGGCACCGTTTTTTAAACATAAAAGTATGAAGGTCAATGCAGATTTATTATTTATGTTTTTGCTAAACAATAAACAAGCGAAAGGCAATTTGTGAAATGCAAGCAATTGTATACCCCTGATTTGTTTTTTTCAACGAGTTTACTGTATTTACTAACTTGCTAACTTGTGCTTGACATAAACTATTTGTGAATCTTGCTCCCTAAGTATGACTTTGCTTTGCACCTTTGATGTCGCTGTAGTTATTAAGAGAGGCTCCCTGTCTGCATGTAACGAATTGACTTTATATCAAAGCGTGCGATTTAAATTTAACAGGAAAACATTTCCACCATTATTCATGTTAAGCCATTTCATCGAAAAAAAAACAATTGCTGTTTTTTCGGCTTTGTCTGTCTATTTTCTAAAAAAAGTCAGAATACAAAAAAGTGCAATGTCTTTGTATCAATATGTCAGTGTGCATAACTGTGGTATCATAAACGATCGGGCTACACTACCACTGATACAAGAGTCCAAGAAAGGACAGAAGACATATAAACTATTTATACACTATTATAAGAAACTACGTTGGCATTCCGAAATTCTAAAATACAACATATTAAGTATGTTATTTGATTTTCTCTAAAACTGGGTATTTTTATTTTTTTTTGAAAATATTAGCGGTTGGCGCTAGAGCTAACCGCCGTTATTGGAGGTCGAGTACATGCTGTACACTTTTTGTCGAGGAATAGCTGATAAGAGCACCGGTATATGTATGACACTATACAGTCTATGTATGCACCGCCTTAGATACTTCCTTTTCAGTCCAGCATTCGTAAGATTGCAAGCGGAAATAATTTTGTCTCAAGAATTTGTTTAAATTTATAAGTTAAAGATTGTATTTAATCGCTGATTTTTAGCTGAACGATTGCATTAGTTTTTAATTTTATTACTGCTAGAAGAGACAGGTCAGTGGCAAGGGGCTCACGTGCGACTAGCAGAAGCGAGATGTTGTCAGAAGTTGTGGTGAGGAGCGAGCCGTTGTCAGAAGTTGGTATGAGAAGCAAGCAAATGTTGGAAGGTGAACTGCCTGGGACAGCAGCATCAAGGCTGCCCTATTCGTCAAAAGGTAATGTTTTTGACTTTGACTAACCGGCAGTTTTATCTAGGAACATACTGATATAGGTTTAGTATTTAAGCCTATTCTGTAAATATATTTGAGCCTATTGTGGCATACAGTTTCGGAATATATGAGCATACAGTTTTAGCCGCGTTAGGCATTTTAGTTTATTTCAGCATAAATTGTGAGCCTTGTATGACATACAGTTATAGACTGAGCATACATGATGCAGGCTTCGCCTAGTTGGGCATACAGTTTTAAGATTTTTTTTTCATATACTCAATATGCCTATTTGGGAAGTCTTAGCATATCAGGTTTCTCTCCGTGCATTTACATAGAACAAATGGAAGTTAAAAATGCATGGCAAACATACGTTGGCAGTTAGTAGCCGCCTAGGACCCGACTGGAGGCATTGTTAGTAGCAGTTTTAATTAGGGGAAGCTGCTAATTTATTACTTCAGAGACCGAGAAGTTGTATTTACAAGCACTGAAGATCTGTATAACCATTGATGCTTGTATCCAAACACAGTGGATTCTGCTTTATTAGATGAAGTTAAAACATTGCCTTGATTTTCAGAGTAAAATTTCTAATTAAAAATATAAAATAATAATCTCTGTCTGCTTATTGCCTTATTTGTCGTACTTTACAGGTTTATAACTCATTTGTCACATCCAGTAGGTGGTAATGATAATGATGGTATAAGCGATGAACTAAACTCTGACATACTTTGGATTCAGCGGTTGGTAAGATTTTAAACCAAGGTAGAGTGCCTTGTTGGCATACAGAAATATTTAATCTGCTTGTTTATTATTGATTTCTCTACTTGACTTTAGTTAAATGGGAATTTAGGATGAAGAGGGCTCGACAAATATAGATGAGCTTTTGCCTATGGGCTGTAAAATGTATTGTTATTCGAGATGTTGCAACGTTTCTGCACTGGTTTGTAACATATCTGGACAATTTACAATTAATCAGTAATTAGAGGACTTTTAATTCTTCAGAAACTAAGAATATGCAGGTTTGCAAGTTTTATGGAGACACACTTGCTAGGGTCAGTGGTTGGCTCGCAGCCACACTTTAGCTGAGAAGTTGGTTGGTTCATTCAGACATTGATATTTTTTTAAACTATGTAGTAGATTCTGCTTCAAGGCCTAAAAAGGATTTCATGTAACTAAAATTGGTAAATTTGCATTATGCAGTAAAGTTATCTGAGCCAAACAGGCCTTACTATGTAGATTCTATGAGGCAATAATAGGTAGTTAAAGATCACATCGTAGAATACCGTTGTCGGGTGACATTAAGCAGGACATGATATTGTTGGCAGAATTTTTTGAGAATAATACGAAGCGCAGCTGAGGGCCATATACCCTCCGAGGTCTGACCAACCAGTCCGTAAACTTGCATATTGCCCGCAAGCCCATGTATTATTTGTTATATTATACCGAATCTTAATCCTTTTATCCCTTTTGTTGCTTTCATTTTAGTATGATTTGCTTTTAAATAATAATTGTATTTGTTCAGTGTGTGAAATATCTCAAACCCTAGTCGTTTTTTTTTATTATTTTCAAGCGATGCAGCAAACAAATCATGCTCTTCTTTTAATATACCATTTTTGTTGATCAAATTAAATAGTAAATGTTACTAGACAAAAGAACCGGACTTTAAGAATTTCGTTCGTGTAGGTTTCAAAGGAAAAATCGTGGCTTTTTTTCTGCTAAATAAGTTCGGAAGAGCTTCAGTTTTGTCGCGGTTTTTGGTGTTTTTGAACCCTTAGATTCGCTGAGTTTAACTAAATCTGTCTCCGATAAAAAGGCGAATCACTTAGCCATTTTTACAGTTTGACAACATCGTCTGTTTGTGTTGTCGTAAAATTCGCACGTCGTGAACGTCGAGTTTAAACAGTCAAACAAACTGGATGACGTCATAAACAGTCAATATAAGAATTATGGACCGGGTAGCCGGTCAATATGCGATTTATGGACTGGATGGCGTCATATTAAACATAGAAGGGCGTATGCAAATGAGGTATTATATATATATATATATATATTGTTTACAAATTTTCTTTATCATTGTTATATAAAACTTCGGATGCGTGATGAACTGTCCGTTTAGCTTAGTCGGTTAAGACGGCGCTACTTAAATTTTAAATCCTGCAGGACAGAGATCGAGACCTCGCTCATCCCTTTTTAATGGCCTCGTTTGGTCTATTTCATCAATCTTTATATTATGAAGATTTTGGGGATGATCACAAGAATAATTATGCGATAAATGAGTTTCGTTCAAGTAAACATTCCTGTTCATGTTGTTATGAAAGTAGCCCGGCTAAGAGCAGGTGCGCGAATATCCGTTGATAAAGCTCAACTTTATCACACGGGTTATTGGGAGATTAGAATCTGAAAGTACGACGACGCAACACTGGCGAAGGTTTTCACTCTTACATCATTAATAAAACAATATGCTTTTTCAAGAGAAACAATGGTATAAATAACATCAATCCACCCATTTGGCGTCTCCTAACAAACAGCCCATATAATACAAGTCAAAATAATAATAATAATCATTTATTTACATCTTAACCTGTACAACACAATGCAACTTTCAAGTCACTTTGGTAATGGCAGTTTATGGGCATGGTTCCCGTCCCAATCATACTAAGCCACTGTCAAAGCAGGTACACCGGACAACAGTCGTTTAAGGCGACCGAAGACAGCCATCCGTAATAAAGAGCCCAACATCAAGCGTATGCCCAACTAGGCTGCCACCTACTAGATGTGATAAATGAGCTATAAACCTGTAGATCCCCTTGCCACTATCCTGCCTTTTCTTGCACCAATTCTACCCTGTCCAGACGCCTCAGCCTCCTAACCATCCCAGGCCCTAGGCGCACGACGGACCCGCTTCGGTCTAGGCATTTCTTTAATTGAACACAAAAGCACGAAAGATTCGATGAAAAAATAAACAAAATAACACCTAAGCAACCACATTAAAATATTAAAAACTTTTACAAATAAAATAAAAAAAATACCCGAAAACACAATAAACAAACTTATCACATGAATACCATGCATGATTGAACAAAACAAAAGTCATACTTTACATCGACTAAATCCACATTTAAACAGAAATAATTTTTCAACAAAGCAACATAAAAAAGCTGACACTCACACGACACAAAAATAAAACCTCGTGTATCCAAGTCTACGTATCAATTCAATATCTTACTCTATTTAACCCATCAATGCAATTAAAACGAGCAGTAATACAAATTAACACTTCTGCAATCGTTCAGATATAAATCAGCGATTAAAGACAAATTGTAACTTATAAATTTAAACAAATTCTTTCGCTTTCGCTTATTTTCGCTTGCAATCCTACGAATGGTGGACTGAAAAGGAAGCATCTAAGACGGTTCATACACAGACTGTGTCATGTGCCATACACATACCGTTGTTCTTATCAGCTATTCCTCAACAAAACGTGAACAGCATTAATTCGACCTCCAATACCAACCGATATTAACAGAGATGGATGGATAACAAAGAGTATTAACTGCATGTAATGTTAAACATGAAACATGTATAGTGATTTGCGCTTAAATGTAACGAATGCAATCAAAATGTGAAACGATTGCGTAATGGCGTTTTTTGCTTATTCCTTCTATCCATATCGTTGTTATTCCAGCTAACTTGTGTTGCGCCGGTGGTTCTTCTCGGAGATAAGTCTGGGGTCTCCCTCCACCAATAATTAGCTGAACGTCGCCAATATGACAAAAATGTGTCAGTACAATGTAACAACAACAACAATAATAACAACAAACAAACATTCAAAATAAACTGTTGATAACATTTAAAGAGACAAAATACATTTCCAAAATTAAGTATCAATGTGCAAGTGATCGCATTCATAGTCTGTAATGTTTTAGTCATGCCCCAACTATATTTTTGCTCATGCTAATTTGCGCAAAATAAGTCCATAAATCGACCACATTTGTTTCGTTTTTAAAAATAGTAGTATGTTGTAAAATTCATATTACAGATTTTTTATTTCCCTTTTTTCAACGTACTTACAAGCAATGTCATGTCCAAAGCATAACTGCATATATATCGAAGACAAAATAAATGATACACCGTTGCTCCGTATTCCCTATTTCTTCTTTGACCTTGCAAAAGAAAACAATTCAATGAACATTCACACATTTGCGTCTTCCTCTAATTTTATAAAGATGTCCATTCAAATCACCCTACAGCTAAAATGATGACCTAATATAACAAGCGGGTAGAAAGTTACGAACTTGAAGGGTAGCGAAATTTAATAAAAAACAATTCTCGCTTTTGACCTTGAGAAAGAGTTGAGTTTTTTCTAACGTTTCAAATGTTTAAAAAACATTAAACTTTAAGTTTGAAATTACAATGCCTCTTTGATAAATGAATGTTACACATGCAGATGTTGGACGAACTATTTGAAAGCTGGTGATCAAAATGAATAGGTAAATAAGACAAGGTCCTATCAAAATGTTCACAGATATTTAAATTTTATCTACCTGTAGACAAAGGCAAACAACGTAAATGTAAATGTGACAAAAAGCACAGAGACGAGACATAACACACAAAAAGAAAAAAAAACATCAGTTACCGCCTTGGAACGGTCAGTCGGCAAAAGGGCCAACTGGGGTGCTTAAACCTAGTTTGTGGAGCGCTCCAACCTCGCACTTCCTGAAAGTTTTTCTAGCAAACAAACAGTGTAAATAAAAGTAATCCGTCAAAGTGAAACAACTAACAGTAAGCACCTGCATCGGGAGTTAAAGCAGATATAATGAATTTATGTACAAACATAATAACTAGTAATAAAACAACAGTTATATGACGAGATTCATGCTTGAAACCGGTGCGAGAAATTTTAGTCTGGTGTTTGACAATTAGGCTGTACTGAAACCGGTCATTCAGCGGTGATGAGTTATCCCATTCATCGCGTCTAGACTGGTAAGTGTTGTACCAAGTAACATTGTATTTAACGAAACGTCCGAGCACATTATCTTGTTTATTTATATGATGTATCGATACAAAATAATGTCTCCTTCATTAGCGCACGGTGTCTTGATTGATAGTTGAAAAAGCGTACGAATGGCGTTTTTACATTCATTCGAAATTATGCTCCGCCTGTTTCTATAAGTTATGGCCGCGGTTATCTGATGGAATGTAAAAACATTAATAAGTAATACACAATCTGATAAATGACATTTCACTACCTTTCTAAATGAAAGTATAAAGGCTATCGTTTATCGCTTGTTCCAAAACACTAATACATGTCTGCGGCATCCATTACAGAGGGTGATGTCGCAATGTAACACTTCTTACTGAACAACTTTTCACCGTGGCTTCAAGTCTTTCTCCGGAAAAGCTTATTGTGGAAATGTCGTTAAGTTATTGACAAAATAGCATTTAATTTAGCATGATTTTTTTGCAATGCACACATTTTGTGCTGATACGTTAAAACAGTTTTCAATCTCCCTAAACGTGAGACCTCCAGTATAATATATAGATAAACTTGTTTTATCGTTTTAATCTTGTAAAACACATCATAACAGAGAAGCGTATCTGCCACATTTATTTTGTCTTAACTTTTCTTATCAAACCTTCCGTGTTCAGCACGCACGTAAGCAGGATTTCAGACTGTGACTTAATTGGTCTGTGAAGATAAAACACGAATAAACTTAGGCTGGGCTCAAATACGAGAAAATATTAAATTGCATACACTATATACATACACTATCGCGCGAAGTTGATTCAGACGGAATAATTCTGAAGAAAACTTACTAACGCCATTGTGTATAATGGCATTAACATATTAATACATTTACAAATGATGAGAAACAACATGATAATGACATTAATAAGGAACAATCTTTAAAAAAATGATGTGGTAAAATCATTGCGATACATTTTTCATACATATCAGACAAAAACAACAACAACAACAACAACAACAACATTTTACGTTCGCCAACAGAAACAAATATACGCTTTAACATTACAGGAAAGCACATGTGCCACAAAAACTTGTATTAGAATCAGTATGCTAGCCGGCTTTAGGATAATCAATGTCACATAGCTTTTTCTTGTTAGGAAAATTGAGGTTTGCCAAATCAATCTAATAAGACTTTAATTAGGAGCTGTAATAATATAGATTAATGTTCACCTTGTCATATCTGAGAAAATTTAGAATGCAAAAACATAACATGAATAAACGACCTCAATTCACATATCATGATTTAGAAGAAGTGTAAACTGACATAGACAAAAATTCAATTCCAATTTATCCGTTGCAAAGGTCGATGACACAAACGCACTGTACAACGCTTGGATTTAAACACTAATTTACAATGGTTTTTAAGTGTCCATTTTTCACCTATTCCTGTATGTATCATTTACTGAAGGGTAGACTTCAACACAGTAATTGATCAAATTATGTTAATTGATTGTTCTTCTTATTTTGAATAATTTACTTTTTATTGAAATTTAATGGTATTGTTTCTGATTACAATACTTGTCATCATTGATTCAAATGTCGTCTATAACATTTTGTAAATATGTTATAAAGTTATAAATATACTTCCTCGTTTAAACAATGTTGTATGTTTTTCCAAGGTATTCTTCTTATTTTGCTTTATTATTTGGTATTTGCAAAGTAATTGATCCTTTGCACATAATATGCATACTTTAGTACGTTCATTTGCAATTATCGTTGTTTTTTAAACAGGTAAGCTGTTCGTATTTCAATTTCGGTGCAGGTGGCTGTGGTCACACTGGGACTACTTGATCAAAACAGCTGGTCTCCTTCTACATGTGCAAGGTTGGCACCCAGGGAACTGGTGTCAGCACCCTAGTCGGCCGTATTGCTGTCTGACCCTTGTAAGGCGTTAACGGGAAGTTTTATGTTATTTAGGGCTAATGTCTCGTATTTATGTCATTTTAACATAAATTATGTATAGAAAATAAATATGAGCTACTTTTTGTTCAAATCCTTATATATGCTTTGATTCTCCTATGGGATTTCTTAAAGTCTGTTACTGACTTAAATTTTAGAATCGTGCGTGCAAACAACTAAATCCTTCAAATGAAGACATTGAATACAAACTAATATCTCAACCATTAGCATTAGACACAGACGCATGTACATGAAAACAAGTTTATGTAGCAAACTCTCAGCTACTGTTCTTTGATATCACGATGGCATTTGGGTTTTATCGAGAATAACGTATGTGGTGCTATGATAAACCACTGACTAAACAGGAAAGTGCTCTTTAAAAGATGAAGCTCTTCTAGGTCTAATTTTGACCTTATTTTAATTGCGTGATGCTAAATAGCTTTTACATAATATAATAACGATCGCATGCAGTCTGATTGAGAACAGATCAATTATATGACGCAAATGCCCACTGAACTTTGTCGTTTTGCTTGCGATGTTCACTTCGATCAATGCTTTAATGAGCTGCTTAAACAAGAACACGCACATTGTCAATTTTCTATCGGGATTGTATTAACATATCCATGCCACGCCGCCATCTATAAATTATCGCATGCTTCCGTCGAAAGGATGATAGCACATAAGGATGTCATCAGAAAATTGCGCCGTTTAACAATTGTATTTTTTAAAATGAACAACAATTTCAATGTCCAACATGTGTACATGTATAAAGTTTAAAGGATAAACAATCACAATAGCGACATTTATTTTTAAGTTGTTGGTAAGCCAAATGCTTATCATGGTGAGGCTTCATTTATTGGACTAGATCGCCAGTATAATCGCATTCCGTTGTGTATTTATGCAATCTCATTAAAATCACATCCTAACTTTCGCTTCATTACTTTCCGCTGGTTAGGATCTGATAACATCCCGATAAAGGTCACCTCGAAGTGACCTTTAAGTTATAAATATTAATGAACCGATGACGTCAAACTTGACCAATCAGAAACCGCGTTACACCGCGGTATCGTTGTCGGACAGCAACAAACATTTCACTACCTTTTTCATATTCTGAAGGCGTTCTTCATTGATTCTAAGTTTTTGTTTGAACTGTTTTTGAGTGTGTTTGCTCCCACTACCCGTTATCAGAACTTTGAGAAATCACATCCCGCAAAAACAGCACCGATCAACTAACGAATGTAATTTCTTAGGCGTTTGTTTTACTGGATCGCAAATGTCAATGGGGACTGCCATCTTGAAAATGTGACGCACCTTTAGTCGGAATGCCTTGGACATTGCCGCTCAATATGAATTTCCGTAAATAGCCGTAATCTGGCGAATATTCATGAAGTTATACCCCAACATTTTGCAGCCGCCGGCTAATCAAAGGTCAAATTGAGGTGACACCTAATGCGATGTCATCAGATCCTAGCCAGCGGAAAGTAATGAAGCGAAAGTTAGGATGTGATTTTAATGAGATTGGTATTTATGTGTATGACATTGGGCATAACACTAGTACTGCCTCTTTCTGCAGAATAGTCACGAATTTGAATAAATCGAAAACACACAAAGCACACACATATATAATCTCATTTATATAGTTGTAAAACTCTTATAATAAAAACTGGAATTTATAAGTTATATATTACGCCAATGCGATTTGTTTGGCGACCACACAATGGGTCAGATTTCGAGTAGCTTGTCACAACACATCATTCTTTTAAAAAGTCTCCCTAGACTAATTATTGTGTTATTAGACAAGTCACCCAAAACTATCTTCCAACGACATGAGCTTAATGTAAAACATCAGATTAATGTTTATAGAGAAGAATATACATACAAAATATAAAGAAAATAATATACATGTAATGTATGTTATTATTTCGAAAATAAATTCTAGCCACTGTTTATAAAATAGCTTGAACAATTACTTTGATCTTCAAACATATGAGAATAATTATCAAAACAATAACTCAATTGCGCCACTTTAATCCTTCGGTACGTTGTGTCAACGAATTGTTTGTTAAAATATGTATGCCATGGGTTTTACGTTTTATAAAATCGTTTCTTAAAGTCAGTTCAGTTCGAAACTGGAGACAAAAGCAGTCCTGTAAAGCCAGAAATTCATGAGCTAGGAGTGTTGGCCGAATCTTGTTGTTAATAGCGCACAATCATACGCGATGAAAAGCGAGCTAACTGTTACCATCCAAGGTTAATTTAACAATAAAATGAGTTATTGCAATTTTACAACAATGATTGACTAGACAATCATTTATTTTTAGACGAACTCCAAAAATGGTTATGTAATCTTTGGAATCCATACGATGGCAATATCGCAGCAACATATCCATATGGAGACAAAATCTTAAGGGGCTTAAATTTAAGACCTATGTCAGATTATTAAATTCAACCAATCAAAAAAAAAGTCTATCAAATTATATTAGAACGCCCGAGGCAGGAGTGTTCAATCCTGTAAAAAGAGTTGTACGGTGTAAATCTCCCATGGAATGTGTTAGGACTCGACGTAGATCAATATGTGTTAAACTATTGTTATTTTGTATTACATTTTGTAGGAGAAACTGTAAATTTAACATTAAACACTTTGAGAAATGCTAGAAAATATAAAATTTAACGTTTGTGCATAGGAGTCAGTTTGTACTCGAATGTTTCTATGTGACATAATTTCCGTAACTTTTTCACAAATAATAACCTTAAATGTATTATCATTTCCATGACTTATTTATTTATGTATTTATTTTTTTTTTGTTTTGCATTGTGACTGCTACATGTTGACTATTTGGAACGTCTCACACGTGAAAACTTTCTTTATACGTTTGTTACATGAAAACTCCCACAACTGAAAAAAATCGATCGTTTTAATAACAAACTCGACAACAATATTTTTAAGACATGTCTCGATGACAGCGTATATTTGTTTGAGAAAAAACACCTAGACTTTTCGAACGATTTTTTGGACTTTTTTCAAATATAATCAGAAAACAGAACAAACTGCCTGCAAACATGTTCGACAGTTCAAGCAGTCCAGTAATCACAAGAACCAAAGAGACGCACCAAAATGTTGTCAGTAATCCAACAACAACGCCGGTGATGACAACAACTTCCTAGACCCCAGCAGGATTACGGTCCAGATTAAGACAATGTAATTATAGAACAGAAAACACTTTACGAGTCGGGGTGACAGGATCAATCTTTTAGACGCAAAGAAATGTTTCTTAGTTGCTTTTTACATACACAAGATCTGTTCCAATTCTGACATTCTCATTTGTTTGGTGAATAAGTTGCGATCAAGTTTGTATGTTTCCCAGATGGCATTTGATCGTTATTACAACTCTTTCTTGTTGTTTTTGTTTGGTAATTGATTGATTTGTCAAAAATTAATGTCAAATGGTTTGGGTTATTATAATAAAGTGGAATCCAGTTTGCCACATCTGCTGAAAAATATATACGCTGTTAACCTTTTTCTTACTATGTGTTGCTTGATTAAAAACTATATGCGTACTATTGAGGGTGTGAGGTATACGAAACACCAGGTTTTATATCTGATATAATATAACACGTTTTCAGACTTATTATGGATAGTAGTGTTAGTTATTATTTCTTGAATAGAAAAAAATATCTACAAAGAATCTGGTTGCATGAAACCACATTCATATAATAATCCATATTTAATGGGTGTCCGTGACTCATAAGGTTGATTGCCTCGTTAAAAAATAATTTCATACGAAAAGATGATTTTCGTTTTCTTAGCTTGGTCATTATCATTGGGTCATTTTTACGTATGTACGAGTCCTAATTTTTTATTCTTATATTTTATTTGTAAAATTGGATATTAAATATTTGTTTCGATTGCATATTTCACTTTACTATTTTCACATAAACATTTTAAAGTATTTTTGTTGTCTCTTAAGTTTAAAATCATCATTTTACAATTCGCACTTTCTGGCTATATCTGTCTTAGAGTCAGCTGTGTAAGCAGTAGGTCCTACTTTAGCTGAGCTGGAATTATCCGCTAGTGAGATGACAAACTGGTCAAGCATTTCATCTGCTGCCTTGTTGCCATGACCAACAGCTGTTGTCGCTTGCGATGGCGTGGTCAACGTACTTTTCTCATTCTGTGGCTCATAAACGTTTCAGTCCGATAAAAATAAACTTAAAAGGGATTTTGGGGAATCGAAATACCAAAACATGGGCACCTTAGCCCATTGGACTGCTGTAACTTGACAAAACATTATGATAACAGGATCTATTACCATAGATAAATAGTTCCACCCCTTTTACCTGAACGAGTCCAAGGTATGTTACTATTGCTCAGCTTAATTCTCGTGCATGACTTATGACCTTTTCTTTTTTACCTATTATAAACTATATTTAAAGGATGACATGTGTGAACGATGTCATCCTTTACACAGACAAAGACGGCACTCGTTCTAGTCTTCTCTATACTATGACACTTCAAATCTAATCGATTTATCTGAGCCACGATAAAATAGAATGTATGTGCTGACCCTCTAATAAACCACTTATCTGTCAGTCGATTTTTCTGCGAAACAACGTTTAGAAATAGCATTTAAGTACACTAATATTCACATGCATCATCGTCTTTGTGTAGAACCTATAATTGTCAACAATGATTGAAAATGACCCATAATGCTTTGAGCACTTTTACTCAGACTGATCGTTCATTTGGGTCTGGACACAAAAGCAAAATATGTCATTGTCATTTTCAAATACAATAACTATAATCATGTAAAGTTCAGATCAATTACAAGGCTGGAAACAAGAATGTTTACAGAAGAACAGACAGTCGAATAAAAAGATAAGTAACTAGAAATTTACATCACACATACAACAGTGTAGCTCAACTACCGTAACGTTCGATTAAGAAAACAATAATAGTAGTAGAAAAAGATGGTTTTATGCTTATTGAAACTTTTACTGGGCAAATGTAGCAGTGGTGGATTGTGATGTTCGGATGGTAAAGACCGAGAACAAACAGTTGTGTGTATCCCAGAGAGAGGTTAAAAGGTTGATCATTATTTGGATACCAGATTCAGGTAATATTCATTTTAAGTGGAAAAGAGAAAATGAGTGCTGATGTTCGTTATCGGTCATATGATTTCATTACGTAGAACTTAAGTGTCATTCATTCTTAAACGACACGCGTGTTTTTGTATAAATGTGTGAAAAAAGGTCAGTTTGGACAATGGAGTAAAGGTAACTGCCCATTCAATGTCATAGTAATAGTTTTGTCTCAGAAATTGCTGAGAGCTGAATAACAAAGGTATGATATTAAAAGAAACACGTACGGCATGGTCACATTGCTAAACCATTAAGAACTCAAAAGATCATTGATGTACAACATCAAAGGTCGCCGTTGAGGTCGTGTCCAACAAAGAAGAATTGTGTCTAACAACAAACCTATGGTGTGACGTAACAGCTTTAAGAAACGTAAGAAACGATTTTAATTTTGAAACGAACAATATCAGCATATATCAGCAGTGAAAAGACATATTGTTGCATTTATAATTAAGTGTTCCTTTTCTTTTGTTGCTTCTAAAGATCTACTACGAAGTCGATAAAAATAAACGCAAGAACTGTGAAAAACAAAAAAATAAACTGCTACACATATCATTTGTCAAGTTCGTATTCTTATATTATAGGAATTCACGAATCCGACCGAAATCCCTTCAATGGCATATTAATACTTAATCATGTTTTCACATTTACTTTGATTTCTTTTTTAAATAATCAGCATTCACAGCTTTGTGTGGCGTATCAAATGAACGTTTGATGAAAATAAAAAATAGTGTTGTGTTTGTTTTAGGTTTGTGCCGTAAGTATCACAAACACTTTGATATATTTGTTATATGTTGGTGACATCGTATCTTTTCAAGGTCGTACTACGTATGCACCGACTTTGGATACTTCGTACGGCATTGGTTAAGTAGGTGTTGTTTACATCTGTTGTTGTGTTGTCATAGACAGTTAAAAGTGTCATTCACGCTTACAAAACTTACACATTGAATCAGTAAACAATACAATATGTTCTCTTAACATTTTTATTTCTAAAAGCAGATGAAGTAATACTAAATGATACTATAGTAGATATGATTAGCGTTCTGATATATCATTTACGGCGACTATGATGCTCAGTATCAACATTTCCTTGTAATATACCTTCGGTCGCTTCAGGTATTGGTCTAAAGGAGAAGAAAATGAAGCATAAATGTATCGAGGCTGGAGTGGAGTGTAGGTATGTGATAAAACATGGCACATTTTGTATCTCGTGTGAATGATATTTACAAATGTAAATGCGGTATTAGTCTGGTTTGATTGATTAACTATTCAGTACAATGTGTCTTTAATACTCATAGAATTAAAATAACAGCAGAGACATGTTTTATTAACATCAAGATATTTTATTGCATTTCATGTGTGAATGTTATGTTATTTTGTAATAAAAAGCAGTTTGAAATGTTTGGGTAGTAATGATAAGACTCGTGTCTATGCTTTGATGAGGAAAATCGATACTATCATATGATCTATGTACAGATGTCGGATACTGTTCAGTGATCTTTGCTTCTGCTGTGTGTAGTAGTAAGCATTATTTCCATGTCACGTGGTCACGTGGTTCCTAGCATAAAATCAAATCATTACGATGCTTTTCACTAAATATAGCAGGATAAAGGTCAAAACTCGGATTTAGCTAACCTATACATATAAACAGCTGTTGTCGGCTAAATATATACAAAAACAATTCTTTTAGACATGAATAGAACAATGAGTCAAAGATAACGTATTGCATGTAAACATATTAAGTCGGTATCACAGTAAAATATAACCACGAATATCCTCTGTCGCCTCCATTATCGTAAAAAAGGCAAAAAGCAATTTTATTCAGACATCTCCATACTATCGAGACAAAACAGCAGCGATATTACATTAAAGGCACGTTGCTGGGGAGACTGTTATTACGACTGTAATTGAAAGAAGCAATTTTTAGCCTATCAAACACGTGACACACGTTGTTGGCTACCTCTGTTCTGTTTTCTACAGACGTCTTTGCTAAGACAACATGTTCATGTTCTTTCCGAGAAAAATGTGTCAATGTCTTGTAAAAGGCAACTTCCATTATCATTAATGTCCATAACTTGTTATCTTAGAAATCTTGTCATATGCTCGGTATTAAAATAGAATACATGATTTGCAGAAAGTTAGATTTCTCGAAGTTTGGGTGAGTTTCCCATTATCCAAAAATGTTTAACAGTACTTTGTATATTTATAATGTTAAGTTTGCCGGAGAAATTATCTTTATTTATAAATATATCTGGTGTTATGTAAATATACACAATTCACTCTGTCACAAAAAAAAACTGTTTTTAAGGAGGTGTCAGTGGATTGGCTCAAGTACAAAGTATCATAAACTAGCAATAAGGTATGTGTCATTCATTTATGTCATTAACACCGAATGGTGTTTTGTCATATCCGTACAATAATGAAGCAGCGGTTATATCCGCAAATCGTCTATCCAATGACAGTCGCGGCTCTGAAAACACATAAGCATGACAGTGAAAACGCCTGAGCTTTTGTAAAATAATGACAACTTTGCATTTTACGATGACTAAAATACAACTGTCATTTATCCAAGTGTAACATTCATAACTTCATAACTTTTACAAATTACTAAGAAAACAGGCTCATATAGAGATGTCACTGCAATAGGTGTTTGGAAATGTATTTTACCATGTACACCATTGACTGCATCGAGGACAAACGCGGAAAAAGAATTCCCTGCTGGTTTTAATGGACGAAAGACATGCAAACAACTGCTTGTTTTTACCTACAAATTGAAGAGAAACTCCAACATACGCAAACATGTTTGTAGAGCATGTACGACTACTTACTCTTTTGTTATCTCGCAGATGTACCGCAACGCTCTGTGACATGAGTTGTCGTTCCATGACGCGCTACGAAGGAGCTCAACACAGTTCTCGTCACCATGGGAGTTACTAGGAGGCGTTCCAAAGTTTGTGAAGCTTACCCTCCGCCCGTCTGACCACCATCGCCATTCCCCTTCTACCATGAGGTCGTTGGCGCCCATCCAAAACTCACCTGCAAGAAGAGGGGAGTCACGTTTATGAGCTCATGTTTTTAAATTAGAGATTTTTCCTCTTTAACACATTTTATCTCCTAGTCATAAACATTTGCATAAAACATTGACATTTCACCAGTCCATATTTGTATCTGAGTTTTAATTTTTGTTGATTATATAAAATTGTACCGAAAATATAATATTAAAGACTCTCAAGACGTATCACAAAAACAGCAACAATAACATCATCGAATACACAATATATTACAGAAGTTTCGAACTACCGTGATATTCGACGGCTTTGGCTCCCAAGAAATTATTCTCCACGGCATCATCAATCTCTGCAAGAAAGCCTCTGTAGTGCTGGCAGACACGCTGAAAAATAATGTAAACAGTATAAACCAATGTGGTGTTAACAGCTACATTTCGCATACTCATTCCAACAGCGACAATGCCAGTTGAAATTATTACTTTTTCGTCAGCAACCCTAAATATTCTGTCACGTGGTCAGATCCGAACAGAGTAAAGCATACAACCATGGCCTTGACGGCTCTTTACTGCCGCTAAACGTCATCAGTCAAACTCGATGGACTGATAGTACACGCCATTTTACTAGCATTGCTCCATCAAATTGGATTCTCTTATGACAGTTCGCGACTTATTCACTATAAGGGGTAAACTACCTGCAACTATCTGGTTGTTTTAAATAAGGGGTTAAGCACGATTCATTTGATGTGTGTTAGCTTTTCGATATGTTAATATAAGTCGTAAATTTCAAAATGACCCGACGAAGAAGAGACCGAGATGTTGGACGATGTTGATCGTGGACTGTTGGCGTTTGTTGCGGTTTGGACTGATGACATCGGCAGTGGAAACGCAGTATGAACAAAGACGTAAATTATCCATCCTGACATTTAAACTTTTACAAACCTGGGCATCAATCCAGGTCTCAGTGTCGTGGCTGAAGTGGTAGCAGAATTGACCGTGATTTACAAACCCGTCCGGGCACTGTCCGAAGACTAAAATAATAATAATAATAATAATAATAATAATAATAATAATAATAATAAAAATAATAATTATAACAACAACAATAATAATTTCAGCAGCTGCAGTGTAGTAGAATCGTTATTATCAATGATCTGTGCAAATACCAAAATAATTAATTGTAATATTGGAACTTTAAATAATTATACTAGCTTATTATAATCCAAACTTACCTATACAATGACATGCTTACATGTAACACATTTAATGCAAAACTAGCTTAAATATTTTATAATTGTATCCAATAACTGCATACATTGGGTCACGTTCCATTCCTTGAAAACAAATCGCATGTGAGCAATATTTAAAGAGGTAGAAGTTGAAAAAAAATCTTTACTTGCCAAAATTAAAACCACACAGCAGGAACACAAACGGAGCTACTGGTAACATTTCTTTATCTTTTTTGGTGAACACACATAGTCCTTATGTCCCCATTTATAAGTGCAGAGAAGATAAGACTTTGCCGTTAACTTGCCAAACCACCAGTCCATTTGAACGCGATTATGCACGGGGTCACTTGTTTACAGTTCATAAAATTATGCTATATTTGTAATATTAGTGGTGTTTTTATGCATCACAATGGCCAGTGGTAAGTAGTAAAGAAAGTAAAATATTTATTTAATTGATTGATGGGTTTGTTGGCTATCAGCATATCTCCCGTTTCCGAAGATAAATTACTTATAGTGCTGCCTCTGCTGTGTGTATCATGCCGTGAGCACCTTGAATGATACCACTCTCAGTCATATTATACTGACATTGAGCCGCCCAATGCCCTCATACTTGCTTGAATGTAAGGTTACTAGCTACACTACATGGCTGGTAAACCGCAGCTTTGTTTATGACTATTATGTAAAAAACATACAGTTTATATAGTCATTTTACAAAAAAGGAAATATGACAAAGTTCAATGTGCATTCCATCATATTATATTATCTATGTATCTGTAAATATAATTTCTTCTCAGTTTCAGTCTAAAGATGCTTAACTAAACTGTTAGTTCTTTAATTTCCTTTAATTATTGCTTAAGTTATGACTCTCTTTAGAAATCCGAAAAAAAAACTCGTTCATCAATCCCATTTATACAACTTATTTCAGTCCAGCATGGCGAACATTGATTTGGTTAACAGCTTAATGTTATACTTACAAAATTATGTTTCCAATAGAATTAAATCCAAATAAATCTACCGATGCGTTTCATTTAAAAAGTATATATAGGACTTCGAAATCAATGATAAAATAACCGCACATCTGACATCATCCAAATAGGCATCAGCATTAATCAGCACCATTTTATGTGTAAATCAGCACCATTTTGTGTAAATCAGCACCATCTTGTGTGTAAAATCCGTATTATGATTCAACACCAAGCCATCAGAATTGTATTCACAGTATCTCATGCAAGAGTTAAAATGTTGATTTAAAAGGCTTATGAGGTGTATTTCGTTTATGTAGAGTGAACATGTTCCTGACATTAGCTAACAGGTGTAAAAAAATTATATTCACCATGGATTGTTGATCTACATATTCACTTTCTTTTGAACTATAATGGATGACATTTTAATTGAACACGTTCATAATAGTCTCAAGTTGTTTAGACGTGGGCTTTAATACGAACTTAATTATAAGCTTACATCTGTAAAACGTGAAGCAGTATTATTAGCTAGTTATCATAGTCGTGAAAGCTGGACCAAATTGGCTACTTTTTCATTAGGCACTTTAGAGGCTAGTTGGCGCTTGGGTGACACATCAGATGCACTGTTTGAAAATGAAGAATTTCGCTTGATATACTTACTGATTTATTTTTCTAAACATATCATGCAATACATTTGTATAGCTAAGAAAAACATATTGTTGTTATATCAATCCTCATGCAATACTCAATCATTTATAGAGAAGCCAGCAAAACCTTAACCTTTAACAATTCCTTTCCTCGACCAAATTTATTATAAAAGCGGGACCTCTAATAGTTGTAAAACCACTGACGCAAAAGCAGAACACATCGGGCATGTCATTGAATGAATTGCCTCTTTTCATTTTCGCACTAACAAGGACCGTCTTCATAAAATATAGTTACCAAACACGACAGCTTGTGTCATTTAGATTCGTGTTTCCATGGTCATTACGTGACGGAAGTGATAATCATTTTCTTCCCCACAAAATCGAAACCTTAAACATATGAGAGAAGTAATTCTTTGTATGTCAAAATAAAGCGACACATGTCTGATGCAAATTTGAAAGCATATCATTATTTATGCGTTTGGAATTTATGTTCTGAACTTCGTTGCGTTTTAAAGATGCATGGGTTTATTACATGATCGGTGATTTCACACTAAGGATTTACACAACCCCAATCGTGATCAACAAGTCACTTTGTTGTTGTTGTTTAACTTAGCACAGTACGTTTAATGAACATATTTAGCATATGTGACAGGCCATCGGAGAATGGATCCATAAGACGTATCTTGCAAATTAATTTATGTCTCTGTCGATAACTCTCCAGTAGCAATCTCTAGAAACTGAGTGGGTATGAATTATCATATAAGATCGTTAATAAACCGCGTTTATGTCTCAGATTAAACCATTTGCTTACTAATAGTTTTATTGTAAAGTAGAAAATAAACACATCACCATATGAGACTATATAGTTACAAATATACTTCTAAAACCAGCTACCATGAATTTAAAAAAAAATCGAAGGCCAAGAGCAGAATCTTCAAATCGAAATGCACAACAGAATATGCGTGTTTGACTGATACGTTTCCTAATATCAATTCATTACAGCAACCATTTTAGACGTGATCTGGCAATTACTTGCGAGGTTTGCACTAAGCATGTCTATCATTTCCGTAATAAAAATAAAGAAATATTTGCATTCTCCGAATTGTCTTGCCTATTTCCTTCTTTCCATGTATATCTATTTTACTATTGCATTCTGTAAGCCGTTTTATAAGCTACCTTAAAGGCTGGTATACTTTATCCCGAATAACAAAACACAATTTCTGTTATTAAAGATATTCGTTAAAACCTTCTTCTAAAGCTAAAAAATCTTCTTATAGTTACCACATCTCTAGTTTCCTGTCAAGTTTCCAAGAATTTTAAGCTGCCCCTGTATAACTGATCTTCATATTAAGTACTTTTCTTGGCTTACTTCTTAACTTAATGCAATGCCCAGAAAATTCACTAAATGTTTGACAATACCCGTTGTGGAGTTATAATAGTTACGCTCCTGTAAATGTACAAACCACAATCAGGGGAATTGCTTTCACTTATGCCCACATCAAAACCCGTAATCCTGCTGAATATTTTTTCCAGTAAGAGATATATGTATAATACAAGAGATTAATTTTAATCAATTCTTAAACAGAAATAATTATTTGCATTTGACTTAACTGGATCCGAGATAAGTTTTGTTTTATTGCCAAATAGTCCAGATGAATACCACATACAACGTAAGTATTTTATGTGAAACATAGCAACATATACATCAGTAGTTCATCAGCTTGGTTTGACTAAATCTATGTGATGTCACTCACTGAAGAAGTCTACAGCTGTGCAGACGAAAATCCTGAGGTAGGAATAAGTTTTGTGCTTGTGACAAAATAACTTACATAGCTTGATAACTACTTGGTATTTGAAGGAGCACTTCGTCGATTGTCATTTAATAAAATTTACTACAGTAACTGTGTTTGCAACGATTTAAAGTGTGACTATCTCGGGACAGAAAAACAGAAATATGACAAGGTGTCATTCGTATTAAATCATATATTAACATTTGACAACAAGGTATAAGATAAAAAAAACACTTATAAAAGACATAAATTAGTCGCGTATATAAACGCATTTTATCTTAAACTAGTAAATTACAAAGTTCTCAGTTTATAGCAGATAAAGCAATGCAATGACTATGAAGTGCAACAATTAAACTCTGAGGTCAATTCGGAGTATCAAAGAATTATAAGAAAATGGCAATGAAAAGGATGAGACTCAGTTTAAAGAAACTAGGTGCGGGTGCTAAAAATACTAAGGGACACATTTACACAATAGAGTAATGACGTTAACTATCTAACATAAACTATACTATCTATATATTACAAGGGATGAGAGATACAATCTTTACGTGCCTCATATTTTAATACAACAACAAAACATGTAAAGTCTCCTTAGGTTCATATCCAGAAGGACTCACTTTTTCTAAAACCCGGTAGATAATATTGGCCATAAGAAAACGGTACATTCGTCTTCTTGTTATCACGTGTTTATTTAACTCGACATAACAATTCAACGTTGCTCTTGTCAGGAAATGTTTTCGGTAGCCGTTGAGAATTTATTATTTCATTTCCAGGTAAAATCAGTATTTTAACAAACGTGCTTTACTATGCAGTTCAAATGTCACAGATATGGGCAACGATTTAGCTTAATTCGAACACTCATATTTATTTATCTCGTCTTGTGTACGACCAAATCACGCGTTGTTTTGAAATGGCAGTACTAAATGAATTTAAATTGTAGGCGTCATCTCTTTGCACAATATACAGAGCCTGCGAAAAATTTTGTTTTATAATAAAGGATAAAAGTATAAATTGCCTACATTTTCTTTAACTTAAAATCTCAAGAAAAAGCCAGGCCGTCACATTCCTTAACCGAGATGCAAATGCAGCATGGCATTGGTATTGGTCAATATTTAAGGTAGTGTTGCGTCAACAACTAATTTTATATCAATAAAGTAGAGTATACATTATACTGAACGAATAAACATGATAAACTTCCCTTCACTGGGATGTGTCTTATTTACTGCTAGGTGAATAAGTGTGTACATATGCAAAAACTATTAAATAATTTGTCCGTTTGCTTCCTTAAACAGGTTAATGTTAAAATATCACGACATATTTAGCCAACACAATATTGCTCCAACATATTTTAAGACATCGATATGCATTTTAAGACTAGAATGAAGGGGAATTATATGCGAGGAGACAGCCGGTACAGGCATATACTAGACATTAATGTTTTGCAACAAATGAAGTCTATTGTCTGTCCATTACAAATTATCCGATGTAAATTGGTGCTGACTTGGGCTTAATTTGTAAACTGTTTTCGTAGGTCAAGTACACAGTTTGTCGTTGAGAAATGTATTTTTTGGAAATAAAATTAAAACGACAGATTCTCAATATATATTTGGTATATTCAGAAGATGTTTCAAGGAATATTAACCAAATATAAACACTAAAACTATCAAATACTCATTAAGTTAAAAGGCACCCTCTTATAAACATAAATGTATGGAGATCGATGCAGATTTATCATATAAGTAATTTTTGCTGAACAGTACACAAGCGAAAGCCATGTTGTGAAATGCACGCAGTTGTAAACCGCTGATTTTTACATTTACTTTGATTTCTTTTTAAATAATTAGTATTCACAGCTTTGTGTATCGAGCACTGAAAGTTTGGTGAATATACAAAATTGTGTTTTTTAAGGTTTAGAGAGACTGAAGTAAGTATCACAAACACTTTAATATATTTGTTATATTTTGGTGACATCGTATCTTTTTTAAGGTCATACCACGTATGCACCAAATTTGGATAATTCGTACGGCATTGTTTAATTAAGCTGGTGTTGTTCACATCTGTTGTTGTGTTGCCATAGACATTTAAAAGTGCCATTCGCGCTCAGAAAACTTACACATTTAATCAGTAAATAATACAATATTTTCTTAACATTTTTATTTAAAAAAGCAGATGAAGTAATACTAAATGATACTATGGTTGATATGATTAGCGTTCTGGTATATCATTTACGGCGACTATGATGCTCAGTATCAACATTTCCTAGTAATATACAGTCGGTCGCTTCAGGTATTGGTCTAAAGGAGAAAATGAAGCATAAATATATCGAGGCAGGTCTGCAGTGGACACTTGTAAGTATGTGAAAAAAAAACATTTTAAAATATGTTTCTCGTGTGAATGATATTTTCAAATGTATATGCGGTATTAATCTGGTTTTATTGATAAACTATTCAATGTAATGAGCTTTTAATACTCATAGAATTAGAATAACAGTAGAGCCATGTTTTATTAACATCAAGATATTTTATTGCATTTCATGTGTGAATGTTATGTCATTTTGTAATAAAAACAGTTTGGATTGTTTTTGAGTATTAAAGATAAGACTTGTGTTTATGCTTTGATGAGGCAAATCGATACTATCATTTGACCTATTTAAAGCTGTCGGATACTTTCCTGCGCTCTTTGCTTCTGCTGTGTGTAGTAGTAAGCATTACATGTATTTCCATGTCACGTGGTCACGTGGTTCCTCGCATAAAATCAAATCATTATGATGCTTTTCAATAAATATAGTAGGCTAAAGGTCAAAAGTCAGCTAACCTATACATATAAACAGCTGTTATCGGCTTAACATAATATTATACAAAAGAAAAAACAATTCTTTCAGACATGACTAGAACCATGAGTTTAAGATAACGTATTGCATGCTAACCTTATTAAGTCGGTATCACAGTGAAATATAACCACGAATATTCTCTGTCGCCTTCATTATCGCAAAACGGCAAAAGGCAATTTTATTTGGACATATCCATACTATCGAGTACTAAACAGCTGCGATAGTCCATTAAAAGCACGCGTCTGGGGAAACTGTTATTACGACTGTAATTGAAAGAAGCAATTTTTAGCCTATCAAACACGTGACACACGTTGTTGGCTACCTCTGTTCAGTTGTCTACAGACTTCTTTGCTAAGACATCATGTTCATGTTCTTTCCGAGAAAAATGTGCCAATGTCTTGTAAAAGGCAACTTCCATTATCATTAATTTCCATAACTTGTTTTCCTAGAAATCTTGGTTTATGCTCGGTATTAAAATAGAATACATGATTTGCAGAAAGTTAGATTTCTCGAAGTTTGGGTGAGTTTCCCATTGTCCAAAAATGATTTACAGTACTTTGTATAATTATAATGTTAAGTTTTCCGGAAATATCATCTTAAGCTATGAAGATATCTGGTGTAAAAATACACAATTTACTCTGTCACAAAATGTGTCTGTAGTTTGGCTCAAGTTCAAAGTATCACCATGCCGATGAAGAAAACATAAACTGGAAATAAGAAATGCGTCATTTATTTATGTCATTAATACCGAATTATGGTTTGTCAGATCAGTAAAATAATGGAGCAGTGGTTATATCAGCAAATCGTCTACCTAATGACAGTCGCTGCTCTGAAACACATAAGCATGACAGTTAAACCGTTTGAGCTTTAGTAAACTAATGGCTCCTTTGCATTTTAAATAGACTAAAATATAACTGTCATTTACCCAAGTGTAACATTCATAACTTCATAAATTTTACAACACTATATAGAAAACACGCTTGTATAGAAATGTCTCTGAAACAGGCGTATGGAAATGTATTTTACCCTGTAAGCAATTGACTACAGCGAGGACATTTGCGAAAAAAGAAGCCTTCTCTGCTGGTTTTAATGGACTAAAGACATGCAAACTATTGTCTGTTTTTACTGACAGATTGTCATGAAACTACAACACACGCAAACTCTTTTGTTATCTCGCAGATGTACCGCAACGCTTTGTGACATGAGTTGTCGTTCCAGGACGCGCTACGTAAGAGCTCAACACTTTTCTCGTCACCATTGGAGTTAATAGGGGGCGTTTCAAAGTTTGTGAAGCTTACCCTTCGACAGTCTAACCACCATCGCCATTCCCCTTCTACCATTAGGTCGTTGGCTCCTTTCCAAAACTCACCTGCAAGAAGAGAGGAATCACGTTTATGAGCTCATGTTTTTAAATTTGAGAGGTTGAGAATTTTTCTCTTTAACACATTTAATCTTCTTGTTATAAACATTTGCATAAAAAATATAAATTGTAACTGCTCCGAGATTTTTTTAACCGTTAAAAAGTTAAGCTAGCACATTCCCGTATCAAATAAAACTATTTTGAACCTTAAAGGCATATGAAACTGAAAGTGTGTGTTGGGGGGATGGGGGGGTGGTGGGGGGGGGATAGATCTGAGCCTTATTGATCATTCGCTGTTCAGTAAGGCCAGGTGCATCAAATGTGACTTCCCTTGTTTCAGTGCGTTTGACTGATATTTCACCAGTCCTTATTTGTATCTGGCTTTTACGTTTTGTTGATAATATAAAATTGTACTGAAAATATAATGATACAGACTCCTCAGTAGTAACACAAAAACAGCAACAATGACAACATCAAATACACAATATATTACAGAACTTCCAAGAAATTATTCTTCACGACATCATCAATCTCTGCAAGAAAGCCTTTGTAGTGCTGGCAGACACGCTGAAGAAATAATGTAAACAGTATTAAACAATGTGGACTTATCAGCTACATTTCGCAAAGGAATAGAGAAAACATGGGGTACCATAATGTTGCTACAGAAGAAACTTAAGTGGATGATTTTAGCCCATGGAAAACCCATTCAAACAGCGACAAAGCTAGTTGAAATTATTACTTTTTTCGTCAGCGACCCTAAATATTCTGTCACGTGGTCAGATCCGGACAGAATACAGCATATACCGGTTGCCTTGACTGTGCTTGACTGTCGCTAAGCTTCATCAGTCAAACTCGATGGACTGATTGTACACGCCATTTTACTAGCATTGCTCCATCAAATTGGATTCTCTCATGACAGTTCGCGACTTATTCACCATTAGGGGTAAACAACCTGCAACTTTCTGGTTGTTATAAATTAAGGGTTAAGTACGGGTCATTTAATGTGTGTGAGCTTTTCGATATATTAACAAAAGTCGTAAAAATTCAAAATGACCCGATGAAGAAGAGACCGAGAAGTTGGACGTGTTGATCGTGGACTGTTGACGTTTGTGGCGGTTTGGACAGATAACATCGGCAGTGGAAACGCAGTATGAACATAAACGTAAATTATCCTGACATTTAAACTTTTACAAAACTGGGCATCAATCCAGGTCTCAGTGTCGTGGCTGAAGTGGTAACAGAATTGACCGTGATTTACAAACCCGTCAGGGCACTGTCCGTAGACTAAAATAATAATAATAATAATAATAATAATAATAATAATAATAATAATAATAATAATAATAATAATAACACATCCAACAGTATCTTAAATATCCATTTGTTGTAGATACTTACATAGTAAAGCATGCCAGATGTTTGCTTCCAGTGTCGGATCTGGTGTGTTCAAACTCTGCATGGATAGTCTCTTTAAAGTTTTATGTTGGTTTTATTTTATTTAATTAAACATGTTTAAAGTTTGATAAATGTTATCAATTATTATCTATGTATCTTTTAATTTCTTTTCAGTTTCTGTCTGAAGATGCTTAACTTAACTGTTACTTCTTTAATTACGTTTAATTGTTGTTTAAGTTTTGACTCTCCTTAGAAATCCGAAAAAATCTTGTTCATCAATCTCATTCATACAACTTATTTTAGTCCTGCATGGCGAAAATCGCCTATTTGGTTTAATAAATAAATCTAATAATAAATCTACCGATGCGTATCATTTTAATTATAAATATAGGAAAACAAAATCAATGGTAAAATAACCGCCCATCTGACATCATCCAAATAGGCATAATAATTAATCAGCACCATGTTGTGTGTAATCAGCACCAATTTGTATAAAATCAGCACCATTTTGTGTAAATCAGCACCATCTTGTGTGTAAAATCCGTATTATGAATCAACATCAAGCCATCAGAATTTTATTCACAGTATCTCATTCAAGAGTTAAAAAATTGATTTAAAAACTTATGAGGTGTATTTCGTTTATATAGAATTAAAATGTTCCTGACAACAGCTTACAGGTGCGAATGAAATATATTCACCATGGCTTGTTGATCTACATATTCATTTTCTTTTGAACTATAATGGATGACATTTTAATTGAACACGTTCGTAATATTCTCAAATTGTTTACACATGGGCTTTAATACGAGCGTAATTATAAGCTTTTATTTGTAAAACGTGCAAACTAGAAAGAGCATTATGAGTCAGCTATCATAGTCGTGAAAGCTGGACCAAAGTGTTTACCCATTTCTTTAGGCACTTTAAAGCCTAGTTGGCGCTTGGGTGACACACATCATATGCACAGTTTTTCAAATAAATAATATTTCGCTTAATATACTTAGAGAATTATTTTTCTAAACATTTTATGCAATACATTTGTAGCTAAAAAACCTATGTTGTTATACCGAGCCTCATGCAATACTCAATCATTTATAGAGAAGCCAGCGAAACTAGGACGGTTACGTTTTCACATATTCTTCGATCTATAACATGCATAATATTTTGTTTACAAAACCTTAACCTTTGACAGTTCCTTTCCATGACTTAATTTATAATAAATGCGTGACCTCTAATACCTGTAAACCCACTGACCCTTTGGGGTTACTAAGAGGCAAAGTGACTGGATCATATGCAAAAGCAGAACACATCGGGCATGTCATTGACTGGCTTCTTTTCCTTCTCGCACTAATACGGGCCGTGTTTATAAAATACAGTTAACAAACACTACACCATGTGTCATTTACATTCCTGTTTGCATGATCATTAAGTAATTTTTGTATGTAAATATAAAGCGACACAGGTCTGCTTTATATTTGAAAGCATATCATTATTTATGCGTTTGAGAATTATGTTCTGAATTTTATTGTATTTTACAAATGCATGGGTTCATGACATGATCAGTGATATTACTCTAATGACTTACACCACCCCTATCGTGCTCAACAAGTCACTTTGTTGTTGTTGTTGTTTTTATTTTAGCACGCTAAGTTTAATGGAAACATTTAGCATATGTGACATGCCATCGGCGTGTGGATGCACAGGAAGTATCTTGCAAAAGAATTATGTCTCTGTCGATAACCCTCCAATAGCAATCTCTAGAAACTAATTGGGTATTCATATTATATATGATCGTCAATAAAATGCGTTTATGCCTCAGATTAAATCATTTGCTTTCTTTATTGTAAAGTAGAAAATAAATACATGACTAAATGGCTAAAACCAGCTGCAATGAATTTAAGAAATCGAAGGCCAAGAGCAGAATCTTCAACTTGAAATGTACAACAGAATGTGCGTGTTTGACTGATAAGTTTCATGATATTAATTCATTACAGCAACCGTTTAAGACGTGAACTGGCAATTACTTGCGAGGTCTGCACAAAGCATGTCTATCATTTCCGTAATAATAATAAAAAATAACTTAATTTGCATTTTCCGGAATTCTCTGGCCTTTCTTTCCATGTATACCTTTTGTACTATTACATTCTGTAAGCTGTTTTGCAAGCTACCTTAAAGGCTGGTATACTTTATCCCGAATAGCAAAACACAATGTCTGTTATTAAAGACCTTCGTTAAAACCGGTTTCATCTTCATATAGTTACCACATTTTTCATTTTCTGTCAAGTTTCCAAGAATTTTAAGCTGCCCGTTTATTAACTGATCTTCATACTAAGTACTTTTCTTGGCTTACTTTTTAACTTAATGCAATTCCCAGAAGACTCACTAAATGTTTGACAATACCCGTTGTGGAGGTATAATAATTAAGCTCCTGTAATATGTACAAGCCACACTCTGGGGAATTGCTTTACGCATACATCAAAACTTGTAATCCTGCTGAATAATTTTACTGGTTAGAGATATATGTATAATACAAGAGATTCTTTTTAATCAATTCTTTAATAGAAATAATAAGTTGCATTTGACTTAAATGGATCTGAGTTATTTTTTAAAGTAGAAATAGTCCAAATGAACAGATATACAGAAATATGACTAGGTGCCAATCGTATTGAAATATATATTAACATTGGACATGAAGACACTAGATAGAAAACAAACATAAAAAACATAAATTTGTCGCATATATAAACTCATTTTACTTAAAAGAGTAAATTAAGTTCTTTATTTATAGCAGGTAAAGCAATGCAATGACTATGAAGTGCAACAATAAAACACTAAGGTAAATTTGGAGTATCAAAGAATTATAAGAAAATGGCAATGAAAAGGATGAGAACAATTAGTTTAAAGAAACTAGGTGCGAGTGCTAAAAATACTAAGAAACACATTTACACATTAGAAAAATGATGTCAACTATCAAATATAAACTATAAAATCTATATGACATGGGATGAATAATACAACCTTTATGTTCGGGGCGATGTCTAATTTCCCGAAAATAATAACGAAATCGATGAAACTAGTTAATGTTAATTCCCCATGTTGAACACTCTGCCCTTTTCAGTCCAAAATTATCTCCCTTATGTAAGAATACAAACTGGATTATCTCCCTTCATTATATACTGGACATCTTATTAAAACAGTCTGATCTATTCGGAACATACTCCCCCTCTTTGATATATTTTATCAACATAAACCCTTAAACAATACATCAAATGCAAAGTAAAACAGTGTTCAATAAACTCTTAACATTTAACTTTAAATGATTAGCAACTGCCTGTCACATGCTTAGAGCACATACATTAAATGCAACAAAATTGTGTATACTGTTAAGCAACGGTTTCTTCATTTATAATTATGACGATGATTTCAGCTTATCTATACGTCAATGCTGTCAATAGAAACATAGGCCAAAAAATAAGATGGCTTACTAAATTGACTGATATACATAATGATTACAATAAACTATGAGAACTACAACACAACAATTGTTTCCATTTTTTAACACAAGGCATACATTGAAATAGACGCTTAGCGGATAATTATGCTCCTTAATAGCAATCCATTTTAAAATACCATTGTCTATGACTTTAGGGATTATTATGCCCCTTTAACACCTCATTTACTGATAACTAAAACTATCTAGTCACACAGAATCATCGGAGATATCTGACACTCAGTTTTTACAGCATTAAATGGACACAACTTTGATATTGGTCATATAACCTATTCCGCAGTGTCAACAAGAATTTTTACAGCACGGACATGTTGGTCGTTACCCTTGTAGACTTCGATAACCCTGGCTAAAGGTCACTGACCTCTCGGTGTATCTGGTGAAATTATCAACACAATGTCATACACCTCTATATCACGGTTTTCACTGACCCATTTTTTACTTGATGCAAAACTCGGTAATCATTCGGTCAACCAACGCTGCAAGAAATGATGTACAAGTTCCTGCACTCTTCGCCACCTTTTTGTCGGACTATAGCTGACGTTGTCAACGGATATGGTGCCAGTTGTCCACCCATTTCTTAATACAGGAAGTGATTTGGTGTCAACGGAGCTGCATCCGCCGGATGTGAATATGGACATTCTACCAGCCTGGAGTTAATTAGTGACTCTGCTCCTGTTATCGCGGTCATAAGTTCTTCGTCACTGGCATTTGCACCTCGAAGAATTGCATACATGGCACGCTTTGCAGCTTTGATCATTATCTCGTGTGCTCCGCCCCAATGTGGCACTAGTGCTGGATTAAACTGCCACTTAATTCCTTCATGAGCAGATTTTGAAACAATTTTGACTGTGTCCATAGCCAAAACTTTAAGTTCTCTATCTGCCCCGATAAAGTTTGTACCTCTCTCAGACAACACGTTCACTGGAACACCTCTCCTGTTTGTAAATCTAGAGAATGGGCTTCCGTAGTCTATTGCTGTATGAGAGAATGTTCTTAGTGGCATACTTAGTCTGATAGCTGGGAGGGGTGCCATGATCTGAGTTGCTGTCTTTGCATTCGACGATGACATTCTATGCATGCTCTTTCTACCCTATGTATTTCTTCTCTCGGATGCACAACCTAGCATCTTGCTAATAAGGCGGCTAATGAATCATTTGTTCCGCAATGTTTTCTCAGCTCATGAAAGTGCCTCACAATAAAAAATGTTATGTTTTTGCTAATCAAAAAATAGGGTAACAAACGGATGCGGTAGAAATTCTGCGTTCACTAATCGACTGTTTGCTCTTAATATGCATTCTTCATCAAGAACTGGATTCAATATGACAATTTTGCTCTTTGAAGACTGTTTACCAGTTTTTCTGATGACTTGGATTTTCCTTGTGAATTCCTCATATTAGGCTTGACTAATCAATTTGTATTCACTGTCTCAAATTTCATCTGAGTTCATTGGACCACATATTTTCGTTTTCATACAATTGTTGAAGAAACGATACACTCATCCCTGTACTCGCTCTAACTTCATCCATTTGGAAAAGTGTCTCGGATCCAGCCTCCAAGAGGCATCAGTGATTTGCTCCACGGAGACAAAGCAAACTGACTGTTCTGTCTTCTTCACTTTCTCCACTGCCTCACATTTTATTTCGACTCTATTTTCAGGCCATTCACCTTCAACAGTTCTGAGAAATGGTCCGTACGTCAAAACTAGCTCATTGCTTAGATCATAAGCAGTCATTCCTCGACTGATAATGTCAGCTGGGTTTCTCTCTGATGGTACATAGCGCCACTGTGCTGGTGTTGTTGAACTCTGTATCTCCTCATCTCTTTTCGCGAAAAACGGCTTCAAATGTCTACTATGGTTTCTAATCAAATACAGAACGTACATACTGTCCGACCAGAATGTTGCACTTTCGATTGAGAGAAGGCAATTATTCACTAGATAAATCTATGTGTGAAGCCAGGTCTTCAGTTAGAATGTGTTCATGTACTTCCAGAAAGACACCCACTTTCGCACATGCATTCCTGCTTTACTCCACAGCTCCTTTAGTTCACTATACAATTTCTGTCCCTTTACTTCCGTTGCAACTGAATCAAAATTGTTAAGCCCAAGCTCTGAGGTTACATCTTGTTTCAAGTATGTCTTGATGCTTCCATCACCTAGCAACACATTCACCTTTATTTTAATATCTTACGACTGGCGAAGTTCTGACAGCAATATAATACTTCTTGTGATTACTAGCCATAGTTGTTTCTGATGGAATGAACTCTGGTGCAGCCTGATTTAGGCTGTAATTTGACATTTCATGTAACAGCCTGTTATGCGTTTTTCCACACCCATTTATTACACATTTTCTTGACTTTGGCACCTGTTTTTTCCATGTGGCCTCCGTAACACAACATCATTTTTTATTTTGTTTCATCTATCTTCTATTGTGAGTGCTTTGAACATGTCTCATTCCCAGATAGTGTGCTTTTCTTTACAGACTTTTCATTGTGGCTTTGGGTAGGTTTGCTCTTTTCCATTCACGAAAAATGTTCTGTATACTTTTGGGTTGCTTGTTTCTGAGTGTAATCGTCACTTACACTTATTTTTGTCCTGAACCAAGCCGTTGATTTTTTTATTTGCTATCGTCATATACTTAGATTTCTGATTCCAATGTCAGAGTATCTCGACACTTTCATTTTTACCATTCTCCTGGATCCATCTATGATGTTTAGATTACATTGATTAAGGCATTTGTCTTTGCAATTGTAGGTACAGTAAACTATCCCCTTAGTCTTCTTCCTCATTGGCTTCAAAATTACTTTCGAAGCTTTCTATTGCTGCTTCTTAATTCGCAGCTGAGTGCCCAAGATTTTCAATAGGAGTAGAGCTTCCCCTTTAAGATACTGTCTTAACGGTAAAAGCTTGTATTCCTGCGATGTAGAGGCTTTATCTATGCATGCTTCAAAAGCAGCCTTTCATGAGGCATACTTAAGTTTATCGCCATCAATGATAGGAATGGGCACTCGTTTTATCTGTCTCCACATGTCAGTACCGAGCTGCTTCTTTGGATCTTTAGTACAACTTAAACCACTGGTACTTTTTGTTAACCGCATTGCCTCATGAATTTTTTCATGTGTTTGACTGTATTCAGTGTTTATAATTTCAATTCACTTTGAATCTTATGAATATTTCCTGAATCTTTTGCTTCTTTATAAGCAACACAAAGCTTTTCAAAAGTCAAAGAAACGTCATCTAAAGCCCTATCAAACGCATCTTGCAAATGTCTAATTTCTATTTTGTCTAGTTCTTTAACATCATATACTGAATTTAATAGTTTATATTTGGTTTAAGTAAATGAGGTCTTGCACTTTGCCTTATGTATCTTGAGTTCAAAAAATATTATCCTCCAAATTTCCCGATTCTGCCATGGTCGAATTTGCATTGGTCCTTATCCTTCGATCTAGTTCGTACGTGCAGTGGTCCGAGCGATGCTAAAGTTTTGCGCCGATAAACACTAACCAGTCGACTGTCACTAATGTTTTTGTGTTCCTTTCACTTTCAACCTCGCTCTGCTACTAATTTATGTTCGGGACGATGTCTTATTTCACAAAAATAAAAAAGAAACTTGTCTATGTTTATTCACCATGCGGTTCGAACAAAACTTTCGGAACATTTTGCCCTTTTCATTACAAAATTATCTCCCTTATGTAAGAAATACAAATTGGAATATCTCCCTTCATTATATACTGCATATCGTATTTAAACAGTCTGATCTCTTCGGAACACTTTACATGAGTCATATTTTAATACAACAACAAACATGCAAAGTCTCTTAATGTTTATATCCAGTCGGACTCCCTTATTTAATACCCGGTAGATAATATTTGACATTGAAGTTACATTCGTCTTCTTGTTACCACGTGTTTATTTAGTTTAACGTATCAAATCAACGTTGCTCTTGTCAGGAATTTTTTGCCGGTAGCCGTTGAGAATTTATTTCCAGTTAAAATCTATTTTTAAACCAACGTGATTTGCTATATAATTCAAATATCAGACACATGTGCAGCGGTTAAGCTTTATTCGGACACTCATATTAATTTATCTCGTCTTGTGAACGATCAAAAATCAGGGGTTGTTTTGAAATGGCAGTACGAATTGTAATGGCAGTACAAAATGTACTTAAATAGTAGGCGTCATCTATTTGCACAATATGTAGAGTGTATGATATGATTTGTTTAATAATAAAGAAAAAAGTATAAATTGTCTTTCCTTTATCTTTAACTTGAAATCTCAAGAACAAAGCCAGGAGTCACATTCCTTAAACTAGTTGCAAATGCAACATATCATTTGTATTGTGATATATAAGGCTTTGTTGCATCAATTACTAAGTTTAGATCAATAAACTAGTGTAAAAATTATACTGAACGAATAAACATGATAAACATCCCCTCTCTGGGATGTGTATTATTTACTGCTAGGTGAATTAGTGTGTACATATGCAATAACTATTAAATAATTTGTCCGTTTACCTTTCTTAAACAGGCTAATGATAAAAATAAATCACGACAGTTTTTAGCAAGCTCTTACAATATAGGTCGTAAAGGAGGGGATTGTTCGACAAAGGATTAAAATATGGAGTTTCATAAGTTTCATAGTTCTATATTATAAATACAAAACGATATCTGCTATAACAAAATGTATATATATATATATATATATATATATATATATATATATATATATATATATATATATATATATATATATATATAGTATCTTCACCAAATTTAAAAAACTAAAACTATCAAATACACATTAAGTTAATAGGCACCGTCTTTTAACATAAAAGTATGACCGTCGATGCAATTTTATTATATTAGTAACTTTTGCTGAAGAGTAAACACACGAAAGCCAAGTTGTGAAATGCAAGCAGATGTAGACCGCTATTTGCTTTGTCTAATAGAGTTTCCGGTATTTTCTCATTTGTTAACTTGTGCCTGTCATTAACTGGCAGGTGTTTGTAAAACTTTAAACTAATATAGAAACAAATGTAAATGACTTAATATTCGCGCCTTTGCTGTCGCTGTAGTTTTTTTTTTGTTTCACAATAAAGTAGTAAATGGGACCAAAGGGATGCATTGGTTGTTATTCTCTACCGATATTATCATTCGATATTAACATTCGATATTAACATTCGATATTAACATTCGTGCTGCATTTCAGGATACACACCTTTAACGTTAAGCAGGAGTAAAGTCAATGTTCAAATAATAGTGTCATATTTTAAGCAAAACAAAAGCAAACTATACGATGAAGATACATTTGACACAGATTTGAATAGTGCCCTAGCTTAAATAGCAATATACCATAAAGGAATTTTTAGTTAATTTTCCCATAGCAATTAAATGCATTTGTGTATTCACCTCTACTCTTGTTGTTTCCTGTTCAAACTTGAATACTTTGTTAACATTTGAGATAACAACAACTTATAAAATGTAAAAAACAAAACGTCTTTTTGAGATTAACGAAAACAAAACCATTCAAATGTAAATAACCATTTATCTATATAGCCAATTGCATGACAAAAATTCACGCATGTTTTAAAACATATTTGAATTTGTGTACGTTCTACCACAAGCGGGCATTGTGAAAACCAAAGACCAGTTTAATGTGATTGGCTTTCACTTTATGTTTATACTGCAACACTCCAGCGAGAATGTTACCTAATTTATATCATATAGCTAGCTAACACCCTGTTAATCAAAGTACGAGTACTTCAAGTTATTCTTTAAACAAAAAGTTATCCATTGGTGTGTCATACTTTCATAACGATGAACATAATTTCCGTGTTTGTAGTAACAAGAATTTTATAACGCCCGATCTGTTTGTTTCCTATTTACAATATCAGGTCTTGATGGACCCCTCAAAGGTTATTCGCACACGTTTAATCAGCAAGGTTCTCTGTCTGCATGTAACGAATTTACTTTATGTCAAAGCGTGTTATTTATATTTAACAGGAAAACATTTCAAACATCATTCATGGTAAGCCATTTCATCTAAAACAGACAAATGTTTTTTCCGACCTTGCCTGTCCATTTTCTAATGTATAAAAATCAGAAAAATCTCTTTACAACTTTACCACTTGACCTCACATCAATCTGACACCGTAATAAGCGAGGTAAATTAATTATTCTCGTAATTAAGATCTCGAAGGCAATAGAAAATGGCCATAGGTTATTCTCAATGTCATTATAATGACCAGCGTGACTGTATAGGTCACGGCAATTTTAAAGATAAAGAAAATGTGGATACCTACCAAACGCACTAGTTATGTAACTTTGTACTAGTTTGTACAGTTGCATATATTTTAGAATCCCATGACTGATAGAATGAGATCTATAGGATGTAAACTAGGCTTTATTCTTTATTTATTTTTATTCGTATTACTTTTCACTTGGTTTGCACGTAAACACCTTTTTCATGTGCCTTTTAGAGTTTGACAACAATGTTACTTATGCATTATGGCGGTCGTAAAAAATCTCTCCTTGCATGTAATCTATGTTGTCATTTAATTCATCCTATTAGGATTTGTACGTGTATTTCCTCTGATAAACCTTGGACTTAGTTCCTTAATTCCATCTTCACACGAACAGGATGCTACAACCATTTATTCTTCTCTGGTCATGTTTTTCTTGATTCAAAAAGTTAATTTCACTTATAATCAACCATTTTTGATTAGTTTTTGAAATCGAAATAATACTCCTTTCTTTTCTAAACACTTTGGACTTAATTTTTAAATGACGTCACTACTTTCGACATGTAATATTAAAGAAAACATCAACCCTTGGACACTTTTGTATTCATATAGATCAGTATTCTTTTCAATGCTTGCATTTGAGACACCCATCAGGAAGTGCGAGGTTAAAGCTCGGTAAAACCGGTATAAGCACCCCTGTTGGCCCATATTGCCGACTGACCGTTCCAAGGCGGTAACTGTCGGGTTTGCTCTTTTAGTTAAATGACTCATAAAAAATTGTTCTTACTTTTCACTTGGCTTGCACGTGACACACCTTTGTCCTGTGCCTTTTCAGAGTTTGATATATGTTGCAATGCTCATAGGACTTAGTATATCCATATATTCTTATTTGTCTTAATTAGAATGTTTCGAAAAAACTTAAATTGCTGGTAAACACCACATTGCCATTATTTAGAGAGTAATATTATTTAATCATTTTTTAAGAACCAATAAATCGAACATTTACTATCCATTTTGGATTAGGGATTGAGATTTGCCGGCATTTTGCCGATACTGTGCGGCGAGATTTCCGTCATTTTAGCACAGGGGCGCTTATAAGGTGCCCAGTGTCTGAAACCGGCCGGTCCATTTTACTAACACCGACGTTTCAGGCGTAATGCTGTCCCCTTATCCCCTAGCGTTAGGAGGGAAGCCACTACCACCACTTTTAAAGTATTTGAATTAGCCTGGCCGACGCTCTACCACTTGGGTTCATTTTGGATTAACAAATGCAAGAATAACAAAGAAAACCCATTAAAGCCAAGCCACATTTGACATTTTTAATACTTTTTGTTGCGACTTTTTAAAAGTCAGTCTTAACAAATTAATATTAATGATTTATATTAAACGTCGTAAGACCTAGACATGCTATCAACTACAATGGCCCAAGTACTGATATGATGCCGTTTAATTGCTAAGAACAGTTATGGCAAGCTGTACAGGACGTTTATCATAAAACAACGAAAAGTGTGTTTTTTTCTGATTAATTGGTTTATTAGCATTTACTATACTGTACTGCTTATACAATGTCAACTTTTTAATCGTTAAAAGTTTCTGACGAGACCATAACTTGCCATACCTATCGGTCTTGGTAAAGAAATGCGTTATCGCCAATTGTTGTGAGGTTTTATTGTCTGAAATAGGATTCATATTATTATATCAACATTACACAATGTACGCGCTTATATCACCGAAATGTTTAAACTTTGTTGAAATGCATAATATGCCATCCTTTGTCATTTTAGTTATATTGCTCAAGTCATATATTAACGACACTACCAGATTAACAGTTAATCGACTTACAGCTCCAAAGCCACTCATATGATGGATTCGTGTTTTGGTCAGGGCAGGTACTTGCATGTAGGGAGGCGTGCCACCATAATGCGGTGCCCAGTTGGTTCTATCTGAAATAATTCTAAGATGTTCCACCACTAAAAATAAGTTGGACGTCGCCAATATGATAATAAATGTATCAGGTGCAACCAAACAGATGTTTATTATCTATCACACAACCGATTTTGGCTGCAAATGACTATTCCAGTGAGGAGAGAAATACGTATTTTCGGCTTTTCTCGTTAAAGCTCAGGTCAATACTCATACATATAATTTTGTTTAGTCAAAAATGTATGTTGTATAACAAACCCTAATTTTTGCATTACATGTCAGTTGTAATTTAGCTACACAGGACAAACATACGTGTAAACTGTTAACAAACCTTTCATGAACCCTATTCCTGTTCCAAATTTAGAAACGATTATATATGAACCAATCTTGATAAATGCAAGAGACTGTAGGTCAGTTAAAAAATGTCCAAAGTTTTGGTTCTACAATTGTGTATACAATGTGGAAAAACTTAAGGTAAGATTTAATCTTAATGTATCCTACATACTTGTGCCTTAAAATTATACATTTTTCAATTATCTTATCTGGAACACAATAGCCCTAAATTATATTTTCTAAAATATTATTTTTCTACATGATAAAGATAAATTATGCCAAGAGTCACCAATACAAAAAAACAACATGGACTGGACTGCTGGACGAGCCTCGTGTCAGCCTCGCTGACGAATATCACCGGTTGGGCGAGGACGGACTCTCTGCCGAGCAGCAGTTTGGACTCGGAATCCAACTTTTAATCTGACATGGACACTGACTGGCTCAAATTTGGAGGATACTGAGGAGGAGGCAAAGAGTGTCAAGGGCCCGCGAACATCAACACAATTGAACAAAAATAACATCATTAATTAAATTCTTGAAAAAGGGAAACCAACCAACACTACCAACAAACCGATATAACTAGATTCGGTTGTATGGACATTTGTAGTATAAAACTGTTGCAAGATGAAAAACAAGAATTTGGGATCGTCGGGGATTAGATCTCTTGAAACCGCGTTCTCTAACATTAGTAATGCCCATTTTTCTTCACAAAAATTATAAACATATAGTTACAAAGGACAACTGTACCTATCATATTACTGCATACTTGTTATGCCTTATCATTTAAACGGCCCAAGTACAAGTACAATGTTGCGGAATCGCAAACTGCCAGCGTGTGCGTTGCAGACGTCACTGTTTAAGTGATAATACAAAAAATACTTACCTCAAATTCGTCCATCACGTAAACAATCCTTTGTTTCTACGCGCCAACATGATACAAGACGAGGATTTTTTATTCAACGCTCACATTCATAAATGTTAACATGAATTCATTAATTTATGGAAACAGTTGCATAAATCCGACGTCATTTTTGTCATTGTTCTTTTTTAATGTTAAGGGCCAAAATTTAAATAAAATAGGTGTCATTCATCGCGTCTGTGGGAAGAACGTATTGTTGTGTGTGTTGGCCCTAAGAGGTCATATATTTAAGTGAAAAATATAGTACTTCCTCATCTTGCTACTGTTTCTCCAAAATCGAGTGCGTACGGAAAATGCCAAGCAAACTGAAAGAAAGATTTAAAATTCCAACGTGGTTAATTTAAATTTATTACCGTTCAAGATTGTAATTTCATGTGAAAATACTAAGAGTACTGTGTTGTTGTTTTTTAAACCATTACCGAACGGCACGAATTGACAGTGCCATTTCTGTTTTGCTGAATTATTTCATCGTTAAATTGTTTATTACGTTAACGTAATGTCGCATAATTGTCTTTCTTAATGACTTAAGAGATGGGTCTAAATGAAAAAAAATCGGAACATCAAACTAAGAAGGTTTTTTTTAAAAAAATGAACCTAATGATGTTCAGTGGGTTACGGATCCAATTTATTGGTGCATAATGTTGATATTTAAGTTATTTTTTATGACATTGTGCTAAAAAGAATGATACGAAAAACCACGAGTAAGCTTTAATTGTGTTAGTACTTAGCTACTTTCTTGACAGATCAATGTTGTAATTTATTGACACTATTCTTATTAATATTTTTGTATTCATAGCAATGAATGAGAACATTAATGTGTTTTGCCAAGAAAACAATCCCCCTAAGCTTCATGCACTTTCTTCACAATAAACTCGGTTGATATGACCATTCCATCGAGATGATCATTACCACAACAAAGAGATTAGATATTTGTTGATATATTTTATACTTTATTCGGTGGAGCAAATTTAGGAGAAAAAAATACACACATCACGCAAAGTTGTTATGAATTCGGTTTCCTGATGTTTGTCATTATTTTTGTAATATGTTTGTTTAAGATGTACAATATGGTCTTACAGAATAGATGTCTGCGCACGAAACAAACTGTAGCTGTTTATTTTGACTGTTAAGATTTAAATTCTCTGTATGTCATAAACACAGGAATTTGATAAACATGTGATAGTGTTATAACTGGCATGTCTTAAAGTTTGCCAAAGTTCGGTGAATTATAAAGAAGTTCATTTTCAAGTGTTCACATTTCCAGTCTAAAATTGTCATTTTAGAATGGAAGTTTATGGCCTATACTTGATCTTTGTGATAAATACATGCATAAATATTACAATATGAAGAATTCGGATTCAAAACAACTTTCCCTGCCAAGCTGTGTTAAAATATTATTGACATCGAGTTACATGATTTCTTCCTTTGATTAACTATTATGTTTAAACTTTTAAAACAGTCTGCATTTCGTATAGTGAAATGGGTTTAATGACAATCAAAGGTTGATCAACTTATGTTTATGCTAGTTAATCTTTATAAAAACATTTGTACGTTGGCAATACTTTTTATGTTATTGCACTAACCTAATATAGAATACGCATTTCTCATCAATAAATACAAGTAAGAATGAAAACAAATAAATAAAGTGATGTGACGATAGAACAGTCCACCATTGGCTGTCTTCTCGTCCGGTTAAATAATTTGCAACAAACCTGTTCCTTTTGTTTGGGACTTGAGTATTATTTTGGAATAAAAATCCCTATTTTTTCGTAAATGCTTAAAAGACATAACAAATATGTGTATGATGTAATAATAAGGAAAAAGGTCACATATATCCACAGAAATGGCAAACTGCGTTTGAAAAACTGCATACTTATGTAACATGTTATTATGTTACAGTTTATTGTAGTAAATCATTAAATATCTAATATAGGTAGGATCTCAACATGATTATACAGTATAAGATCTCCATAGCTTATACCCTAAGCATATCTGTTTAACTAAAACATACTTTCAAAATGTAGGTATGTCAGGAACATCGCAACCTTGTTTTAATGCACTGGAAACACGCGAGTGTAATTACGAAAATAAACGGAACGAGCCAGCGAACATCCCATCAACCAAAATATTGTGGGTTCTTGTTACTATGATACAAAATTATATATTTGATTAAGAAATAAAGAAATCTTAGATTCAAAGCATTTGGCAGACAGTTGATGAACAGGTGTTTTAACAGAACATTATTTTGATAATAAACCAAATAATGCATTACAATGGCAACAACCTAGTTAAGAAATCATGTAAGTGAACGTTATCTGAATAAATACATGCTGCATTATAGAGTAACAAATTTTAGCACTCTGTTAAATGAAGCTTACTCATTTTGTGTAGAGAAACAGTATTGTGTATACTTGGTTCATCTATTCTATAGTCGACCATTTCACTGCGGAAAACAACACCAGCAAATCCATTCCAAATTCTTGCAATGTGTTTTTCTCATCTTATATAGAGGTAGTGTCTATGCTTTGATTCGTTCATATAATTATTTTCTAACTACAGAAATGCGACAGCGGCAAACTAATCCTAAATACGTATTGACTGCTTTATGTACTTTTATTACATAACAAAATGACTTTCATAATTAACAAGGGTTATAACTCTTTAAGAAACGTTAATGACATTTAGCCTGCAGTAAAAAGAAAACGTCTGCGATTGGCACTATTTTACATGAAGTACATGTTTTAAATCAAGATAAATTATGTAAGCACATGTTTGATGATGCATGACCAATATATACGTGTTTTCGGCTCTTCATCATAAAAGTAAGACTCAAAGACAAAGTGAAAGAGCTAACTAATATTTCATATAATCAAGTACAATACAACAATTGTAGCATACATATAACTTCGAAAAATATCACTGGTGTACATTTTAAAGTGCACTTTTTCCTCATTTACTCAAACATATTTTATACTTTAATTTTACTATAAACGATCATTCCACATTTCTAATATTTTTGCTGTTTGCAGTTTTCTCTCAAAAACTCTAAAACGTGTGTTGTTACATGTTCTTTTTTTTATTATGAAGCTGATTAATATAATTGAACAATGAGCCGCATGTGCAGTTGTTCTAGAAACATTCCCTTTAATGGATGTTTAGTTATTTAAATGTTAATTAAGCGTTTTATGAGTGTCATAAAAAGTTAGGTCAACAATGTAATAATCAATGTAAGTGTATGTAAGTGTAAACATAATTTATTATGTATTTTGTAGGTAATGTTACCATAGTGATAGTATGTGGATTTATAATTATTCTTTTTAAGACCCAAAACAAAATATTTCACAACTTTATGATGCAAGATAGGGTCACTATCCCCGGGTAATTTTGTCCGGAGAATGCAAGCGTCGCGTGAGATTCACGATCTGTCAAATTCTACACGAGACCAAACACAACAACAAATATTTGTTAACCGCATTAATTGTCCTGTTCCCATATAATAACAGCTTGAGAAATTAAAAACAACTGAAGGAAAGAACATAAAAAACAGTTTTATTCGACTTGGACATTTGAGCATTCGAATGTATCGTGACCAAAAATATCTATCTCTTCAAAATATTTTATCATGGCGATAAACTTAAGGACACAAATGTTTTTGTTAGACTTTATATGTCAAACATGTTGAGCTGTATGTGTGATTATGGAATTAAATTAACCTGCAGCAGTTTTTTCATAAAAACATTGGTAAGACTAAATACTGCTGTAAGCATAAAAGTACAAAACCCAAATAACTGCGATTTATTTCTGTTTTCTTCTCGGAGAAGTTATTATTTTTATTTGAATTGTTTACAACATAACCCGACATATAATAGTACATGTATCACAAACAAGTTTAATACTCTTTTGACACGACTTCGAAAATATCAATTTAAAGACAGCAAGAGATGAGTTGAGTAAGTTTTGATAATATGTAAAAGTAGTTTATTGACATTTCGAGACACTACACCGTTTAACTTGTGTTTTTATTTAATAGGCCGGGCGTGTACGTATTGCTGATTTTTTAACAAGTAGCACCGTCCAATTTTGGGAGTGTTTTGCAGACAGTTCTGTTTAAATGACAATGCAGATTGACACATTTATCCCAGGCTTTCATAAATACCAACAGAAAAAAAAATCCATATTGGTGTCCCTTTTGCTGATCGAGGCAAGAAAATATATTTATATATAGAAAGGATTTTAACTAGACTAACCGTATAAAGAACTATACTAACATTGCGTGTGATAATTCGGCATACCTTAACTTGTTATGATATCGAGGGTTCCAAAATGGTATGTTAAGTATGTTGACATAGTCGGGCTTATCTAATCATTTAGAATACGTGGTAATTGGCTGACCTATTTGACATACACAAAAACATTTGCGTGTTAGTTGTGAAACTGTTTATGCGATCTCGATGTAGGTGTAAATTTAATAAAAATGTTGAAGTGCAAAGACTAAGTACACACCGTAGAACGGTTCAATCCTGATGGCGATGTTGTGAATGTTTATTAGTTTGGAACTAAATAAAATAATATGAATTTTGTTATTCAGGATTTCAATCTTTATAGTAACACTTATTGGGTATGGTCTAATTATATAAAATGTAATTTTAATGTCGTTGCGGAAAAGGTATGATTTAGCGAGTGTTACGACCGGTGTCGCAATATAAGTTTATTTATGAAATGACACGTTTACTAAACGACGAAATGGTGTAACGGACAGAACAAACCAGCAACAAACTAATTCAAAAATGTTTTATTTCTATAAACATATAAACCCATGGCATAATAAAACAACAACAAATAAATAAGACAAAAATTTCATAAATCAAAATAAATGTTAGCCCACAGTGTCCCTTAAGGAGGTGTCCCTTTAATAGTCCAATAATAATCCAACGTCGAATAATCCTGAAGAGTTTTCGGTAGAATCATATCTAATGATTTACGTGAATGCTATGACGTCAAAACTACAACGGTAAACAATCCTTAACCTGACTAGCGTAACCTTAAACGCTGGTGTACTACTGTACATAACACGAGAAATAAGATAACAAAACTCACATTAGACTAGCTAATGCTTTTCTAGGAACAATGAATTATTCTTATCAAGATTTTTTTTTAAAAGGGCCTATATATATTGGCAATATATATTTATCACTCTAATGAAGCTGCTATAAGAATTATCACAAAACAAGCATTTAAAGTACTGCCAGACAAAACACTGTGATTATTAATAAGTCAAATATTTATACATTCCATTACGACGTTATAAACTTGTTGCTTAGCAACGTTGTGCAATTAAATGCGTTTAAAAATGTCCAGCATTTTCATAAAATGACTGTTATGACGTAATTTTAGGTACGCTATTGCCCAAAAGCGTAACTAGATAAGGTTGCCTTCAACTTTTCTTCTCGTTAAGGCTTCATGAAGTCCATTTTATACTTAAGATTTTGTCGCAATTTTTTAAGTCTAAGTTGAAAAAAAAAACGACAACTCAAACTTGACATTTAATTCGTTTGCCATATAATATTTTCTAAATATATTCAAATTGTGACGTGATAATTCATTTACTGATTGCAGTATAGGCAGCTTCCTTGGACGGTTCCGGTATTTTACGTACACTTTCCACAACGTCAGCGCTGTTTATGTAAAATATTAAATTACCGAATAAAACCTAGTAATTTCAACACAACGAACCCAATAATCAGTTCTAGTAAAATGGAAGCCTATATAAGACCTATGATCCTAATATTCTTCCTGTTTATTAATGTTATCAAATCGAATTTGATATTGCAATGCCATGGCAAAAATCCACTTTCCTAGGAATATATATTTTAAAAAGTATCTTTTAGATAGCAAGTATATAATATTTTCAGACAAAACTATTAACTAAGAATTAAAATGTCAACGTAAATATCAAGTGATATAAGAAAGAAAAATAATGTCATTTATGTGACCTAAAAGAACTTAAATGACTAATACGGTGGCATTGAATTATGGAATTATAAACATAAATCGGCTATGACATGACTTAAATATTATATGTGGGAAGGTTAGGCAGAGCTATTTCTCAGTGCAGAAAGAGCAATTTTAATTAATGTACATTATTTTTGCCAGCCTATTTATTCCTTGGCAGCTTTTTCTTTTAAGGAATATTGGAGAAACTGTTCAAGGCGCATAGTTTAAGCCTTAAAAAACCCTATGCAATTCATCTTAAAAGTGATTATGTAAAAAACACACTTTTTTATCTTATAGCCCGCTTGATATTCATTTTAACAATGTAAGCAAAATTAAGGATCCTTCATATTTGTTTCTAACATTCTTACAGAACAAACGAGAACAATTACAATCCATAACTTCCAACGCGAATATCGATCAATTTATGCTAACCCATTTAATGATCAGTTTTTTAACTTCTCACAATTGCAAATTTTTCAACTAAAATGGATCTAAGTGAACGGTAATGACTAGGCAGAAGCGGAGGCGTCTAATCTGGCATGATTTTTATTTCAATAATCAGTCTTTGAAAATGACAATTATCTGTTGAATGTGACAAAGGTTTATGTAGATTGCTTGTATTACTTCCCACAACCCTTATGAAGACGTGAATTGTGACTTAACTACAGAGAAACTGTATTGACACCAGTTCTACTAATTAGAACAGGTAAATAAGACAACGTCCAATCAAAATTACCAAATATATTTTAATCTAAACTTTCTCTAGACAAAGGCAAACAGGGTAAATGTAAATGCGACACCGAGACGAGACATAACACAAAAAAGAAAAACCATCAGTTACCGCCATGGAACGGTCAGTCGGCAAAAACACCGACTGGGGTGCAAAAACCTGGTTTGTTGAGCGCTCCCGCGCACTTCCTGGGGGGGTTTTCTATATAAAAGTGTCAAATCAACATATGTAAAATTATGTTCAGTAGATAAAAGCTTCGGCAACCTGAAAGTTCTAAATGAGAGAGTAGTTTGAAATAAAACAGCCCCAACGATAACCAATCGGAACACCTCGGTTAATTCACGAATCATCTCTCGGATATATGTAGGTATATTTTCCTAAATGGGACTACTTTTGTGAAGACGGCAGCTCGGGTGAAAGCTCATACAGTACGATGCCTTTAAAGCTTCTATTTGTGGCGTCTTTACATTTAAGTCATCCAGTTTAATTTACCCAGCGCAGCAGACACTCAGCTGTCAAAACTATGGCATTGTTTATGTTTTGTGCGAACTCCATTTTAGGCATATTCTTCTTCCGACTTCCGGCGAACAAAACTGTCGTGATTTCAGTAAGTATCATTGCACCAGATACATCCGGGGGGTGATTGTCCCGAGGACGGAATTACCCGAGGATGTCCGATTGTAAACGTATAATAACGTATAATAAGAACGATATTATGACGCCATACAATGCCATGACGTCATATGCAAAAAGTGTAAAACGTTAATAAAAAAACACATATTCGAAATAAATCATCGAATTTTAATAAAAAAAAAAAAACCAACAACATAAAATGTTATGGAAGGGATTACCCTCCAATATTCTAATTATTAGTTCTAACTTTAAATACACGGATTTGTCACTTCAAATGTCAATCTGTAAATTGCAACACCGCGCATGCTAAATACCGCTATCTTATTACATCCTTACTTTTATATATCACATGTTGTTCACATTTCAACATAACATTTGAACAATTTCACATTTCCCGCATATCTAATTTACAAGTTACAAATCGCGGGGCGAATATCACGACTTCATTTTTAATTTTTAGAATCTTATTAACAAGTTACTAATCTAGAGGCGCAAATCTCCAATGTAAAATATGGAAGGGGATATCCGCCAGTACTCTAAGTATTATTTCATACTTTCAATATTCGGATTTTTCACTTCAAATGTCAATTTGTAAATTGCAACATAAGGCATGCTAAATACCGCTATCTAATTTCGTCCTAGCTTCTATATATCACATGAAAATGTTCACATTTCAACATTACATTTGAACAATTTCACATTTCCCGCATATCTAATTTACAAGTTACTAATCTAAGGGCGCAACTCCCTAATGTTAAATGTACACCGCATTACAACAGTTCAACATTAGGACGCAAGGGGGCGCTTCTAACAAGGGAATGTCCATATATAAATAGAATGTATCGCTTGAACTTGTCCGCGTTTGTATGTACTTTCAAGTTGTGAGTTTCTTTCCGACAGAATCCTACACATGTATTATTTGTTGTGCTATATAATTTGAGGGATATTTTTCTGTACTTAACTGCTAATAATAATATGACTACGTATGTATAGGACTATATGTGTGATTATAGAAGATCAAGTGATAGCGCGTTCAGTTTGACGCCAAATAACGTTGGCTGTTTTCTATTGTATCTCCCTTGAAGAATCATTTATAATTCCGTTCTATTTTTTTATTTATGATATTCCGTTCTATTTTTTAATTAATTTACACATCGCCATCCTAGCGTAAGATTTCTATTACATATTTAATTGTTGATGTTTTTTTTTTTTCATTCATTGCTGACAATGTGTACCTCCTGCCCTGAGGTAGGTACTCTACCTCTAGCGTCTAAATGTTGTTAATTCTTAACTTGTACATTAGTAATTTGTGACTTGAGATTTGTGACTTTGAGATTTGTAACTTGTAGATTGTAAGCGAACATAAAATTTGTGACTTGAGAATTGTGACTTGAGATTTGTAATTTCCAAATTGTATAGGAGAAATGTTAATTAGATACATGTAAAAACGAAAGTGTTTGTGCAAACAAAAAGCAGTTTTAGGCATATGCAGTGCTGCAATTTGCAAATTAGAAATTGAATATTGGCGATTATCCCATTCCGTAAAATGAAGTATTGTGGGAAATTTATCGTTTTCTTGGAGCTGATATTCGAGACAACATACAAGCTCGGCCATGCATTGTCTTTTTAGTCGAATCGACCGCTTTCCGTAAAAAACATTAAAGCTCGTTTCTGAATACAGTGTCGTTATGATGCCAATTGCAATCAGTTCTTCGTACCACTAAACTGGCGTACTGACCACAACCGGCACAGTAAGATCTCTTTTACAAGTATCATCCATGTGCGGTTCTGTAAGTTGTTTTTTTAATTATCTTTTTCTTTTGGTTGAGTGCGGTTATTACTTGCATTGCCATGTTGCTTATTTGTTCTTCAAAACATTTTGTTTTTTGTTAGATTTCTCTAGATAATGTCAAAATTGACAATTATTGTACATTCATTAAGATATTTTATGCACATCCTCTGTTCATTATGTAAAAAATAAGTATAGCGCTTACCAACCTTTTAACCTCAAACGTACTTTAAACATAAATAATATACATTAACTGTATGTATTAACAATATTCTTTAAATTGGTTTACTGCCTATTGTTATATATTTTCTCATGCTAATTATATTTCTTCAAAAGGCCCACATATGTTATAACACAGACACAATTTTATAGTTTTCTGTAGATAAGAATACCACACATTTTTGCAGTATTTAATACTTCCTCGAAATGTGACACGAGTTATGCTATTTTAAATGTGTGCTCTAGAAAACTTCCGTCTGCCTACTTCGGGTGATTTTCATATGACTACAAGTCAAAACCTGTTCAAGTTGATATATCAGTTGTTTTTGTGGTCTTTACACGATACTTTTGTCTAATCGAAAATATATCGCGTGTTACTTTCATGAGATAGCGATGTCTTTAGTCAAAATGTCCACTAAACATACTATTTCGGTTTTTATGTCCACATTCGTTTTGACAGTAGTATTCACTAAATTAATCTTTTTCTATCGTGTTGTACTTTTAAAGTGTTTTAGTAACGAATCCACGCAATGTCACACTCTACTATTTGTCTATTTAGCTATTGTTTTCATGGTAATATACCATTTTTACGAATAACAACATCTAATTACCATGCAAACGTACGATCAAAAACATATGAATGACATGCAAAAAGAATGGTTTTTCAGAGTTCTTGTGCGACAGAATTGCCAATTACGAGCGCGGTCATGAGATGGTATCTGGAAATACTTTCCTGTCAAATTAAACTAATTAAGACATTTGCCATTTATAGTTATAGGTTATGAAACGGGCAATGACATATACATTGACAGCTATGGAGCAGTTAGTCGGCAAAAGAAATATTTCATCTGGCATACAAACCTCTAACCTCGCACAGTATTCACAGACAAAAGAAAGCATTTGCAGGAACAAAAGAAACAAAAAGTAATCTGAAATAAACGGACATGAATGTAATTTTAAGTGTTTTAGTATTGTAAAATCTTGCAACGAATGCAACATGACTTGCAAAATTGACATTCAATTTTAAATTAGTCCTAAAAATATGTAATAAAATGACTTTTTCATATAATATACTCACCTCTACAATCATATTCCCATGCTTAATATGTGTTCACTTCTCTGTTTCTTTTATCTTATTTTCTACATCCTGATGGAAAGTTTAGTCTGTATTTTGTATTTATAAAAGTCCGCAATACAGGGTGTATTACTTATAGAAAATAAGAGTATTTATATTGGCATGATACATGATATTTAAAATTATATATTCTTTAAGCTAGCGACACCATGCAGTCTGTTTTTATAGACTGTTTAATACACTTCAAACGAATTCTACACTGTAGGTGAACATCCCATGCGGTCTCTTTGCCGAGTCACTTTTCCAAACCAGATGCTGGTAATATCTTTAATTCTCGTAATGTCTTGTCTCAGATTTGATGTTATTTTTACGTTTAATTTGCAGGAATATCTTAGTCGTGTGTTACTAGAAATATTGGAAAATTGTGTATTCCCTTTGTACATGTTTTGTATAACATATTTCAAAGCTATTTGTAAACATACTGGCTTAACCATAAGCATATGTGCGTTTAATCAAATAATTAAATATTTTATAAAATAAAACCATTATAATGTGGCAATTCAAAAGTATCATCTCTTTCTCCTAGCTTTGAAAAAGTACAACAACGATTGCTTATACCGGTCAGCAAATTAAAAAGAGTGGCTGTAAGACGGGGAGCACTGTTTTCATGTAACCCCATTTAAGACCACAGATAAATAACTTCATAAAATTATATAAAACAAGAGAGTTCACTGCATGTGCTTATTTCGCGTGTGGCGCAGAAAATACAGCAATTAAATATATGCCCCGAAGAACACCTTTTCCACTCGCACTTTCAGATTGTAAATGAAGCTACAGAAGTTACCTAATATGTGTAAACACACCAATTTGGCTACATGTCCGTTTGTATTGTAAACAATGAATTTATAGGTCAAGTTACATTTCAAAATATGTTTAAAGCTGACGAGGATTTACAGCAAATAACAGGCTTTTTTAAATAATAAAGGCAAATAAAATGTCGAAGTTGTAATATCACGTAAAGTGCATGGAGAGTGGGCACGACTAGAGAGATACAGAGGCAGAATTCCAACAGTGACTATCCAACTTATGACTTTAAGTCATCGAATTCATGTAAATTTCCGGTGTAATGTACATTTCAAGTTATTATTACCTAAAATTTATGGAAACACTTGTTAATCTCAGATAAAACATTTTCATAAAATGCAGGATGGCAGCATTAATGTTTTCATACCCATTTTATACATTGAAGCAATACAATCAGAATGCTAAAGCATTTTGGAACTCTGGCCAAAATTTGAGGAATCTAAAGCCATGTTGTTGTTGTTTTTTAAATAGATTGGTTTCTGTCATTGAATTCAATAACCTTACTACTGAGTTATAAATGTGTTTGCTTTGTTCAAGGTAAGTTCTGGAGAGTTAATCAAATGAATTTTTTGAGCGAAGAAAGGAGTTTCTATAGAAGGAAAAGCGTCAAATTATATAGCGTGACGTTAAAATGAATTCTACTCAAATATAATTTTGGGCAAGTGAAGCCCCTGGCTAAAAGTCAAATATTCAGATCCTGAATTTCGTTGATCTGTTGATCAGATACATCCATAGCTTTTACTCCGATGTCGACCACACTCTTTTTCTGCGCATGCTTCAACCATGTTAATAAACAATGTTTTTTCTAGTTATGCTATTTTATGGCAATAATCCTAGGACTTTTAGTTTTCTATATGACTAATGTAAGTATTATACGTGGGCTTAAAAGCATTGAATATGTCCTTGATTAGAGTACCGTGCCCAAGAAAACACCATGCAGTAAGATCACAGCTGGACTCCTTATTAGTTTATAACACAGATGTCTCATAGTGAAAGAGGTCGTAAAACAAGCATACTTGATGCACATGGTCTTAGTGCACTTTCATTGGTCAGTAACGATATAATCCCCAATCTTTTCTCCTGATACCACTACAGCATGATGCTGTGTCCAGCTAGCTTGATCCACCCCGACCCCATTTCCTTCCAACAACCCATTTATCTCCCACTGTGATGTCAGTGTGAAGTAAATAATGCTTATCTTGCTACGGAATTCTAAAGTAAACAGGACCATTAACATGGAGTTCAAATCTATTTTTTCCTTAAATTACTTCGAGGTTATTACAAATAGCCTAATGACACTAAATCGTGCAAATACGACGACCTTGGCTTAAAAGGAGCTTTATTGTTCCGCATCACGTAAGTTTTCTCACTATACCACGTTGTCCTTAATGTATCTTAATTCAGAAAAAATGGCTCAAATTACATTGGTATTTGTAAAATATTAAAAGACAATGTAGTTTTGACTGTGTTTATATCAATGGTTCTTTTATAGAACAAATGAAGCTCGGGCATTCAGTGGAGAAAGTGTGTTTTAGTGATATGAGTACACACGAGAATTGGAGGGTTGTCCTTGAATTATGGCAATAGTGTTATAATTGGGAATCAAGCCATGTTTTCATATAACACAATGTCGCTTAAAACTATAGAATATGTCACGCACAGAGTCAAAGAAATCATAAGCCAAATTATACTAGTGCGCATAAATATATATCAGCACCGGTTCTTGTATATGGAAACAGATGCGTTGTCAAATAAGCCAACTAACTCGATTACGTCAGATTATCTAAGTTCTATTCTACCAGAACTGATAAAGCATAGCATATGCATTTCCGATAAAATAAATGCAAGTACAAATTACAAAACAACAACAACAAAACAACAACAACAAAAACAAACAAACACAAGACACACACGTTCTTCATAGCAATACCAAGTGGTTTACTTTAAAGTTGTATATAAGCGCTGCTGTTTTCCTAAATATGGCTGTATGTACCTGCTCATTAATACCAAAGCAAAATGATATTTAACTGATGAATACAATGCTACATGAATGTTTATGGTTCTTAAGGGCGCAAATCGAGTTGAAAATGTAATATCCTGATAGCCAAGCCTGGCGCACAGACTAATTAGAAACCGACAATAATGCAGATTATAATTGATGTGCACGGCACATTTACGTATTATAATATATGTATTTACAAAATTTGAAGTGAGCCCATTTAGAATTTTTTAAATTACATCGTACATGAGAAACTAAGAAACATACATAAAATCAAGAGATATAGTTCTTGTGCTTTGCACGCCTCCTCAAATACGGATACCTTTACTTCAAGTTTGAAGTGCAGCCGTCCACTTGTCTATCAGGACTACTAGAAATAATTAGAGGCCAAGATCTAATGATTTATGTGGAACGAGATATGTCTTTTCTGCGCTGAACTTTTATTAAAGTATTTCTAACGTTCATGTTTGTTGGCAGTTTATCATGTTTTCTAGATATCTTTCAGACAAAACTATTGAATATAGAATATAATAAAATTCCTTTGGACAGACAGAAGGCTAAACGGACGGACGAACAAAGCGGCAATTTTATGACTCTCTTTAACAATCTAAAAAAAAGTCACAAAAACCAATTCATTTTGACACATGTTGTCAAAAAACAACAACATATTGCACTGTCATTTCTCTAATCACATACCTTATTCTTTAGCTAAGTAATGTCAGATCGACACTACATATAGTAGTGTGTGTACACAAAGGTTACCATGAGAGATACTAAGATACAGACCTCATCATTACTGCATACAAGGACTGTCTAAAAAGGAAATTCTGAAACGGTGGTTTATGACAAAATTGTAATTCGGTAGCAGTGTCACGAACAAAAGTAGACGTTTGTTCTGTGATTGATTTTTATTAAGGGCTATATATTGAGAATATCTTGCATGAAAGATTACATTAATTATGCACCAAATTTACACCAAAATGTATGCCTAAATATATTGCCGGTCAGAAGTAGAATAAAAAAAAATAATAAAATGAGCTCTTTTGTGGTTGCTTTCTTAAAGTAAAATTGGTTATATCATACACTTTCAAATAAATACAAAAGATATATATATATATATATATATGTGACATGTAAACAAAGAAGCGACAAAATAATGAAAGAAGACACTGACATAAAATAGAAAATCAAACAGCTACCGCATGGGGTAAATTAACTAGTGGACCGAATATGCGGTTTACAGAGTTCGAACCTCGCATGTCTCTGAGGGTGTTCTCAAATACAGCGAAAGCAGAACAACAGTAGGAGGAAAAATTGGACAAATGTATTTAAGAGCACCTAATTAGTAGTTACTATAGATTTTCTCTTACGGTGAAAAACACACCGTGAAGAGTAAACGTGTCAAGGTAAAACACAAAAGTGAAAATTGGGACATATCCAAGGAACTAAATAATAATAAAACTACTTAATAAATTGAAAGAATGAGGTATTTTTAGGTTCCGTTGAGGGAAGAAGTATTACTTTTATAAGAAATGTTAACCGAAATTCTAAACTCTCGAAGAAACAATTCACTTGACTGATAGATAACACACTGTATAATGTAATGGGTTGTAGGTAGCCGTATGCTAAAGTTCAATACTCCTGCAAAAGGATACTCTAAATCAGACAATGATGGGTAAACTTTGTCAATCATGTAAAAGGTTATTTTGTTTGACGTGCAAGTAGTAACCGTGAATAGAACAATACTGCTGATTGTTATCTTATAGTTGTTTAGTTATTAGTTAGTTATTTGTTAATACACACTACAAATGATGAGCGGGTTAAGTAAGTAAAATAGTTTGTGTCTATTATTAAATTTTAATAACACTTACAAACTTCATCCTTTATACGCCTTCGGGAAATATCCCCCTTATCCAGTTCAGACTGTTGTCGATAATGTTTACCATTAATAAAGATTTTTTTCCTGCGCTCTTTAATGTGTAAAATACCAACAAACTACCCTAAAACGTCGATGGAAATACATTCGTTAGGGGATCTTTTACATTCCTAGTACATACGTTGTACTTCCAACACACATGGGCATTTCCTAACGCTGCTTAGTTTTTTTTACATCGTTTCTATCGATTGGCAACGTCATCTTTGTCTTCCCTGTTAGCGTCGGTGAGCAATTGTCAACGTATATGTGGCGTATTTTTGACAGCGACATACCTTGACTTATTAAGACGAGCACATATGTAGGTAAATGGAGGTCCACACAAATCGACGTCAGTACAAGTACATGAAAGTGAACTTTTGAGCACTTTTCCTCCAGTCTTAATGTGGCCCTTGACGTTTTCACGTCAAGAATAATATGTCTAGATGTGCCCGGGAGAAGCATTTTATCGGTGGGCGTCTGGATCCAATTAGAATCTTGCATCGGAAAATGCATAGCAAAGCAAAAGCATACTAAACTATGTGATGCATGTAGCACGTTTGTTCAAATCCATTATCTTAGCTAAAATATAAGCCCTTTCTCATCTTTCCTCAGAACATATACAAATTATCGACAAATGCGAAGGGCCTAACTTTGACACGTGAATTCTCTTTGAGAGCCAGGCAATTATTCATTATTTTAACAATTCTTCATTTCGGATGCCTGAAGGATATTCAAAGAGAAGATATTGTGAATTATATAAAATTGTATAAGAAAGCAAATTAAGGCTCAAGGCGACCTTTGATATATCTAAAAGTGTCACAAAACATATAAAATATGCATAATGTAGGATTAAAACAAAAATCAACCTCTCTACCAGACATTTAGTCACGTACTTCTTTAACCAGACGTATTGCCGTTTATAGATAATTACTCGTACTATTAGATTTCTACTTTTGGATTCCAGCAATTGCTTCAAAATGGTTAATTTTGTTTTCGGCTCAAATTGTATTTCTCTATGTGTGTAAAATATCACGTCTCCGTAATTTGATTCTGCTTTCTGCTTTAACTCGCCCTTGTATCTTTATCTAGTGGTAGTTCATTTTTTTAATAACGGTGGTAATTTTTATATGACCTTTTCATAATTTCCTATTGTCCCCATGATTATTCTATGTTGTGCATAAAATGTGTTGTCCAGTGTTTACTACATAGTTTCTTAGATTGTTTGTCTCTGAAATAAGCTTAAAATTGGATAATTAAGCTGCATAAACCGGTTCAGAACCCTTTCGGTACATTCACTTTTCACAGACCTGTCCAAGGTGCCAAGTGTTGATATAGTAAGTAATGTAACTAATGATGTGGTCACACTCTCTCAGGTAACATACTCTACCACGCAGTGGCTAGAAAAGCATTCTGTTAATTTCTGTACTTGCTGATATCACTATTATTCTGTAGGCATAAAGTAATAGAAACAATAAAAAGTGTACTGCTGTGACACATATTACAAGTTTTGAAAATACTTATTTTACTTATTATAGCAAAATCTGGTAAATCTCGCATTTGTGACTTACAATACTTCATTACTCATCATTGGAAAAAATGTTGTTATAAAAATTAACATGTAAAATTTACTACCGACTAAGGTTTTAAATTCATAAGCGTTAATTCTATATGTCAGTTTACGGAGAGTGTGGTGACGGAAAGTGGTAACGTAGTCAACGTCGTGATGTTTCAATTGCCTATCGCATCTGTAGTAGTGTTTGCTACTCTTGTGCTAGGATTATGAAAGAACAGACATCAGGTAAAAATCAAATGAATTTATAGACATTTGCAACTGTGTGAAAAGATCTTTGGTTAAGAAGTGCATTTTGGGGTTTAAGATGATTTTATGGATGAATCGGGAAGTTTCTACAAATAGGAATCGCATTCATCCGGGCCGAGCATTGCTAAGTAGGTCAAAATGAATTAAGAACTATACTCCCTAATCGAGTAAAGGAAATAATGTAACATAGTAACTTCGTACCGTAAAAACACACCAATTATCTTTGCGGCAACAAGCTCACCTAATTTGCCGCGTGATCACGTGCATTTAAACAAAACAATGTAATGATGACGTTCCCTGGCGTACTAAGCTTTCGAATTAAAAAATCATAGACGAAGTCAATTAGTAGTAAAAGCATTTAGCAATGATTTGGTTATTAATTTGACTGAGATCGTCTTAAACCGTACATTTATTAAAACACATGGTAAACGACAAAAATATCTTTGACTTGTAAATATAAATAATTAGGACTATATTGTGTTCATGATCAACGTGCACTACATGTACTAAGGGTGGCCTTCGTTGGCGGTTTGCTTTAAACGAAACATCTCTATTTCTCCTCTTCTTTTTAACTTAAATAACTGGATGGATTACATATAATATTTAAAAAAGTATAGATCAACTGTTTATCTATACGATTTAAGTACATGCTCAGAAATATAGGCTGTAATATACAAATTAAACGAACACCTGTTTATATAATATGAATACATATTCCAGAATTTGTGTAACCTATACACCATGCATCCTACTAGTCAACTTGTTACAAAATCATACATAATTTTATTACATAGATAAGTGTTTATAAATTGTATCACATCAACGTTGAAGTAAATCTCTATTCTATGACTTCGTCGATATTCTTTTCTATGTACAATATAATTCAACTCACATACAACTCTCAGTTCAATATTTAAATAGTGTAAACCAGTAACATTTACGACACATAAAACAGTTAAAACAATAGTTCCGTATACAATATGTAAACACAACAAAGAGACTAGGATGTTTATATTATGTGGCAATTTAGTAGGGTTGTTACCTGCATACTGGACTCACTGATCTCAAAGAGTGGTCAGGCAAGGGATTAAACTACTCTGACTGTACAGTGTGAATCAATGAGTGCATCGTGTACCTGGACAAATCAGGTATACCGAATATATTTTTTTGTGAAAAGAAAACTTTATTAGAGGATTGTTTTTGTAATTCCTCGAGTTCTATCGGAATCGAAGCAGCCGAAATATTTTACTACATTGTAAAATCAAGAGGATATCGTTGGCAAGCGAGACGAACACTTGTAATCATCTGATCATTGATAAATTAATGATTTATATACTTTTCTTAAAATCATTATTACTGATTTAAAAATCATTATTGCTTTTTAAGAAGTGTAATGCATTTTTGTCGTCATTTTAGTTATAAGAGAATTTTGTTAAGGCTCTCTGTCATTTTCCTGATGTATTAATGTTTGCCATTTCCAACACGTGGTGCCGAAATTCAAGGTTGAGACTTTTAGAAATATGTTAACAATCTCTCGTACTAAATGTACTGAAAAAAAAAATTTTTCTTCTGTGAAATCAGGTTTATAATATTTAATAACATAAAAGAAATGTGTTGGAATAATAAAGTATAAACTGCATTTTATGTTACACGTTTCTGTTTTATTTTAGCCAGACAACACCGGAAAAACAACTATCTACATAAATCGATTCAATCTGATCGTCATTGTGTGTCATTCGTATATTAAACACAATATTTCGCACTACTGTTACTGGAATAAAGATACAGAATAATCAATAGCTACAAAAGGAAAATGCTAGTTTTATAAATAAACTACTTTTCGCAGTAAATTATCACGCTTAATCGATAACATCGGTAAGTGCAGAAAAAGAAGTTATATAGGATTGACCCATAAATATAAATTTGCAAATTGCTTCAAGAAAGGAAACTGAATGTGTAAATATTGACTATATAACATGTATAACGCTGCAACATAAAAATACTACATTGTTATTGTGATAAATCGATGCAAACCAAGCAATGGCAGTCCAAAGACTAGAACTTTGAAATCTTTGTTTGGGATATAATGAATTTACTTACAAATAAATTTTTAACGAAGCACATAATAATAATTATATACACTTTCTTTTTTGTATAGGTTAATACCCAAAATACGTTTGTCACCAGATATATTTATGTCTCGTATGCGTTATGTATGCAATAAACGTTTCGTGAAATGATTATATTATAGCAAATCGGAAATTTCCAGTTACTTTTGAAGTGTATAACGTGTTTTAATACTATTTTAACACAGTGTTAACTGACGCAACATTGGTCCTTTCAATTGTGTTCTGCTAATTGTCCGGCGTCTAGAATTGCCACTTGTCCGTCCGTCGATAAGGAAAGGAGCATATGACTCAGGCCAGCTTGCCTGCATCCATGAAGCAAACAAGTAGTTCTTCGATTCAAAATGCCAGCTGGTATGCGAATGAATCAATGCTCCCATACCTTGGAGTCGACGTTTATAATGGGGATTGTGATTGATTGAACAGCCAATGTACATCGCGGTCACTGTATGCGGCTATGTTCCCATTCGCAGGGTAAAAGTGGAGACAGGCATCGTGGATAGAGCATGTATGAGAGTTGGGTCGTGTATAAATGTAAATAAATTTGGGTTTTCGACAATTAGAAATACGGTTTCCGGCTTTTAAGGTAATATTTCCCTACATTTTACCTTCCAACGGCATCGTATTATTCGGCAACACATGATTTACTAAACAATATCCGATTGTCTTTCACAGAATCTTTTGATTGTCTTTTATACAATCTAAAAACTGAATTTGTAAGTTCTAACTATCGAAAATCTTTTAAGTATATAATGGCGCTTACGTATCAACATATGTATCTTAAACAGTAACGGAATGCGTTTATACATGTAATAGGGACATGTTAAGTGCTGTTTCATCCGTAATGCAAGTATGCTAATCGTGTTTATTGCGCAGTACCAGTTCCAGCAAAAAGGACATTTATTTAAAGTTGCTTGATTTTTGCAAATATTTCTGTGCAATATGAGCTCGCATAAAACACAATTTAGGTATGAAGTACTTAAATGCAGTCTTTGAATACCACCTAAACATGACATTCTGGGAGCATCGGGCTTAGAAAGCTATGTCATCAACTATTAAGCGGAATTTATGGAAGTGTCGAAAATAGAATCAGCTTAAACAGGACGCGAGCAAGTGCAGAAAAATATAATTCTTAAGGTCATTCATGTATGTTGAATATCTAAGGATAATTCCGAAGCAATTTGGCATGAAAATAAAAGGAAGTAAAATCGTATTTAATTGCCTTAAATAGCTGTGTTTAATATCAATGCGAATTTAAAATGTGTTATTGCAAAATCGAGACAACATCTTCTTAACATTGCACGTGAAGTTTTATTTTAGTATTTATAAATACAAACGTCATTTAATACATTACACTTTTACCTCACCCTTGGAATCTTTCTGTACTTTTAATAATATTTCTGTACTTCACACCATGAAATAACTTGCCAAGGTTAAACGCACATTTAAAAACTGGTTATACATCCAGACCTGCAGACGCAACAGGTTTGAAAATGATAGAACTCACTATTGTAAACAAATTTCGGTGAGTCAACAGAAATTTTCCAGATATATGTTACCATATATGTGAAGCAAGGTTTCTGCCGCACGTTCGATTAAAGAATATCTAATGATTTGAAACTGGGTGTTGTCGGTTGGAATCAATATTTCATTGAATTAGGTAGTGTCACAATTGTATCTCCTTACGCTTTTCATTTTGACAATTAATTTTGTATCACTCAAACTGGACATGACAACAAGCATACTTTTTTATCATTCAATAAATATTTTTAAAATAATGTATGATCAATTCATAACCTTGTGTATTAAAATTTCTTACACTGTATATTCAAAGTGTTACAAATTCAAAACCAGTTGCTAGATACATTTAACAATACTGGAGATGGTGGAAAATATGTGCAAATACCGGATAAACTGTGGGTTAGATGCGGTATTTTAGGTCTCAATAACCAGCGAAATATTATTGACACCTTGGAAAATAATAAACTTCAAAACGTATACCCTTCCCCGGCGGAGTCAGTTCAGTCTGCCACATTTGTTTACTCATTGAAGTTGAAGTTTGACGGAAAGCACGGAACAATTATCCTGTCTTCAACTGCAATCTCGAACCATGAAATAGAAAATCTGACATTCTTCATATAGTACAATTTTAGGGTGGCTTCACGAAGCAGCAAACAACTATAAAATTTATATGTAACGGTGACAAGGAAGCATCAATACAAGACAAAAAGGACATATAATGAATAAGGAATCCTCTAAATTGCCAACTAACATACATGTTCTACAGTTTCCGAAAGATAAAATCATTTCTCTATTAGCAGTAGTGTACTCCTGACGTCCAAACTTAACATCACAATTAACAAAGTACCGCATTTTCTGTTTTCCGTCATTGTATATCATCATCTTTCAAATTCACGTAGAACATTACTGTCATAATAACATTGCTAAAGAGCATAAATGAAGCAGTAAACATGAATGCTCAAACATTGAAAACTAATTTCTAGTGACATGAACATGCTCAAACAAGCAAAATTGGTAGTTATTATTTTGGTAAAAATGTAACAATGCGCTGCATAATTTTTCGGCCAAAAAGGACTGTCTAAGAGACTGTGAGTCTATGTTGTTTGGTGATGAATTAAGTAAAAATCAATTGTAAAGAGTAGATTGGAAGTTGTTAAAAATCGTTCCAGTATTGAAAGACGATTGAGGTAGTTCACGTGATGCATTCAATTGCGTATAGGAGCTCATTATGAGAAAGGAAGTTAAGTAGTACTATTATGCACAAGTATGTCACAGCAGATTCGTCAGGGAAATAAATTTTCGACAGCTTTAAACAATTAGCAGTGTATTAGCAACGATTTGGTATGAGTCATATTATTAATTAAGACATACACCCATCCTTATTTGGGCTATATACTGATGGAGCAATACTGATTTATGTTTGTTTAGTGGATTTAACACCATACAGCATTATTTCTTCATTCCATTACCCCTCGAAGTAGATACGAGAATATTGCTGCCTCAAGTCATAGGATGCCGTAAACTCATGACATGATACCACACGCAGATCTTTTTAATTTAATTCTAATTCATCGTGATGAGCCAAGGTACTTATGCTTTGAACAGGTCTCACTTTTATAAAAGATTACCATTAACCATTAAACATATTAAGGGAGAAAGTGTTTGACCATGTGCTGACCATATTGCCGGCATTTTACTGTATATATATGCATAGTTATTATTAGTATACACCCAAACATTTTATACCGTAATTTTCTGTATAATAATGGGTAGTTTATACAAGTGCTATTAAGAGTTACTTTTTTCAAGTTTATTTTACTTCTGACAATATTTTCATTTGTCTGTTTTGTCCTGCCTTACTAATTTCGCAGTGATCGTAAAAAGTATAATATTTTTCATACATAATACACAGGTATAGAGGCAAAACTTTCAACATTTCTATGTTAATACAAAATTGTTAGTTGTATTTGTAAATTATATTTTTATCAGTGGCTAAATTGCAACACATATATTTACATGACTGCTTGCTTGATATATCTTTACAACTATTAATTGATTGAATTTATCAAAATCTTTAGGGGCATATGCTCCAGTTGTACACAGCATAAACAATATTCTATTTTTGTTGTGATATGTTCTGCATACACAGACATACAAAATATGACAAAATTTAACAAATGACGCAGTAGTCACGGAAAGTGTCTAAATTTAAAAAAAAGCATATTTCATTTGAAAAATAAATTGCGGTCAAATTATAATAATGTATTGGAAAGCGACCATATATTTTGACTATACAGTGTATATGATATCTAATACGGTTTTATGTTTGCTATATTGATTATATACAATACATAAACCGAGAATATATTGAGAAAATATTGTTAGTTATATTGTATTTGTATATTTACATCCCTTCTAAACCTTAAAAGTAACCTTGAAACATGCACAGAAAAAGTCGGTGTCTCTATGATCATTGTAATGGTAAACAAAAACACCAAATAAAAACGAGAACGTAAACTACCTTTATACATACATATCTATAAATTGTTTTGTATTACGCTTAGCATGTACGATGCCATTGTGAATCCATCTTAGTAGAGCTGTGCAAACGGTTGTCTGTGTTCGTTTGATATTTTGCTTGCTGCATTTTCTTCGTCTTATTGTCTTTCAATAATCAGGGGAAACGCTGCCAGATCCGGTACTTTTTAAATACAAACTCTTGTATTGAACTTAACTGTTATAGATTAAACGCCTTAATGTCATAGCTTGCTAGAGTAATTTTAACTTATTTTAACTTGTTTGTATAAATGTGTGTTTATTTGTTCAAAGCTGAAATTTTGAAGTGCACTTTAAGCACTAAACGTAATGAGTGTATAATTATTGCGTTGGATTTACTCAATTAAACATAGCTTGTAATAATGTAAAATAAATGCAAAATTCTGATCTCTGTAGTATATATGTAATTTTAAGATGCAGTGTTGTTGTTTTTTTAACTTTAAAAAAAAATGTAATTGTACCAGCTAAGTGAATATGTAAAAGTTGTTTCCAAAACAGATTGCCCAGAAAGGTAGACAGAGCAGCCTGAGACAAATACCCGGATAGAATTTATAAATTAATACCCAGTCATTATTTATACTTTAGTCTTTACGTGGCAGGGGACAATGGTTTGCTGAATTTGTCTTTTATTGCATCAATCTATTTTAAATTAACAACGTACACCCTCCATTAATAATTTGAATTAACTCATTGTATAGGTATACACATTTAACCATGTTTATTTGTCGTACCTTGCTAATTGATCACCTATATAGCTGTCATTCTCCTTTTTTTTATCATATCTATTTTTTGAATGATCAGATAATTTGCATATATTATTTTATAAGTAAAGATATATACTATAACATGATAGGGTATCTTTCTTTCTTTTCTTTTTCAAATTTGGTTATTATTTTATATCTTTTAATATTAGGGTGTTTCTTTTGTGTTTTTTATCAAGAAGATACTAATAGTTAAGGAGGTAATGAGCAAAACTAATGATATAAAATTATACACCTTATCCTGTTTTTTAAAAAGTAGTGACAAAGGGCTAATTATTGTTTCATATTTAAGAAAATAAGAGATCTATATTGTTTTTCGAGATATAAAAATCTAAATATTTATGTATATGTACATGTATACATATTTAACAAATATTGTGTTCTGAAAATGTTTTATTATTTTGGAGCAAGTGAAATTGAAGTTTATTTAACATAGATGTTGCAAAAATACGAAGAAGTAAACAACGGTTTAATATTTTTGACAGAAACAGGGAATTGTATTGGTCCTTTCCTCTGTTTATCTGCTATTTAGCTATTTATTTTCAATACCTTTTACTGTAACTGATGTTGGTACATTTTACTGCTTATCATAACAATGAATATAGTTGTATAGAATGTTTATTATTAAAAAAAATGCAATATTCTTTTTGGATAACCTGAATCAATTGAAAACCGATTCGTTACTGCATAAAATACCCCTATATCAAAAATAACATATTATTGTAATAAGGATTTTCCCCCATACCCTTTTGTCTGCTTTATATTAGACGCATTTCCATTTCAGATAAACTCATATTTTCATAGTATTGTATGTATACAAGATCTAAATGTGAATATTCCCTTTGCATATTGTGCTTTTTGTGCAAATAATGTTTGCAGGCTTTAATGTAATACAATTATAAAAAAATAGATAAATAATTTAAATTAAATCTATCAAGAAACAGTTTAGTTGTTTCCATAAGATAAACAATAGCAAAACATATTTCTTATAGAGGGCATGCCACTTGTGAGAGTTTTATTATTTCTTATACAAATAATGTTTCATTATTATTAATATTATTTGGGTTTTACGGCACACCGACACTTAACAGGTCATACGGCGCCGAATACAAATTTAAATGTGAATAAAGCGTAATCAGGTTAAAACCAAACTACGCATGTAAAATATAGAAAAATATAAAAACTATGAGGCAAAAAAAAAAAATTATAATTGAAAACAGGTCAACACATAAAACGGTTTAAAAAGTATGACGATTGGTAAATAAACAGTTTTAAAAATTTATAACTTGCTAAGAATACCAATTTCGTTCAAGAAGCAAACAAGTTTAGATTCCGACACTGTCCTAGATAGGTCGTACATGTTATGGACATTAAAATGCTTCGACCGAATGTGGTCTTTGTCGATACACTGTAATAAAATATGGTTGACTGTCAGTGGTTCCTGACAAGGAACACATACAGGTTGAACTTCTCTTTTAAAGAGATATGAATGAGTTAACCTAGTATGTCCAATGCGACAGCGGGTAAGAGCAACGTCTTCTCGTTGACTTTCTCTGCAAGCAGAGACATTGGCACCGACGTTAGGTTTAATTACGTGTAATTTGTTAAAAACAATACTGTCTCAACTTGCTTGTCACTTGGTTAAAATATGTTGGTTAATAAGTGGTTTAAAATCAGTGTGTGGGATGCAAAGATCTGTCTCAGGCAGTGCTGAGGCAGATTTTGCACCCCTGTCAGCATCTTCGTTTCCCTGGATGCCTACATGACTAGGAAGCCAACAGAAGGAGATTTCGTTAGTGTTATATAAATTTTGAAGTTTGCCAAGAACAGTGCGAACATGTGGATTTGAATAATTCAGTGAATTTATGCTCTGCAATACAGATAATGAGTCTGAATATAAAAAATATTTTTCACCGGAGTGTTCTGAAATGAAATCAAGGCTTAGATTTATAGCCTGGATTTCAGCGGTGAAGATAGACGAGTTGTTAGGAAGTCTTTGTTTAATGCAGTGGCTATTACTTACGGAAGCACAGCCAACGTGAGTGTCCGTCTTTGAACAATCAGTATATATATGAACGTGATCAGAATACTTGTCACGGAGTTCGAGAAATTCAGATCGTAAAATCAAAGGATCTGTGTTCGACTTTTTATTTTTATAGAGTTCTAAATTCACATCAGGAGAACGGAGTTGCCATGGTGGATGTTCAATTGTGGGGTTTTCAGAAATGTTTTCGAGTTATATACCTGATGTGTTTATGCTATCTTTAAGTCTTTAATCAAAAGGTCTAATGGCTTTAGGTGATCAATCATAAAGCTCTTCGTGTTTAGGGTTGAAAACACAATTAAACGATGGGTTATCGGGGTTAGACACGAGTTTAATTACATATTGCAAAGAAAGTGTCTCGCGACGCAAGAATAATGGTGGTTCATTGGCTTCAACGTAAAGGCTCTGCAATGGTGAGGTCCTGAACGCTCCTAGAGCTAGACGAAGTCCCTGGTTGTGAACGGCGTCCAGCATCTGGAGATAGGACCTCCTGGCAGAACCATAGACTATGCTTCCGTAATCTAGTTTAGACCGAATTAGGGAACGGTACAGAAGTAACAATGTGTTCCTATCGGCTCCCCAGTCTGTATGGGATAAATATTTAAGCAAGTTAAGAGCCTTGAGACATTTCTTCTTGATGTAATTAATATGCGGAAGAAAAGTCAGTTTCCTGTCAAAAGTGACTCCAATAAACTTAGTTTCCTGGACGACGGGAATGCGAACGTTATTTTAAAAAAAATCGGGGTCAATATGGAGACCACGTTTCTGACAGAAATGTATACATTTGGTTTTGGTTGGAGAAAATTTAAAACCGTTCGTGTTGCTCCATTTATGCAACTTATTAAGACATTGTTGTAATTGTCTTTCAATTGTGCTCATATTTTTAGAGCGGTAACAAATAACGAAATCGTCCACAAAAAATGAACAGTCAACCCCTTCATAGAGGGTTTTTACCATATTATTTATTTTTATGTTAAAAAGGGTAACAGATAGAATACTACCCTGGGGGACACCCTGTTCCTAATTATGAACAGATGACAGGGTGGACCCAATCTTGACCTGAAAATTTCTGTCAGAAAGGAAGCTGTCAATGAAAATTGGTAAACGACCCCTGAGACCAAGGTCACCAAAATCCTTTAAAATCCCATGTTTCCAAGCCGTGCCATAAGCCTTTTCATGATCAAAAAACACAGCTACAAGGTGTTCCTTCTTGATGAAGGCATCATGAATGAGCGTTTCTAAACGAACAAGATGATCGACTGTGCTGCGTTGTTGTCTGAATCCACTTTGATATTCTGAAATTAAGTTGTTGGACTCAAGATACCAGACAAGTCTATTATTGATCATTCGTTCTAAGGTTTTACAAATACAGCTCGTCATAGCAATAGGTCTATAGCTTTGAGGATCTGTTGGGTCCTTACCTTGTTTATGAAGTGAAATAATGAAGGCATTTGTCCAAGAATCGGGTACTTTACCGGATATCCAAATTTCATTAAAGATTGACAAAAGTAAGTTTAGAGATCGAATTGGTAAATGTTTTAAGAATTGATACGGTATGTCGTCTGGACCAGCAGTGGTATCATGCGATTTATTTAGAGCATCCTTAAGCTCTTTCAAGAAAAAGGATTGATTGTAAGTTTCGTTATTATTAGATTTAAAATTAACCTTTCCCCTTTCAGCAGAGTGTTTAAAGGTTTGAAATTGAGGCGTGTAGTTGGCCGATGAGGAATTTTGGGCAAAATTCTCAGCCAGTGTGTTCGAAATGTTTTGTTTATCTGTTATTACGGTGCCATTTGTTTTAAGGTGGTTAACAGTTGAATATGAAGGTTTACCGCTAATCTGTTTTATAGCAGACCAAACGTTCTTGATGGAAGTCTTGCCATTTATTTCTGAAACATACTTTTGCCAAATTGTGTCATCTACATTTTCTACTGAAGTTGGGACAAGTTCTGCAGAATGAAGTGCTCAGAACAGGTCCCAGTTTGCTCTGTCTCTTCCAACGAGGATTATCGTCGCCTATTGGCGAAGTACAGTTTGTAAGAATTATAGGAAAGTGATCACTTCCCCAAATGTCATCGTGTACATCCCAAGTGTAGTCTAAAGATACATAGGGGTGACACAATGTTAAGTCTAACTATGAATAATGCCCAGTTGCGTGGTGCAAGTATGTTGGCTTTTAAGTATTGGCCAGACATATGTCATTATGGGCAATAAAGATTTCTATCGTCTTGCCCATATTATTGAAGTCACAACATCCCCATAGCGGGTTATGACCATTGAAGTCTCCAACGAGTATATATAGAGAAGGCAACTGGTTAATAAGATTATCTAAATCATCATTAGATACATTTGAATTCGGTGGAAGATAGACAGAGCAAATAGTTACAACTCTATGTAGGGTTACACGAATTGCAACAGCTTGTATGTTTGTGTCAAGTTCGACTTGAGAGTGTGGCAATCTGGAGTTGACAATTATTGTCGATCCTCCAGATGCCCTCTCGCAAGCTGTATGTATATGATTATAACAAGTATAACCCTTAAAATTGAATTTATCAGAGTCTTTAAGAAAGGTTTCCTGAAGACAAAGCACAGCAGGATTTAGTGTTGATAACAGAATGAGTATTTCATTGTAATTGGCCTTAAGACCTCGACAGTTCCACTGAATGATTCTATTAATCATGGGATTATTAAACTTAGTTCTTGTAGACTATATTTTCGGTGCTTTTACAGGTGACCTTGGTGGTTTTTTGGTGTCCGATGGAGCCTCCATTAGACACTCAAATTTGTTTTGATGGGTGTTTATCACCCGAGTGTTTGGAGCAGTGGGAGGACTATGTCCTCTCCTCCGCCCCGAAGGACCAGGTGTCTCCTTAGAGGAGACCTGGTCCTTGGCTGCAGGCTTGTTTTGTGCCTTTGGATTATTCTTTACAAAATCACTTGAAGGGGCAGTGTTTTTCATTGAGGTAGAAGCTTGAGTCTGAGAAGATTCCGATACCTTGTATTTTGAAGGAATTATGATTTTGTCAGCAGTTTGGTCACCAGTCGGGACCTCATACTGAGTGAAATTGTCCTTGTGCTCTGAGATGCTTTGTTTGGTTGCTGAGGCATATGTTGCGCCTCTAGCAGGAGTTGCCTTGTCTCTTGCCAACTTCCTGGCTTCTGGAAAGGAGATGTTATTTGTGTACTTTATTTTTAGTACTTCCTTTTCCAGTTTCCAGGCAGGGCAATCCCTGGATTTGGTCTCGTGTGGTCCAGAACAATTAACACATTTAAGTGGGTTGGGACATACGTCTTCCCTGTGCTGGGCGGACACTTCACCGCAACGTTGGCAATAGTCGTCGTCCTTGCACTGGGACTCGTGGTGGCCAAACTTCTGACAATGAAAACACCTAACTGGATTTGGAATGTACACCTGCACTTTTACGTTGAGGTAACCGACCTTAATCGAAGTAGGGAGTGATGGGTTTGCGAAAGTTAGAACAAAAGTGTTTGTCGGAACTCGCCGGCCGTCCCTCAGGAATGATATCCTGCGGACACCACATACCTCCTGCGGCGTGAGTTCTCCGAGGATATCTTCCTTAGAGACACCAGCAAGGTCAGGGCATCGAATTACGCCTTTCGACGAGTTCAGAGAAGAGTGGGGGTAAGTTTTAACGTTTAAAGAATAAAATTCTGTGAGTTTTAGAAGTTTATCTGAGTAGGTTTTACGATCAGTTTCAATTAGTAAGCAGTCATTTTTTAGTTTTTTGACAGATACAACACTGCCAATAAGACCTTTAATTGATTTTTCTATGACAAAAGGGGATACTTTGGTGATCGGTTTTTTCTCGGTCGATTCCACAACAATGAAGTGAGGAAAGCACGTGCTTGTAGGTGTTTCGACATCGGAATCTTCTGACGATAAAGTAGGGATAGGGTCTTTGCATTTACGTTTTCGTTCCATGAGAGTTTAATATAATAATTCAGCATCCTGGCTCACCACCCACCGCGGAGCCCAACAAGGGGGCGTCTTATGGGAATGGATCTCCGTCCTCCCAACGCCAGTGATACCAGGATGCGATACTCTGACATAAAATATACAATAAAGCATACAAAATGCCAGATTGATCCGTTAAGGGGGTGTCGACCGGCAGCTGGGTTATAGTTAATAGGGAAAAACATGAGAGAATGAGTTAACGGAACACGGTATATTTGAAGAAAGAAAGAGGAGAAAAGGAGTGGAAAGTCGGAGGCAAATAAGTAGGACGAAAGGGAGTAAAAGATAACCCAGCATCGGCCGAGGGGTTAGCCGATTGGGGATACTGGACCAGCACCCCGCCCGTCTACCCCACAACATAGGGCCAAAGTAGTGTGTTGGTCAGGGTCGACTTATATGTCAATATCCTGACAAGCCAACAAAGACCTCAACCACCAGGATCCCCTTGTCGAGATACAGGGTCGCCACCCACGGCAAACAGGTGGGCTATCCTTTGGAGGGTTCTTAACCCGATACAGGTAGCGGCGGCCGGAGAATTCTAAGGCCCCTACCGGCAGGGCCGAATAATGTTTCAGGTCATCTGTAAATGAAAATAACAAATCTGTAAAGCCAATCTTTGAGCAAATGTTGGAATTAGAGTATTAAAATAGAAAAATAAGAAGCAGGGCATTAGACATTTCTCTGATTTGAAAAGAAAATACTTTTATACCGGACACTTTAAGAAGCATTTTATATTTTTGTTACACGCCAGCTCTTAGTAAAAAGTCGATTGCCTTCGTTTATCAATTTATGAACCACATAAAATTTACCAACATGGGCTGCTACTTCGCTTGACTTGGAGATGAACTGTTTATGAGATCCCTACTACTTTAGTAGTGGGCTTCACAAAATCCATCAACAAAACCCCAAACGAAAGCTTGGATTTCTTTTGCCATCATTGACAGAGAAGTTCAAGGTTGCAAAAGCGCGACCAGTGATGACACTTTATGACTTGGGATCCACGAGTTAGAGAAGCAGGATAAGAAACCAGCACATGGAGGAAGTGGTCAGCAGGCCAAGCTGTTGAACATACAAATAGGTAAATAAAAAAAGGTCCTATCAAAATTTTCACAGATATTTACATTTTATCTTATTTTGTGGACAAAGGCAAACAAGGTAAATGCAAATGTGACAAAACACAGAGACGAGACATAACACATAAAGAAAAACCATCAGTTACCGCCTTGGAACGGTCAATCGGCAAAGGGGCCAACTGGGGTGCTTAAACCTGGTTTGTGAAGTGCTCCAACCTCGCACTTCCTGAAGTTTTTTTCTAGCAAACAAACAGTATAAATAACAACATCCCGTCAAAGTGAAACAACTAACAGTAAGCACCTGTATCGGGAGTTAAAACAGATACAATGAACTTATATACATACATAATAACTAGTAATAAAATAAACACATATGTACAGTATGTACAGTAGATAAAAGCCTCGGCAACGTAAAAACAAAAACCCCAAACGAGATATCAGTTTGAAAAAAAACACAGCCCAAGCGCTGATATATTATAAGAAATTATAGGAACAAATAAAACAGCCCATACGCTGATTTATATAAGAACAAATAAAACATCCCAAGCGCTGATATATAACAAGATCAATTAAAATATGGCATATAATGCCATGACATCATGTTCCAAAAGTGTCAAAAGTGAAATGTAAAAAAAACGATAGAAAACATCGAAATTTAGAAAATAACCTACCAACAAAATAAAACGTTATATTGTTAGGAGCTAATAAGTTAAAAAAAAAACGATTCATGAAAAGCCGAGGATTTAGCCGCAGTTAGAATATTATATGTAAGAAAGGTACTAAAAATCCCGATATTATACCTACTGTGCAATCTCACGTAAAGGGTATGGAGACTGCTCAAGTCTCACCTATATAGGGCACGACTGGAGAGATGAAGAGACAAGAAGGCAAGACTCAGCCACAAAGTCATTGTTGGAACCACATGCGTTGGGCACCAAAGATTGGGAATGATAACGCGCACTCAGTGGAAAGCAGCAGGTCCCATCGAGAGGAGGCAAATGGTGCAAATTAAGGTCAGGTCTAAAAAACTAAAAATGACAGCGAAACAGCTTGGTCAACAAGGCGCATGGATGAGATGGATACTTGTTGAATATAAGCTGACCTGAAAGGAGGTCTGGAAATATGAGCCTCTCAGACTGCAGTTTTTCTGAGGATAGTTTATGAACTATAGTCATCACCAGCCAACTTAAACAGATGGACTCCTCTCGAAAAATATGAGTATCCACTGTGACACACAAGAACTACGTACCTCAGATTCACTCATCATTTAATACTGCCATTAAACAAAGTCGCTACATGTGGAAACATGGCTCTGTTCTCATTGTACTTGAAAAAGACACTATTGACAGAGAGAGAAGGAAAAACGACCGAAGTCACGAACATTTTGTTCCATTTCTGAGGAAACTTCATTAAACAGTACGGCGTCACAAGCAAGCAACCGTGAAATGAGAGCAGACTTAGGCAAGAAAATATTTCTCCATGAGATAGTCTGCAAGACAACACTGTACCCAGACATTGTCTTGTGGTCGATAGAAATCAGGAAACAAGTGACAGTTTAACTCAACGTGCCGTGGGAGAAAAGACGTGACTGTGCGAATGCGACTAAGAGAATAAAGAGCACAGCCATCCAGAAATAATTGAGGGACAGGGCTGAAGAACCTGCCTTTACCCGGGTGAATTAAATTGCCAATTATTTCCCGCTCAGATTGTGCTGAGAATATTCAGCTAATTGGAAATTGGTGCAAAGGATAGGAAATCCTCAGCATGCCGCCTTGGACATGCAGCAGAGTGGTCATTTACCTGGTTATGGAGCAAAAGAGAGCAAGAGATTATGGGGCCTTTTACTGAGGGGTAGTTTCCGGTCAACTTGACCGATCGGCCATCCGTGGTTAGGGTCCTAGGTTCACAAGATCGAAACCCATCCGGATGGCGCACAGATAAAGACATCAGTAAGAAAGCAGTGACCACTGTATTCTTCGTCATTCAGTAAAGGATTTTTTCTAATATTAAATGTTTGTTCCCGAAGTCACATAAACATTAAATTTGAAGATATTTCTGCAAAAAGTATCTTTAATAGATATTATAAAAGTAATAGTTTTAGAACAATATTTCCATTTTCTATTACCAATCGCACCTGTAGAAAAACGATACTGTGTTGCTGTGTTGGGTTATTGCATAGAGTAAATGTTTTATTGAAAATGATAACGGATACGTTTCGATGGTAAAATGTATTGAATAACCAATATCAGCGTTGTTAAGATTCGGTTATAACGTCATTATATTGAAAAGAACATACAGAAAAATCAGGGACAAAGTAAATGCGCCACCAATTTGACATATGTGATGATATTTATTCGTTTGTAATGTAAACGGACACTGTTTTTATGATATACTGCGCTGTATTTAAAATATTCTATAAGATCCATTTTGTTCACAAAACACATTGTTGTCGACATAATTTAAATACTGAGCATACATCATGATTTACAGATGTATGTCCTATAGGTTTGTTATCTATTTCCACATTGTTATGGTTTACCTTAACTCTAACGCATGAGAACCTGTCTGATCAACTTAAACACTTGACATATGCCTTTATGTGACGTGCAAATAAAAATTACGATTCATTTAAATAAATTACATTAATTTTTCAATTTTGTTCAGCTTACTTAAAACCATAACCTTTTCTGACATTTTATGAAGTCAATTTCATCAATAACAACTTCAGTTTAAAACATTGTAAAATCGTAGTTCCTCGATCATTGCATTGTTGTTTAAGCTTTTTATTATCTTTCTTTAATGATTTACATGTAACAGAATTGTTTTTGAGGCCCTTGTATTAAATGGTTATATCAATTTATTACATCCTGAAGAGAGGCGAAGAATTTGACTTCGCTTTTCATAAGCCAGGTTTATATATACACAAAGAAAACAAAACACAAGTGTGTTAATGTAGTATATCAAAGGTGGTGTCCTACTTTCATGTTGGGCGGTCACCAGGCTCACCTGCTGTGCACTGGTCGCTCTATCCAAGCATTTGCCTATATCGATAACATGTAAAATAATTATATAAAATATCACTGCTTTATTAAATTGGTGCATAATGTCTCCAAAACATAACACCTTCCTATAAAGAAGACAGAACAAACCGCTAAAATCGCCATAAATATCCAAGTTTGCAAAATCTATAAATAAGCACATTAGTTGTCTATGTTATCAACTTCAAAGCAAATGACCCGAAAAACGATGTAAGGTAATCTCAAAAGACAATTTCACTTGGTTTCCTTAGTTTAAAAATATTTATCTCAGGAGCGGGCCTCAGATAAGAAGTACCCGTTTGCAATATGCTCGTATGGATTTATATTTCATTGTTCACACAGATCTAGGGTATTTTAAACATAGCTGTGCTGGACCTTTTTCAAATAGTGTTGCCCTATGTCGATATGTGAGGAAAAAAAAAACAATGTTCCAAAATTGCGAATACTTACAAAGAGTGCAAATTTGAGTGACACTTAGAAATGAAGATGGATTTAATCACGAAATACAAAATTAACCGTGTGTTCATGTTATAGGCAAATCAATGTCGTTCCTTTGTAAAGGACTTTATGTCGTAGCCTTGAAATTTAGAGACTTGTAACTACTTAGTCTCTTAACGCGTTCGAGTCCGGGTAAGATGAGAACTTTCATGTTGGACGGTCACCGGTGGCTTCATCAAGCATTTGTCTAATTTTTATCCACAAATAGTTAGACTCAACTTATGGGAATATTACTGTTTCGATGCAATGTAACAAGAAGAAGGAACACGGTTTTAGTAGTGTGTGTAAATTTCTTCTATAATGCTGCTTGCATCTATCGCATTTTTCTGCATCAAAATTTGTCTTCTTTGCCATTCCACCTTCTTATTTTATATTTTTAGCTTGAGACAAGCTAAAAACTATAAATTTAGAATGTAAAATGATATTTATATTCGTTTAAATCCGGCTGCATTTATGACATTCTTCTTTAACCTGGGTGTACATTTTTACTTCATTTATTAAATGGCATTATTGAAATTCTCTTTTAGTCATAAACTATATTGTTTGTTAAGTATCTAGCCTATGATAACCTTATTACCTGATCAGTTCGTACTCTAATGCATAATGTCCTACACATTGAATTAGCTTAAAATCGCTTAAGAATGAAAATGGAATATTAACATATCCAATATTATATACATTTAAGAAAACATGATCTGTAACCGGGTATTGTCCTAAAGTCCCTCCTGGACTTAACGCCCTCATCCCATTTTTGTTACGAAACACCAACATGTCTTTATCAACGTAATCAAAACTGCCCCGATATATTTTCTGGGCAAACAAAGTACTACGTGAGCTTTCTTCCATAGATGTCAAACCATCTCCAACCATCAAATCCATTTTTCATTCAAAGGTGAATATTTTTCTTGTACAATTTGAAAAATTATACAAACCTCATAGCTTAGTTACTAACCGAAGAATTATCGTGAGATGGTGTCCTAAGTGGCATTGATGATTTATAACAGGTCTTTTTACACCAGGTAAAATACATGTGTGTATGTGTGTAGATGCCGTGTGTGTTTCGGCCGCTTTTACAAAAATAAGGATGTTAAGTTCGGACAAGTATTGACCGAAAACCTCTGTAGTAATTGTATCGCTAATATTTTCAAAATAGTTTCTCGTTTAACACTGGTAGATATAGGTTACATGAAGCATGTTCAATAAATTTATATAAATTGTTAAGATTATTTAAATGTGTAGATGTAAAATTAGAAATAAGAAAAGAATAAGGACAAGCAAAAGTGACACCAAAATAGTGTGTTTAATATTTGCACATTCTTCTTGTGTACATTCAAAATCGCGCTTTCCTGAATGAAATAAAATAAAATATGTTTTTTAATTTCCCTATTTGTATTTTTTATTTTTAATATCCGACCTTTATTTCATAACGTATCGCATTTTCCGTTTCAAGCCCATTTTATTACATTTTCAAATTCAGAACCACTATCATTTGATTTCGTTTATATGACATTGTTACAGTGCATAAACATGGCAAATATTGGGAGAATAATGCTAAAAGTACATTATTAGTTTCTAGAAATATTCCCCGATAAACTTGAAAGTAAGTCTGCATTATAAATAAAGAGACATGGAGGTTAAAAGGATTATCAATCTATTGTAAACAGATAATTAGAAATTGATGAAAAGTCAAATCCAGTACCTCATAGCAAATCTCGACAGCAAAACAATTGTATAAGCTTTCTTTTTTTAAGTAATAAGCGCAACAAAAAATATATAAAAATTCTCCTCAACTGCATTTCAGTTGTCCGGTGACTCTTTCAGCGCTAAAGTAAATCTGAGAGGAGAAAATAATCCTGGTCCTAACGGGGATTCGAACCCGGTCCGCCAGATCAGTAGTCCAGGCACTCAACCACGTCGCTAAAGGGTTAACCCAACAGCAAGGCTTTTGGAAGTGCCATTATGCACTACAGTCACTACACTCCTCCCCCTTTACTTTTTTCTGGGCCCAAGCCCAGCTCAGGACAGCCACACCAGGCTTCCGTTTACTTCTGACACCATTAAAGTAAATCTCAGAGGAGACAATAATCCTGGCCCTAACGGGGATTCGAACCCGGTCCGCCAGATCAGTAGTCCAGGCACTCAACCACGTCACTAAAGGGTTAACCCAACAGCAAGGCTGTTGGAAGTGCCTATATGCACTACAGTCACTACACTCCTCCCCCTTTACTTTTTTCTGGGCCCAAGCCCAGCTCAGGACAGCCACACCAGTCTTCCGTTTACTTCTGACACCATTAAAGTAAATCTCAGAGGAGACAATAATCCTGGCCCTAACGGGGATTCGAACCCGGTCCGCCAGATCAGTAGTCCAGGCACTCAACCACGTCACTAAAGGGTTAACCCAACAGCAAGGCTGTTGGAAGTGCCTATATGCACTACAGTCACTACAGCGCTTAAGGTATGTCCCTTACAGGGTTAAATACCGGCTCGTCCCGTACCTGGAACCGTCTCTTTACCAGTTACATTACCATATTTAGTAGTCTCAAGTATATGCAATTTGATAGACGTTTTACTCGCAACACCACCTATGTTTAATTCTATTAGACAGTTTTCGCTCAGCAACGTACATGTTTGTCCTCGAGAACTTTGATTATTGACGCGCCTTAAATGCTTTTCATGATGATGGCTATAGAACGTAAATAGAGCAAAATAATTGTCTTTTTTACGAATACTCGATGCATATTTTTCCCTTAGTCTTATGGAATTTCTTAAGCATATAAATCATACATTAAAACCATGATCAGTGTTAAGTTCAAGAGATATGACATTTAAAATTTACACGGTCCTGCACAAAAGTTCAAAATTTGAGTGATTGAAATAATCCTCAAAAATGCGCTTAATGTGTTTGAACTAAGAGTCACAAGCATATTGAATTAAAGTATTTTTGTTGCTTAATAAGGTTCCTTGATGCTTTGGTTTCTGCTGTGTTATGTTCTATTCAGTCTGTAATGAATTAGAACAATTGGTAAAACCTGTTCTGTTTCTTGATGCACAAAAATATATATGATGTTGATTTCAATCAATCGGCTAATTGGAAAACACCTGAATATACCATCAAGCGGTCATTACGTCTTTCTTAACAAACATTACATGCAATAAAGACATTTGCTCATAGTTAGTTTATGGGTGATAAATTAGGCTGCCAAAACAATGACAATATGTTTATGAAATATGTTTATATATAATGGATGGTGACAACATATTGTCCAAGAGGTAAATCATATTAATAAGACAACAGAAACATTTATAACACAAACAGAAAAATGCATATTTGAATAAAACATACCATTAAGTTATTTACTGTGATATTTACATTAATAATGAGTATTTAAAATAAAATGATTAAGGCTAAAATTTAATTACCTCCATTACCAGCCCTGCGAACGTTAATTGAAAAGGTTGTGTGACATGTAATTCCGTTGATACTATTTAATTGAATTCAGTATTTTGTAATTCGTTCACAATGGATTTTCCCTTGCATAAAACTCTTTACAATTGTAACTTCATAGCTCTTTTACTTTCAATTAATTAAAAATCAATCCGTCTAACTGTATACGAAAACAAAGATATTTTCAGCACGTAATTCGCATTAACAAGTTTAAAATAATAAATTGAAATCGGGTAACCAGTATTGCAAGTAAACATGCATTTAATTATAGAGGAATGTTACACTAATTAACACGTTAGATCGTAGCATGTACTTAGATTCGGGAGTTATTGTCCTTGGCAAGGTCAGATCAATGTTGAAATAGAAAACTCATACACAAAAAAACCCCAAACAACAACAACAAACAAACAATAAACTTTATTTTTTTATACTTTATATCATGACTTTTTTGCACTGTTCTTTTCTGGCTTTTGTAAAGACACAGTGTACTGTTATTTTAATCAATTTAACGGTGATTTAACCTAACCGTTAACAATTTCCGAATTCCAAATTTAACTCTCCGGTTCTTGTATTCTTAACAAACTTTATGTAGCAATTTAAAGTTGAACAATTAAAAGTCAGGAGTCTATTTGTAGGCAACAGATTTCTATATTTACGTTAATTAATTCCCATAATCCTTCAGCACTTGACATTTAAAGCGGCGTTTCAACCCATGGAACATTGACGCAAAAGCCATTATTATTTCTCATTTCTGTAACTTTGAGCTAAACAGTCGTAACAGATTTTTGCGGATATATGGACATTTCCTTAAATTATTTGAGAGTATATTGTATAAGTATACTTTACCCAGTAATAAATAATAAAAAAGTTATAAAATATTACCAATTTGATAAATCACAAAAGGCATACTTGTACGACATTTGATGTAACGCTTAGAAAAAAAAGATAATTTTGGCTATATTATTTTATTTTTGTCTGTTATTTTGATTTTCAACGCTGACTGCCTCAGTCATATATTTGCCTTTCGGTAAGCTGCAGAGAACGGAATACAATGCTTTGTTGAAATAACGCCACGCCACACATTCGTTAAATAGGTGAGAACAATAAGATTCATATCTGAGCAAACATAACTAAATATTGACACTTTTGACAATTGACAATAATATCAGATTAAATTACAGTAACTTCCAATAGTGTACTTTAAGTGCATTTATTAATTTTCTTTAATTTCTATTTCTCATCGAATTTGTTACTCGAATACCTATCCTATTTCAATAGCATTACCAATTAACATCGTGTAGTAATTATAGCGGAGTTTGGACTTATTGTTAAAACCATCGAGAAAATTGTTATCATAAACATAACAAAATATATCTCTTGCAAAAACCAGACTGTAGCCTTACTTATTGCTCATTTATTACTTTTAATTTGTTCATACCTTTCCTCACAAATGACTCATTAAATAGTATATGTATTGTACTGCAAAGACCGGATCTAGTAGCGCAATCGGTAGAGCGTCGGCTCCAAGTACGGGAGGCCCCGGCTTCGATTCATGGCCGCGACAAACCAAAATCGTTAAAATGGTAGCGGAATAGCTTTATTGCTAGTGCTCAAGCAAAAATAAGGGTAGTTCCACGACTGGTTGGCCCAGTGTCAAGATAATGTGACGGGGTGTGGTATCGTGCCAGGTGTTCACAACATGTTATACACAGTGAAGGCAACACTATACCTGCTTCAAGTGGACACCGTCTACAGATAACTAAAATACTGTTGGTGGGACGATAAACCAAACAAATTGTACTGCACATTCCCTTAGAACCTGTTGTAGTCGTTTAGTGTACACTTACCAATCTTACGCATAGTATACGCATACAATTTTAGTCATACATCTCAAAGCAAAAACGGTAGTATTTGAATCATTTCAGAGATGTAATGTTCAGATAAATAATTTTTTGCTGTTATTGTATTTCTTATTATTTGCAGCAAAACACTGTTTTATATTCAGATTTTACTTTACTGCTACCAGAACCGTAAACTAAAACTATAATTGTTACTAGACATATAGTGTTAGCTGACGTTTTATATCGCAAAAAGTAGAGGTTTGGTTAATATCTCTTTGTCTCAGCAAAACACTTTTAAGGCACAACTGAAACACTAGATACGCATACTCTTCGAACACCTGTTCGATGAGTTTTATAATTGACTTCCTTAATGCTATTGGACGATGTCGTAGTATTACATATCAAAGACTGTCTTCTATCAAGTTTCAAGAAGTCGTCTTCGATCAAGCAACAGAATCATTATGTTAATTAAACAGAAGCAGAAGCATTTAAGCTACGAGAAGCTACATTAGAGTTAAGTATCAGAAGCCGTCTGCCTAGAAGTCATCTTAAGCTATTTTCGTGTAAGCTACCGCCATTCTGTAAGGAATGTGAAACGTTTTCTGTACATTAGAAAATGTTGTCTGTAAGTTACCAAACATGTTCGTGTGCTGTGCCAAAGAATTTGCGTCTCTCGATGCTACCAGAAATGTAATTGCATTGGCAGTATTTAATAACTACATAAATAAAGCCACACGACATACAGTGTTGGGTGGTCCTTTATTATTATTGTAATACGGAAAAGGCCTATAACGATCATGGATATTTGGTAAGACAATATTTAACATTAACAATACCAGTATTGGAACTAATTTTAGGCCCTACCCATACTTAATTTTGGCATCTCGATGCCTTATATTGCTAATATTTTCAAACATACGTTATAGTTGCCAGCTACTTGTTTTCCTCAAATTACTTGCTATATGGATATTTCTTAGTAATTGCAAACTGACCCAATACAATCGAAATGCATGGCTCTGTTCTAAGTTAACGCACACCAATGCATTGTTAAACAACGATGAATTCACTTTATTGCTTTATATTTTACTGTAACATTAACTATTCACAAAGCTACTCTTCAAAATACCACGATCATGGCGCCAAAAATATATATCAATAAAAAGAATATATGACACATTCCTTATTGCAACAAATACCATAATTTGTAAAGTCGCAAAACAAAGGTATTCACATTCAAGCCAAATGTAAAAGTAAAAACAAATCTGTGATGAGTCATTAAATAAAAAGACAGAAAACAACAACAAACAAACAACAAACGCAACAGTTACCGGGTTCAATCGCTGGGCACCTCATAAGGCCCCTGTACTATTATGATAGAAATGTCGCTGCACAGTATCGGCAAAAAATGCCGGCAAATCCCAATCCAATGTCCATAAAAGGAAATACACTCTACAATCCGTATAAGATGAATTAAATAACAACATAGATTACATGCTCGGGGAGAGTTTTAGCGGCCGCCATACTGCACAGGTAACATTGTTGTAAAGATGAATAAGAATATGACAAAGTGCTATGAGCTTTGCAACATATACTTAAATTTGGAAAGGTACAGCACATAGGTATTCAAGTGCAAGCCACACGTAAAAGTAACAGCAAAACATGATTTCAAACTTCGAGACAAAAGTGATGTCGTTCACGAAGGTTTGTAATTCCAATATTCCTGCAACGGCAAATCTTTACTCTTGTCTTTTAGCAGTTTGAAATGTATGAAAACTACCGTTTTAAACACAACACAATTTCTTAAAGGTTTATCACAAAATTGTTCTTGTGTGCATTGTCTTTTCTTATAGAAAATCCTCAGTGACATTTAGATCTTAAGATGAATTACACGCTAAGCTATAATAATGACTTGTTTTGCTTATTTTTGCATATTACACCTAGTAAAATTTCGGAAGTCTTTGTTATATGCATTTAGCACTTTTTAAACTGCTCTTGGGCTTTATACTAGTCAAAATGTAACTTAAGTTGACTGTCGGTTGAAAAAAATCCCTCCAATCCTCTCCAAAAGCAGCACAACGACCTTTGAGCAGAGCAATACACCCAAAAAGCTGAGAAAAGAAAAGCGTATTAGATCACACTTCCATTTGTATTTGCAATAACATACATACAAGCATTTCAACGATGGAGTTAAGAAAAGGAAAAAATCCGAACAGTCGCGAAATCAGTCAATGCTTTCTCTGTTCTAATGGCTTGTATGAGACAATTTTAGTCAACACTCGCAGAGTTATGACACTGTAGACCAAATATTTCACTACAGGTTTAACATGCATTGATGGTTAATACTGTCAGGGACAAACATGGAAAGTATCTTTGCTTTCTGTGGCTTAATCATTATCAATGAATTTATTCAAAGGACCGCATGGATAAATGGATAAAAGGATTATGCTTCTAGAGTAAAACTCTTGTCTGAAGTTGGTTTAAAGAAAACTCTTCATGGATGATAAGAAAAATATTCAGAATAAATGCAAACAAGCAGGATGTTCTGTTTTGTTTAACTGCGTGTCGTTACACTTGAATGTATATTCCTTTAGATCATGTCTTGGCCGAATAAAGATTTACATTGACACATATTAAATAGAACACCGTGCAGCAACCGATAAACGTTTGACATTTTATTGCGAAGCTGCGGAAATGAGCTTGCAACAAGCGGCCTGTGATGTCTTACTAAGAGTAATATGTAGCGAACATAGTTTTCATAAGTGGCAGTGCATCTTCCACAACCTTAGTTGATGTTGTTAGAGCCGGGCAAAGTGTGTTCGGTATTTTCGACTCAAATAAAATGGTGATTTTTAAACATCTATACTGACAGATAATATGCCCATTGATTGTATACCGATAAAATTGCATATGGGGATCGATTTCTTTATATTTCAACGTTTTTTATTTGCTGGGATGTACTTAAAACAAATCACTTTGGCTCACCTTATAGAATTAAAATGTGCTTCCGCTTTTGTATAGGTAACTTCAACGTATTTGACTGTCGACTGCTTTAAATTGCTTAAACCATAACCATGACGGCAGACAAGATGTTTACCTTCTCTGTTTGTATTTTAAATGATATTTAGTTTAAAGATAATACCGGCAATTGTATTCTCCGATAGATGTAGGAGTGCAAATCAGCTTGATAATGTGAAAATGGAAAATGGAAGACAGAAATGTAACAGAAGCGAGGAATGTTTAATGCTTACTTATATTTGAACTCTACGGGATTTCATTGCTTTACCGACTGCCCCTGAGTTTTGGTAAATGTATCTTGCTAACGATTTATTATCCCTCGCAGCTGACACAACATTTGCAGACAGCTGATTTCCACTCAAATTATACTATGTAAAACGTTTGGACCGGCGCTAAGCTATTTTTATTTAAAGTCGGGACAACAGGTGGTCAATGACTATTGTGCTGGTCATCCCTTTCTTGAGTAATATGTCTTGTTTGTATATATTGCACCGTTCACGGGATTTAATGACAATGAAAATGGCAGTTATGTTTAATTTCAAGTGTCGAGCAATACATTTTGTAGAGTTGTGCTGCATATCTTGCGTGCACTATGGAGTTAGGTACTGAAAGCTGCAATGTGTTCGTTTTTTTTCGCAGTTATTTGTTATGAAAAATACGTTTGCCCACCAATATATATCGTTTTATTTGAAATCATATTCGGTAGTTGTGTTTTTGTCATCTTTGGTCTCATTGTTCTGACATGAAAAAAACCAGCACATGCTTCTATTAGAATTTTCAATTTATTGCAATTTTTATTTGCCAAACAGAAACTTAGACATCGGGAGAGATGGGGAATGGGTATTAACCCTTTTACCTTATTTTGAATTCGCGATATTTCAGACATGAAATGAAGGTACCGCAAAAACAATGTTAGAGATTTCTATAATTTACACAGAGCCAATATACTAAGACGTTGTTCCTGAATGCTAAGGCTGTTTATCTGTTATATTGCATGCAAATTGTCTACAATACAATTTTATCCCCGTCTAGATGTACACAGAGAAAATATTGCTTTTGCATGTTCTCAACACTACATTAATATAAAATGTATACAGTTTTACAGTTACAGTTTTTTCATTTCTATAACACCAATCAAGACGCAATTATTAATTAGTAACTGGCTTGAAACGGATAACTTTGCTTATGAAAAATATATGAAACGTTAACTTAACAAGTCTCTCTCACTCTTTCTGTATACCGATCTTCCTGCCTGCCTGCCTGCCTGCCTACCCACCTACCCACATACCTACCCACCTACCCACATACCCACATACCCACCTACCTACCTACCTACCTACCTACCTACCTACCTACCTACCTACCTACCACCTACCCACCCACCAACCACATGTACCTACCGCTACCTAGCTACTTACCTACCATAAAGTATTGCGAAACTGTGGGGCTTGTTGGTATTATGCACTTGGTTATTTGTTTTCATCCTTTGTATATTTTTAAGACGGCGAGTTCTTCCCTATAGTTTACCCGTTAATCTGTAAAAAAGATCAAGTTAAATTTATCTCACAAACTATTTTTCTTGGCCACCTTTATTTTCATTTTCTCTATCGATTGACCATCAGCTCAACTTGTTTTTGTGGATAACATAGTATATTCCTGTTCATGCTTCGGCCCATATTGCCGATTGACCATTCCAAGTAGCTTATTGCTCTTTTCGTTAAATGACTCATCACAAATTTGTTCTTACTTTTCACTTGGCTTGCTTGCGAAATACCTTTGTCCTGTGCCTTTTCAGAGTTTGGTACATGTTGCAATGCTCATAGGACTTTGTCATATATTCTTATTCGTGATCACAACAATGTTACTAGTGCAGTGTAGCTGCCGTAAAAAATCTTCCCGTGCATGTCATCTGTGTTGTCATTTTATTCATCCTATAAGAATTGTTACGTGTATTTTCTTTTATGGGCATTGGACTTCGGTTCCTAAATTTCACCTTCTCATGCACAGGATGCTACAGCCATTTTTTCTTCTCTGGTCATGTTCATTCCTGATTGAACGCAAACACATACACACACACGCACACACACACGCGCGCGCGAGCGTATATATGAATCTCGCTAGAAGATAAACAACAACATAATTTTAAAAATGTCTTTTTTTCATAATAGCCTAGTGTATTAAGGACGAAACGACTTTTTCTGGCAGAATGCAACTACAGGCTACTGTTGTGTTATTAGCCCTATAGTTAGTCTATTTGACGGTAAATTACAATAACAAGTACTCAAGATTTAGATCTACAGGTACAAATAATATTTTAAGTAAATGTCACCAGTCAAATTTAGTACATTTAATTATACATTTAATTCATGATTTTACTAAATCTACTATGCTTTCCGTTTATAAACGGTTTAACTGTAGACAAGACCGTCTTGACCAATAGAAATTGTGATTGGCGACGCGCTTATTATTGATTCTCAGATAATAACTGTTGACTGAAATTAGTACATACGGTAAATGCAAACCTTTTTGCGGCTATTGATTCAAGATTAAACGGCTTAAAGTTCGGTTAACCCGATTCTCTACTTTGGTAGAATTTACTAACTTGCCAAAATTTCTTTTGTTCATTTTTCTTATGACGTTGATTGAGCAAAGGGAAATTAACTATACGCGGAAATAAACTGACCTAGATATCAAGGTCCTATTATGGGGAATGATCAAGCTCAGTAAATGACATATAAAATTGCCTTAACTAATTTTCATAGTTGATGTTTTGTTTCTGTCTCTTTTGATTTTGTAGGTCACAACACTTTTAAAACCTTCCGGGAAATAGTAGTAAATTACCAGAAATCTCGGAACATGCTTCCGCGTTCGTACGTCCTTAAGTAGCCCCTGCATGTTAAAAGTAAATTTATTTTAGTAGAAATGTTAAACAAGAGATATTAAAGTTCAAATGACATTTGAAGAACAAAGGAAATTTTTAATTGTTTACAACATTTTGTTGTCCATATTAAAACCGTTGAATTAGTACGCTTAAAAAATGGCATTTGACACATGTCACCATATCTAACGGTTAGATATTAAAGCGATGAGCCAAGCATTTCATCTTGGAATCTACATACTTTTTTCGCGTACTCACTAAGAAAACTATATTTACCCTTAATATTCTTCTAACTTATTCCAATTTTCTGCCGTGGAGTAAGTGCGTTAACAAAACTACACAATTAAGTTGGTATTTGACAGTTTGGTTATATCAAATACATTTGACCATGTAAGATTATACATAAATGTGATAGTTTCATTTGGCTAGACTAAATTAAAAATGCAATGTTTAACCACTGTGGGTATCCTTTAAAACAAATGAGAATATAACAGTTAACATATACATTTTCCAAATATTGCTTTTCGACAAATACAGCCAAGTTCAGGCAAAATATATTATATAAACTACATGTACCATATCAGTCCGTCCAGTTAGCTATGTCGTATCTGCGCTAAAATAGCATAACAGCTAACCTGATTCTTGTTCGGGTTTCTTTGTATCATTGTGCTCGCGACATCATGATATCGTACAACGCAAATCATTTCTAAAACAACAGTACAAGCGCATGTATCAAAAGTTAGTCATAATAGTCTTAAGCCTGTTTCCATTTTGATCATATTCACAAGAAATGTATTTCTTGTTACAAAAAACGCAACAAAAGTTGCTTTACATGCGACGCAAACTGACAACAGCATGAACGGTGTAAGGTAAATCTTCGAGTATGTACCAAAGCATTTAATAGCAAAGATTTTCAATGTAGAGTTACGTTGTTGTTGAAACATATTTTTAAAAATAGCATCACCGTAAAAATCTGAAGACAAGTTCGAAATGAAATCCAAATTGCATGTAATATCATCTCTTTTAATAGACATGCACCGCCAAGAGCAGTTTTATCAATAATAAATGCTTTAATTCACGCACATGTATTTGCAGACTGTATTATATATCCAGATTCAATCGATGCAAATATCTTAAATATTACTTATTATTATTGATCTAATAATCATAACCAACATAAACCCTGTAAGTGCATAAATTTCGTCATGGAACAGACTATGACATTTCACAATCTCATTCATGAAAAATTGTTTCAGTCGATTTGTACTCTTCAGCAACTTAAAACAATTTTGCCGATTACTCGACCATTCTAGAAAAATGCCAACAATTTTCCCCAGTTGTCTCAGATTACCACATAACGGAATTACAACAACACTTTTAACTAGTTTTCTGGCTATAGAACCCATTATTGCTTTTTTACATGAATGTAATGTATTATATTTGAAGTCGTTATGTTTATAAGCTGACCCTGTAATAAAACACAAGTAGGGTCTTTGATATTAAAGAGCCATTTTCCCGATTTTCCTAGTGGTTTGTTATTTCAAACTATACCGCGGATGTAAGACATATGTAAATATTCTTTGGCACACTTTAAATTGTACTACATTTATAAAAAAGACGAGGGGAATTCTGATAATATAGTATAAAAAGGACGTATAATAATGGAATAAATCAACACGGTCAGACGATCGGAAAGACAAAGTAACAATGGTAAGTTTATTTATTATTTTCTTAGTGATGAGAATATTTGTTAAGTATCCCACGAGTTGTTGCATATTCTTAATGCTCAAGTTAGTTTCTCTTTTAGTCAGATTGCATTATTAGTGCAATTTATATTAATTGCCGAGCCCGTGAGAAAGGGTATTAACCGACCGTTATGCATACTCTTCATTCAGTTATCTTTATGTAAATGTTGAAAAGTAGAAAGCCGATGTATTTACATTATGGATGCTAAAGATTGATCGGTTAATATTTGTATCTATCGGTTAATTGATAACGATTTTCCAGACAGGTTAACTTGAAATAACTACGATATGTTTTCCTAAAATGTCGCCTTGCATTGAGCTTAGGTTTCCAGTTGTTAAGCGGGCAGCCTTCGTGGCCACCAGAGTGTTCCTAACACCTGTTAGTGTAGTATTTTTTGTCTGACAATAAACACATATGTAGGCCAGCGGGTGGCTAGACGATGCAAGCGACAGACCATGAAGTGGGTGTAAATTACCAAGATGCGGTTTCTTATTTTTACATATGCAATCACATTACACATGTTTATGTGTTACTTAACACGTTTTTCAAAGAATCTTTATATTCTTATTAAAGATTATTGATACAGTAAAGATCTATAACATGCACATTTAAAATCATAAAATTGTATTGATTTAGGGAGATTTGGAGATGAACCCCCCATGTAGTAAGTGTTAAAAATCATGAGAGATAATTACCGCCATCCTCCGCCCACATCATCCACCGATGATAGTGACGGATATAATCCCTCCCACACAACTTCAAGCCTGTTACTGTTTCTTAATCACATAGGCTGCTGTGATAACTATCCTTTGGCAACAGATGCTGGCTGATGTTCTCTGACCGTGTGTTTGAACACACGCAGACAATTAAGTATAGAAGGGGATATCTATAATTTCTAATTTTCAAATTGCAACACTGAATATGCTTAAATTTGCTATTTGTTTGCACAAACACGTTCGTTTTTACATGTATGCTATTCACATTTCTCGTATCACAATTACCAAGCCACAAATGTTATGTTTGCTTACAATTTACAAGTTACAAATCTCAAAGTCACATTTCTCAAGTCACAAATTGCTAATGTACAAGTTAAGATTTGGCAACATTAGGACGCGTACTGGTGTTATGCGATGTACATTTTACATTAGAGATTTGCGCCTCTAGATTAGTAACATATAAATTAGATTCTACAAATGTAAAAAATATTCGTGATTTTCGCCCCGCGATTTGTTACTTGTAAATTGTATATGCGGGAAATGTGAAATAGTTCAAATTTACTGTTGAAATGTGAACATTTTCATGTGATATATAAAAGTTAGGTTGAAATAAGATAGCGGTATTTAGCAAGCGCGGTGTTGCAATTTACAACTTGACATTTGAAATGACAATTCTGAGTATTGAAATTAAATTGGTAGAAATTGAATATAATTACAATACGTTTTAAAAGAAATACATCAATATTAATATTAGTATGGTCACTTACATTGGAAACGTAAACGCCCAGTTTCTTTTCTCGAGATATTTCCACGAATTATTTGCCAACATTTGACCTATGTTTATCTGCAATAATTAATAAATACAACTTTCGTGAAATTATTATTTTGTAGTCACTCTGTACTTTATTCGTAGTATGATGTTTATAATGTGTGTTCAAATATTGACTGGAGCAACATTGCTTTGTCAACTATGTTCTGACATTATACGCCGTTTAGGATCGCCACTGGCCCGTTCGTCGATAACGAACGGAACATACGACTCACACTGGCTTGTGTATTTGGCGCATTTAGGAAACCAACCAGTGGTACGCCGGTTGAAGATGTTAACCGGCATGCGAAAAAAGTCAAAGCTCCAAACTCTTGGTGTCGGCGTTTTTACCGGGGATTGTAAATGATCGAACAACCCTAATTGTTTTCAGGCATTGTGCAGTATCAGTTCGAGTAAAAGGGCATTATTATATGAGCAACATATGTATGTACTTACTTGCAAAGTTGTTAATGCAGATTAACATTGTGTACATTATACGTATGCATAAAGCATTCTTAATATGAATTATGAATTGTTGAAATGCCAACAAGTTTTCAACGTAACTTAAGGTTTTAAATACCACGTAAATATGAAAATCTGACACCCTCGGATTTAAAAAGCGTTCTCATCAAAGATTAAGCGGTATTAACCGAAGTATAAAAATGACTTTTATGAGGCCTTAGAATCAGCTTAAAAATTAAAATGAGCAAATGCAAAAATATATGATGTCTAAAGTCATTCATGACTGCAAAATATATACCAGGAAGTAAAATCGCTTCAGATTGACGCAAGTAGCTTTGTTTTATACTAATACTTAAAAGGTTTAAGGCGAATTAAAAAATGTGTTATTTTAAAAAATCGAGGTAAATGTCTTCTGTGAGATAACAATGCACGTGATGCTGATTTAAGTTCTCATAAAATGCAAACGCTTCTCAATCCCAGACATATAAACCTTCCCTATTTCCAATTTCGAATATTATATCAACAGGAATTATTCAGATGTAAGTATTTATATAAAGCATGTATAATAGAGCACTTTCGAATAATATCCAAAGAGGCATAAACTGACATGACGTTGGATGTGTTATTGAATGGTGTCGATAACGAACGGAACATACAACTCATGCTGGCTTGTGTATTTGGCGCATTTAGGAAACCAACTAGTGGTACGCCGGTTGACGATGTTACCCGGCATGCGAAAAAGGTCAAAGCTCCCACCTCTTGGTGTCGGCGTTTTTACCGGGGATTGTAAATGATCGAACAACCCTAATTTGCAGTGCCGTTACTGCACTCGACTGTGTTCCCGATAGTTGTTGACAATTAAAAATGCGGTCTTTAATGTTAAATTTCTACTCATTGTACCTTTCAGCTACGTCATATCTTCAACCATAACCCATAACTTTATTTAAAAAATATTGTTTTTAATAAGAATCTTCCGATTGCCTTTGATAAAGTCTATATTGAAACTGAAATTATATGTACTGATTACGGAAAGGTTTTAAGTATATAACGGCGTTTAAATGTCAACAGATTTACCTCAAACAGTTACGAAATGCCTTTATAGGAAACACACCCAGTGTCTGTTTCGTAGTTCAAGCAAGTGGGCTAATTGTTTTCAGGCATTGTGCAGTATCAGTTCGAGTAAAAGGGCATTAGTATATAAGCAACATATGGATGTACTTACTTGCAAGGTTGTTAATTCAGATTAACATGGTCATGGTGTACATTATACGTATGCATAAAACATCTTAATATGAATTATGAATTGTTGAAATACCGATAAGTGTTCAACGTAACTTAAGGTCTTAAATACCACGTAAATATGAAAATCTGACACCTTCGGATTTAAAAAACGTTCTCCTCAAAGATTAAGCGGTATTAACCTAAGTATAAAAATGACTTTAATGAGGCCTTAGAATCAGCTTAAAAAAAGAAAATGAGCAAATGCAAAAATATATGATTCCTAAAGTCATTCATGACTGCAAAATATCTAACAGGAAGTAAAATCGCTTCAGATTGCCGCCAATAGCTTTGTTTTATACTAATACTTAAAAGGTTTAAGGCGAATTAAAAAAATGTGATATTTTCAAAATCGAGGTAAATGTCTTCTGTGAGATAAGAATGCACGTGATGCTGATTTAAGTTCTCATAAAATACAAACACCTCACAATTCCAGACATATAAACATTTCCCTATTTCCAATTTCTAATATTATATCAACAGAAATTATTCAGATGTAAGTATTTTTGTTTGTTTGTTTGTTTATTGGGTTTATCGTCCCACCAACAGTGTTTCTGTTATCTGTAGACGGTGTCCACTTGAAGCAGATATAGTGCTGCCTTCAATGAGTATAGCATGCCGTGAACACCTGGCATGATATCTCACCCAGTCACATTATCCTGACACCGAGCCAACCAGTAGTGGAACTACCCTTATATCTGCTTGAGCGTTAGCAAGGGAGCTATACCATTAACATTTTTAAAGACTTTATATGTCGAGGCTCGGGATCGAACCCGTGGCCTCCCGTACCTAAGTATTTATATAAAGCAAGTATAATAGAGCACATTCGAATAATATCCAAAAAGGCATAAACTGACATGAAGTTGGATGTGGTATTAAATAAAAGCTCCATGGAATTGGTATGATAATATTTTATATCTCCTAATTCTTTTCATTTTGACAAAAAAATTCTGTATCACACATACCAGACTTAAAAAAATAACAATGGTCTTTTCTTGCATTTTTGAATTAATATCAAATTAATGACTGTGATAAAACAAAGTTATATGAGATTAATATATGCTTAATTCGTTACCTGGTATATTTAAATTTATTACCTTGAATAATCAAAATAAAAAAAACAACAACAAAAAAAAAAACTTTTGGTAGAAATATTTAATAAATATCAGGATCAACCAAAATACATAACTATTATTTTTCATTGCTGTTGTTAACTCATAATTTGTCTGTTCAATTAAGCACACTAAACAGTAAAACGGAAAATCATGAACATAGTAAACGATTGCATTTTCATCACGGAGCTAGACAAATATCGAAAACACTGCGTTATTGAAAATTGCTACATGTAACTAATCAACTTCTACAATAAATTGCAGTAAAAGTTTACAGCTTGCTTTTTAAGTCCTTTTCTATGATCTCTCCTACGGAGAGAATAATCTGACTGCAAGATAGAAAGATGATGGCAATCTACTAGATTGCATAGATTGCAAGGCAATTTCAAACATCTCGAATATTTCACGAAAGGCTGGTTGGGAAATTACCCTACTGAGATTGGAAATATTTGCAAATCATGGATGAATTGTGTGGTAGATGCGAGTTTTAAATCTCAGTTACCGGCGACATATTATGGCAAATTTTGAAAGATAAACTTCAGATGAAACACTCTTCTTCGGTACCTCTTAATTGCGTCTGCAGTAGTTGTTTACACATTGAATTAATAAGAAATGTTCGTCTTCGATTACCATCCCGAAACATACCATCGAAAATTTGACACTTTCCCTATTAGACGTTATAAGTGTCCCTTCACGAAGCAATATAAACACACACAAACCCAAAAAAGAAATACAACAAAAAGACAACAACAAAACAAAATCAAACGAAAAGCAAAAAAAAAAAAAAAAGAAAATACAAAAAGCAACAACAACAAAACAAAAAAAATAACAACAACAGCTTGGCGAGTTATGTGGAATAGTGACAAAGAAACATCAAGACAAAACCCAAGGGATGGGATGGGATGGGATTTGTCGGCATTTTTGCCGATACTGTGCAGCGACATTTCTATCATTTATTTTTCATTATATTTCATGATGTTTCGAATTCTCTCAGCACATTATTATTTTAATTGCAGTGTCACTTTGCATAAATAAAGCACAGACTTCAAAAATAAAATAAAAAAGGATAATCTAAAACAAATAAATTTTGAAATGGTTATTGCGTTGCATCGTTTTACGACCATAAATGTCTGTGTAAGGGACTTAGTTGTACCGTACTGTCTGAAGCGAAAATGTTTTGTAAAGAGAGATTATAATTTAAAAAAACTTAAGCCAACACTTAAAGATGATTTCGGTAGCGCATATGAGATCTGCAGTTGGAAGGAAGTTGAGAAGGAATATTATGCAAAATAATGTCAGCACCTTCATATATGGAATAATTATGTAGAAGCTTTAAAGAAAATCAGCAGTGCATCGACAATTCTATGTGCGTCATATAACAAGATAAGTATAACGGTATCTAGGCTATAGAATATGTGGGCAATACTAACTGACTTTTGTATAGTGGATTTAAAACTGTATTTCGTCATTCTAATACCCCTTAAGGTAGATACGAGTGTAGTAAAATTTAAATTACCATACACTGTTTTCATGCATATTCTGCTACATTTATGACTTCCCTCTTTAACGTGGGAGTATATGTTTCCTTTCAAACACTCCGTTATTTTTCATCCGGGATTGGTTGATAAAACAGCTCTATCCATGAAATCAAATATTTTGTTTTAATGTGGACATTTTCTTGTTCAATTTGGCAAAGGATAGAAAACTCTTAATTATTTTACTACGGAAAAAACCTTTTATGAAATTATATGTCCTGTATGTGTCACGGAATATTTATTGCAGGTATTTGTCCACCAAGTAAAATACATCTGTATTTGTTTGCAAATGGGTTCTATGTTTTGATCGCTTTTACAAAAATAGCGATGTTAAGTTCAAACATATATGTTGGTAAAACCTCAGGAATAATGATATCGGTATTTCTTTTTTTTACGTTCCTGGTTAAAAATATATGAAAAGGTCCTATGAGCATTGCAATATATACCAGACCCCGAAAAGGCACAGGACAAAGGTATTCACATGCAAGCCAAATATTAAAGTAAGCATTGGAAACTGTAGGTACGTTAACAAGGTCAATAAATGTTAATTGCATACTTAATTTAGATTTGTAGACGAGTATCAGGCGAGTATTAGCATTACTTAAGATAGTTTCTTATTCATGCAGTAAACAATAACATTAACCTGATAAATGAGATTATATATATATATATATATATATATATATATATATATATATATATATATATATATATATATATATATATATATATATATATATATATATATATATATATATATATATATATATATATATATATATTGCATTGCAGATGTTAAACACATGAATTTAAACGTCAAAGATTTGACGCATAATTGAACTTAATTTGCCTTGATATGCCAACAGATACATCAAATGTAATGAGGAGAATTATAATGTGTCTACAAACTGGAATTCTTTATTTTTTAACCTAACAATAAAACTGTGTTTGTCTCAGATACACAGAAAATTATAGACCTTAGGGAGAAACATTTGAAATCAGAGCTGTCAGACAGGCAATTCATTTTAGATAGATTTATCTGAAAGCATCTACATTTATCGTATATTGTTGTAATGTGTGTTGGTTTTACAACAACTAGAGTTTGGAAGGTTAACAATGGCTTTGAACAAGTCTAATTGTTTTTTTAAGTTTATTGGTATGAGTATTTTCACTCGTTAATGCGTTTGTATATGGATATTTATAGCTCATGCACACGAATTACAATATTGCCGATTTCTTAATTTTTGTAAGTTAATGATATTTTAAAAAGGCGAAAGAATAAATCAAGGTTCAATTAAATTTACCCTTTTTACTCTTTTAACTCGATTCAAAATTCAAGATGAAAATGTAAAATAACTTTTAAAGGAAATGCTACATCTTTATTTGATTCTTAACGCTGAAAAATTGCATACAAATATTGGCGTAATTAACAGAACACATGGACTTGAAAAACTTTATTTTAAAGCCAAACTTTCAGGACAATCTGGTTGTCATGAAATCAGTAATGCAATAGTTATATTTTAATGCCGTTTGGGAATGTTGCTTTCTGGCGTTGTTAATTTAAATTGCTGTTCATCATTCAGGAATTAAATTATTTATTCTTTCATAAGATCAACAGATAAAATGTAGAATAAAATGGTATTTTCCTTCAGTACTCAAATATCCAATACAAAATTATTGATATGTTTTATTTGAAATCTGAGAAGTAACAAAATAGAAAAGAAAGGCCTTTGACTCTCAGTTGCTTAAACAGTAATATTTTCGCTGTTGTCTGGTCTTCTTGGAAGATTTTTCACTCAGATTACTTCGACTAAATTATGTCAAACCTTTCAAAATTAACATAACTATCTTCATTAATAAGGCTAGTTGGGGCCTTTTTAATTAAGACAATTAGAAAATGACACAATCAACATGTGAATAAACCAACTTGAGATAAAATATGCCATAAAACTGCGTATAGAATGAACTGTCAGAATGTTATTATTGATATATTTATTATAAATGGTATCATGACATGTTTAAAATATACCGCGTTGTTATCATTATCTATGAGTATACAAAATGTACTAGTATTTTCTTCGTTAATTTTCGACAGATATTCAGCTTCTACAGCAGCTCGCTTTGAAATCCTTCAATCTGATCTAAACTGCAAGGCTGGGAAGATAATCATACGGTAAAAAGGAATGATGCAATTCTACAAACTTCTAAGTCAATTTTTAACATCACGAATATTTTATGAACGGCGGCAAACTACACTACTGAAGAAGGAAGTATTTGCACATGGCGGATTAAGTGTGTGTCATAGCGATTTTTAGTAAGTCTGAGTAACATAGAATTATGATGACGACTATTGAAACCTTGAAAAAGGTTAAAAAGATCGGATATGTATTCCACGGTGGATATAAAGTCAGAGAATAAACAACACATTTCCGTTAAGTGGAAAAGCTCGAGAGCTGGTCGTGTCTTAAATCACTATCTCGGACGATATAATCAAAGATTTTACGCGGTAAATTCAGCAATATATTACAATTTAAAATGTCACAAGAAACAAGAACCAAAGAGGCAAGGCAAACTTTTTTTAGGGGACAGAGAAACATCAAAACAAGAAACAAAGAGAACACAAAGAGTAAATCTTTTAAAAATGACAATTGCTATACAAGTAAATGTAAAATGTAAAGGTAGATGTATGTATATAATGGTCAAACATTGTACCATTTCATGCTTCATTTCTGCATCAACGTTTCATTATTATTAAGATGAATCAATTAATCAGAACAAATAACATGGTCATGGGAAAATGACTTTTGAAAAAAGTACAGACAGACACATGCTTTTTAAATGCAAAAGTGATACCAAAATAGCGTGTTTAGCATTCTTCTTGTGTATATTTTTCTGACATTGTCTTCACAAAGATCGCATTTTAAGTGTTTCGTTTCAAATCCATATTCATTCATAGTATTTTTATGACGTTTCAAATTCCGAACAATTATAATTTCAATTCCCTTACATCCCATTCTTACAGCGCATAAACATTGGAAATATTAGGACAATTGTGGTTAAAATACATTATTAGTTTCGAGAAAAATAACTATTCCAGGAAACAATTAAAAGTAATTATGCCGTTTAAATTCGCGACATGGAAGTTAAAAAGTATATCAATTTATTGTGTTTAGCAGATTAGAATTTGATAAAAAAACAGTCAAATCCAGTTCTTAATAGTAATACGTCTTGACAGCAAATAATGGTCTACACCTTCCTTTTAAGTAGTAAGCGAATAACAACTAGCACGTTTCATTTATGTCCGCTTAATAGTTAAAATGGACCATTAAACAGCAATATCTGCATAATGTATAATGAATCGACATAGAAATACATTAGCAAATGCGTTCTAAAAGTAATCTTTGATCGTTTTGCAATACACCGCTTTACCTATACAATGACATTGTCTATGCATCACTGGAAAGCTTTAGAATTGTTTGGGTTTGTTTTATATACTGAAGGAAAAAAGTTTAGCAAGTTTTTTACGACTTTGGTTTTCGTCTATAAATCAATGTGACTAAAACGTTACGTATGACCAATTGTGCCCTTCCATTGACAACATGATTTCCCATTTTTTTAAACTACACCATTATGTAAGCGTGAAACGTAAACTTTCACAAAAATCCCGTGCAGTATGTGCACAGCAAAACGGATGATCTTCCGCGGATCACAAAGTACACAATTCGATAGCTTTCTTATCGTACGCACAAAAAGTGAAATAAAATATACGAATATCAATGATGGAACGTCGGTCTGGAATAACGTTAGAGCAACGTCAGAGAGCCATTGGTATGCTTACAGCTGGCATGTCGGCAAGAGACATTGCTCGGCATTTCCATTGCCACTTATCGACAATATGTCGACTGAGGAACAGATTTCAACATACCTGGAACGTCGCGGACAGACTCAGATCAGGCAGACCTAGTAAAACCACGCCGCGGGAAGACCGTTTCCCACAATGTCATCTCGACGAAATAGATTTTCTTTCTAGTCGAACGTTAGGTCGTTTGCTGAGAAATGCTACTGGCACAATAATATGCGACAGGACGGTACGAAATAAGCCACTGGCCGCTGGAGTGAATGCGTGCAATCCCTACCTTGGCTTTCCGCTGACGTTGCGACACCTTAAAAGAAGACGCCAGTGGGCTAGTGTTCAGAACTGGACTTGAAGGCAATGGCGCGGCGTTCTGTTTTCGGACGAATTGAGGTTTAACGTGCCATTTGCTGATAGCAGGGTTCGAACTTGGAAGAGACGAGGGGAGGAGCTGGACCAAGATAATGTCGTCGAACTTTACCGTTATGTGGGTGGTCGCGTGATGGTTTGGGCGGGAATACATCATGAGGGGAAGACAGATCTCGTCAAAGTGCCTGGAAATCTCACTGCTCAAAGGTACTGTGACGAAATCATCAGGCCTGTTGTTGTACCGTTTTCTGCTACAACGGAACGTTTGGATTTTCCAACAGGTTATAGCAATGTAAAGCCAGTTTAAGCACCCCAGTCGGCCCATATTTCCGACTGACCGTTCCAAAGCGGTAACTGTCGAGTTTGCTTTTTCAGAATCATAAAGATTTCTTACTTTTCACTTGGCTTGCACGTGAAATACCTTTGTGCCTTTTTTGGTATATGTTGCAATGCTCATAGGACTTTGTCATATATTCTTAATGATAATGCCCGTCCACACACTGCGAGGTATACCCAGAACATTTTACGCACCAATAACGTCAATGTGTTGCACTAGCCTGCCAGATCCCCGGATCTCTCTCCCCTTGAGCACTTATGGGACTACTTAGGTCGTCAGATGAGAGGGCGCCATGATGTCAACAACGTCCATGATCTTCAGTGTGCCATACAAGCTGAATGGGTCAGGTTTCCATTGCAGGTAATTAGAAAACCGATTTGCAGTATGAGACGTCGTTATCTGGCAGTCCTGGTTGCAAATGGTGGGCACAATAGGTATTGAGCCGTGTCCGATTTTTTTAAGCTTCACCCCAGCTTCATTTCAGGTATGACGGATACTACATGTCTTACAATTATGGAATAACATTGATGCAAATCATTTGTGCTAAGATCAAATATCTGAAAATGTGTTTCATTTAATGATTTCTTACGTACCCTTTCCCTAGGAGTCAATCCTTTCTGAACTGGCTAAACTTTTTTTCCATCAGTATTGTTTCGTTTATTTGTTGGCATTGTCTCCTCACCGGCATCATAGTTATCCGGTTACAGTGTCTCTTAAAGCATATTAAGTGATTTAATTACTAATTATTTATAGTTATTAAAGTTTAATAGACAAGCTTTGCTATTTGAGGTACACATGGACCTCTACTGTTGTTAATTTTTTTTTGTATCTGACGTCATTATCAGCAATACGTTTAAAATATTTGAGTCAAACTAATTAAGTTACCTAGTTGTTTATTAAGTTTCCGTGTTTCTTAGGTCTATGTTGTGTTATATTAAAGTCTGCTTGTAGTAACGAAGATCAAATAGTTAAAGCTATTATGTTCCTTTACCGTAAACTCGTTTAGATAACAATAGATTACGAAAAACGTTACACAAAATTGTATTAAATTAACTTTCAACTGCAGTTATTTTTTTCCCAAACGAAACAACCAAGATATTACAAGAATTGTTATTTTTAATTTAATCGGCGCTTATTGCAACACACGGGAATCTAATATCAAGCGGTCAATACGGTTTTCGTAGTAAACATTTCATACAATATTTCGCCCATAGTTAATTCACATATGATTAATTATGCTGCCAAAATAATGACAATTACTCGGCTTATACAAAACGGAATGTGACAAATACTATCAAAGTGGTAAAAATAAGTAAGGCAAATTAATAAGACAGCAGAAGCATTTATAACACATAGTCAGAAAAATAAGGTTTTGTGACATTTCCATTGATAAAACTTAATTGAATTAAGTATCTAATTTGTTAAAAGCAAACTAACACCGTTACATGACCTTATAGTGTAATGTGTACGCAATTGCTTTTCACTTACTTTAAACTAGTTACAATTGTAAATTCATAGATCCGGTTACTTTCACTTGATACAAATAATTGTCCAAATGTGTACGAAAGCAAACAAAAATTGCAGTGCAGTGTTTTTTTGACATTTAAAAACACTTTAAAATAATTGAATGGATGTGGATAATCTGTATTGCAAGTAAGCATGCACTAAATTGCGGAGGGAAGTTTTACACTAAACGACAAGTCAGTTAGAAGAATTGTGAGTTGATTTGAACGTTGTTGTCTTACGAAAGGTCAGAACAATGTTGAAATGAAAAGATTAATAAGGATTTACTTCGTGACTGTATAGCACTGTTCTTTTTGTGGCTTCTGTTGAAAATTATTTAGGTAAAACACAGTTTAATACTGTTTCAATTAATTTTACGCTGATTTTAAATACTCGTTACATATTTCTTGAATTATAACGTTTTCTATCCGGTTGGTTACTTCCTTTCATCATTATCCTATCTTAAAAGATAAATGTGACGTTTTTAACCTTGGCAATACAAGTCTGCATTTTATTTGTCACAAATACATTTCTTTATCAACATTAGTCCACTCTTTAGCTTCTTTTCTAGATATTAACTTAGAAAGCGACAACAGTATTTTGAAATATATAATTTTAGAAAAAAAAAATGCCCAGAATAATACGAATGAAATGAACATTTCAAAGTTGCTAGTTCGAATAGCATCGTTCTGAAGTGTGGTAGTTATTTTAACGATCTAATTTATATGTAGGTATCGATCTGTTCTTCTGTCTTTTATAATGAAATTAGAAAAGCATTTTAAATAATTCAACATATTGAGTATATGCATATACATGATATTGTTATAAAGTTCTCTTTGGATAAAACAAATTATTTATATAAATTACTATAGCTGAGCCAGATAAACATCTTTTAGACTTTGTCCAAAACGGGGAATAGCGGAGGTATTTGTCTTTTAGCATTCTTAGTTCAAAAATCGGACGTATAAACATAACATATTTTTATAAACTCGCGTCAAATAAATTCGTAAATTAGTTTTAGAAAAAATACTCAACGATGTTTAGTAAATATTTTTAATATGAAACATGCCCTAGGTCGTCAATAATACTGACTGTTGTATTTAGGATAAAAAGGAGTATGTAGTTTTGAATTGTATTATAAAACTATTACAAAATCCTACTAGCGTATGCTCTCCATATACTTGTAACACTTCGTTGTTTGGAAGCAGCAAAACGACCTTTTGAGATAAACAAATATAATAATAAATAGCTGATAAGTTCACATTAGACCATACTGTCATTTGTATTTGCAATAAAAACATCAATGAATGGCAAATATGGAGATCAAACACGACGATGTCCAACAGTCACTCTATCAGTCAACGCTTTTTCTGTTCTAATGGTTTGTATAACACTAATCAGTCAACCACCGAGGAGTCGTGGCACTGAAAACGTGTTATTTCTCAATAGGTTTAACACACATTTGTGATATAGTCTGTCAGGGACAAACATGTAGTGGATCCATGTTGTTTGAGACATAACCAGCCTACGTGGATTTATTCAAAGCACAGTTTGATGAAAAGGTGCATTCTCTTTCTATTCAAAGAATCATGCTTCTGTAGTATAACTGATTAGAGGAAATCATGATATTGGTATGTCTAAAGCGGGTAGAAAGAAAGTTTTTCCATAGATAATAAGGAAATTACTCAGAACAAATATAAAATAGCTCGAGGTTTTATTTTGTTCGACACCATAGCATTAATTATAATGTGAGCATTTTTAGACAATGTCTTGCCCGAGAAAGGTTTACATTGACACCATTAAATACATTTTAATGCAGCAAGAGATGAGAAACGTTTGACATTTTATTGGACATTGCGGAATTGGATTTGCAGGAGCAGCTGCAATACCCCAGCATATGTCACAATGCATCGATCGGAAACAGATATCATTTATGCCAATTCATCAGACCACATCCTTAGTTGCTTTTGTAACTGCTAATTGCAAACCATCGTCTTACACAAATGCTGGGCTCGGAGTGTTGAGTATTTTCTACTCAAACAAAAAATGTTTTGTAATCATCCACTTTGAAAAAGACAAATGCTTTATATATTGCTCTACCGACGGCGCTCTGTGTTTTGGTCAATGCACATACTAACGATTCTAACGATTTATAAACGATAGAGAACATACATTTTCGAGCGTCAAACATGTAATAATTTGCTTATAAATTAAAGTTTTTCCTGTATTCGCACTTTTCTTGTAAAACCATGTTTGTACCTTCCTTTTCAATGATATTTGACATTTTTGTTTTTCTCACAGACTTTTCGTTTGATTGCATTCTTCTTTATTATCCATAATTGTTTAATAGGAGTATTCGAGAAAGACACAGATAGATTGACGTCGTATTGGTTATTAAATTCACTTGTTATGATACCTTGTTGTTTCTTAGTGATAGTATATGAATTACCAAGGCACAGGCGTATCCATAAAAGTAGGGATGTGTCATTCTCAAATCTAAAGCTACACAGAATTGTAATTTTTACAGCTAACATAACACATTCCATAAACAATGATACGTTATAAACAAGAAATTTGATAGTAAATCAATATTCTGACTATGCTTTATCAAGAAGAATATAATCTTGAATCAAAGTCACAAATATGTGCAGCTTGTAACATTTTCGTCTAGAAAAAATAAGTACAAAATATTAAATATCTATCAGAATTTTAAATTTTTTACAAATTTATCTTGCACTAAAAAGGTCAGACATAAGAGGTAAGGTTGCAGTGGACATGTTAAATATTTTTACTACAGTGCAAATTTCTAATTGTTCAGATAAGAGGTAACTTAAAAACAATGTACGAGATGTAGGTAATTTGCAAGTCGCGCGATTTTGGGTGGTGGTGCTTGTGAAGATGAAAAAGCTGGATTCCGATAGCACACATGAATAACCTTGCATAGCCTTGACCACCTGCGGTCAGTTTTTCATGCCTGGGAAGAAGTAGTGCGTGTACAGAAGAAATATATATGTGCACAAAGACTAGAATTGTCAATGTCTTCAAATGTTAACATTATTATTGATTATATTATTGTTTAGTATCTGTTTAAACAGAAATTTTGTTATACTATGTAATTCTTCAGATAAACAGATTTATAAATAAGCATTGCCGGGTACGAAAATCACTTATTGACCAGAGGAAAATGTCGAAATTTTGCAGCATGTATAAGCATTTATTTTAGACCTAATTGTAACTAAAGTTAAAATGCGAAATCACATTGAAAGTATTGGGTGTTTAATTAAATGGTTTCTGTTATCGGATGTTAGGGACTCTGATGTAACGTTTGCCCAAATGTGCTTTCAAAATTTTGAATGAGATGATTATTTTATCTAAGGACTTCTAAAATCTGCTTTCCATTCCCAATGCGATGTACATTTGATTTAATATGTAATGATTTTTACCATTGTTTGCATACCTGTAATCGCGCGCAGGGTCATACTTATACCGCCAACAACTGCGTTTCTGGGAAGTTTGATTTATGTAAATTGTTCCTCAATACTAATATCGTTTAGCTTAATGTCATGTCTTTTCTTCGAATATCTGGTCGGTGACAAAAACCTTTCCTTACTGACTGTTAAACTATAATTATGCGCTGATTATTAGATCGTTAATACTGTTTAAGCAAACACTAAGTATTTTGTAAATTGACAGGTTACAATAAAACTGTAAAAAGTTTTGTTATTCGTTTGCGGTTACCATGGAAAAAAAGAAAACATGTGAAGCGACCACTCCATCAATTATTTATACGTTTGCAACAATTTCTTTAGATAATACAAAGGCAGACAACAACAAAATATCTGGAATAAATATAGTGAACTGCAATAATCTTCATAAAGTCCCTTTAAGTGACAGCTAAATTTGATGCAAGAAAACAGACATTGAATTCCACAAAATCTTACCACCACACCTAAATTAAGGTTTGCGTAAATGACGCATCCTCTCTTTTTTATGTTATTTAAATACTCCTAGCATAATATCGACAAAACCAAGACGAGAAAATATAAATGCATTGTAAGTAGCGTGTAGAATATCGACATAACTACATTGACCACATTAGTACCTGATGACAAAATAACAGTTTAAACCACAATCTCCGCCATCTGTCTTTTCTTTAAAACATATTGACACTTTCAAATGGTAGAAACAAAATATATTTGGTGTGTCCCTTCGTAGATAGCTTCTACATATGATCACGATGATACTAGCTATTAAATGTCTACCTTATTATTATATATAATGTCTCACAATTTCTATATACCTGCAGCATTTGCTTGGCAAGTGATTACCTTTTAATGTGTCTTCGCAAATCATAATATATGTTTCAATAATCATGAGACATTATTGTTATTTATCGAAATATTATTTCTTTTGGCTTTGGTTGAAAAACATTTTAGTATGATATGCATATTGATATAGTCATATATACATGATAACTCGTTTTTAGACTCTGAATGACACTATGCAAAACAATCAATCTAATTACCATTACGTCGATAGACATGAAAAGTTTCATACCTTGATAAAACGTTTTATATTATTAATGTTTTATATTGGTTTATTTGTTTACTTACTTGCTTTATAAAATATTTTTGTATATTATGTGTTTTAAATGATAAAATCCAACAGTTTGCATGAAAACATATTTTCTCAAATATGAATCATGATGTTGTTGTACCCAAAGTTTGCAGTCAGCAAAGTATGGGTATGAAATAGCATTTCAATAAAGCTTTTGCTCATCGTGATACAGCTGTATAGGCACTTACATTACTGTTTATAAAATTCCGGCAATACCTAACTAAACGTAATTTCTCACGCTGTGCTAAATGTTGAATTTTCAATTATAGTTTTGTTTAATTGTACAGACGATAAAACATGAACACGTTTCCTGATTCTTTGTTTATTTTATTTTATTATTGTTTTGTTTTTTTTGTTCTATTCTTATAATTTAGTTCTTGCCTGATACGAATGCAATATAAGCATTTTTTGTTTTTAAGGCGACACTTCTTTAATTCTATATATTGTTTATATTAAATAATAAATACATTAATAAATGTATAAATACTAATTGTTATGCATGATTCTCAATGTGTTTATAAAGCCCAATGATCATGATTGGATAATATCTACATCACTTTATTCAATCTAGTCTCCATTATGTTACATTCATTAAAAATGAATCGCAGTAGACTTGGCATTTTAGATTCCGAAATTTAGACATTCAATAAACACCACGTATCATATAATAAGAAAACTAGTTCCATAAATAAAGTACTTTACGGTAACATTATCACGCTTAAACCAATTGAAACAGAAACATCTCAAAGTGTAAATTATGGTTAAGAATACTTCTTAAATATGGCAATCTGAAACCATCAAGTTTGGAAAGCGATGTCAGTAAAGATTTAGATAAAAAATGGAAACGTCGAAATGACTTTTTGTTAAACACTATAAGCAAATGCATAGCAATATGGTTCTTAAAGTCATTCATTTATTTAAAATATATAGAAACAATCCAGAATCCATTTGGTTTGAACATAAAGGGAAGTAAAATTCGCGTTAGATTGCCGTAGATAGTATTGTTTACTAAATCCTTAGAATACCTGATGCGAATTTAAATTGTGTCATTTGCAATTTCAAGGCTAATGTCGGCTATGCAATAAAATGCTTATTGTCTTTAGTACTCAAAAATGCAAATCTCTCTACACCTACAATCATTTGCCGAGTCAATATATATATATATATATATATATATATATATATATATATATATATATATATATATATATATATATATATATATATATATATATATATATATATATATAAAGTAAATGGATGAGCAAATGTTGGCAATACAGATTATAAAGGATATTACATGAATCAGGACATTGGGAATTTTGCTGTTAAAATATACTGTTGAGTTTGCAGAGAATATTGTGGAAATGTACAGTTCAAGGAAGAATGCGTCGATATCCGTTACAAGTTGTTATTAATCACTATTCGCTACACACATATGAAATACAAGGTAAACATTCGATCAAACAATCACATAACCCGTTGATCAGTCATTTAAATCAATCGTTCAAGCATTAAAATCTATACACAGTTTAAAACATATAAATGTTGATAATAATGACCTTTACACACACACACACACACACACACACACACACACACACACACACACACACACACACACACACACACACACACACACACACACACACACACACACACACACACACACACTCAGTCTCTCTCTCTCTCTCTCTCTCTCTCTCACACACACACACACACACACACACACACACGCATGCACGCACGCACGCACACACACACAGGTAAACATATATAATCAATTTCTAGCTTATCCTTTATCAATAATTTCAGCAAATTACTGTTAGAAATCTCTTTATTAGTTACTACTACGTTTTTCTTTTAAATCCTTACCTATGATCTGCCCAGCACTTGGCTGAAAGAATAATCTGACGTGAAGATAAAAATGATGACATCTATTCGCTTGCAAGGCGAATTTTAAACCTCGCGAATATTTCACTAACGGCTGCTTGGAAACTTACACTATTGGGAAAGGAAGTATGTGCAAATCAAGGATGAATTGTGTGTTAGATGCGACTTATTTAGTCTCATAATAAGGCAATTATTGGAACCTTGCAATATGTTAACTTCAAATCACATACGCGTCCCCAGTGGATTTAGATTCCCTCTGTTGCATATGATTACTTATTGAATTAACAAGAAATTGTCGTTTGATGGAAAGCCCTGAATTTTATCCTATATTTAAATACTGTCTCGAACCATACCAATGAAAATTTGCCACTTTTCTATTAGACATTCGCCATAAATATTACAATTTTAGGTGTCGCCTTACGAAGCTACAGACCCAGGCAAGTTATGTGTAATGGTAACAAAGAAACAAAAGACAAAACAAAAGGGAACTAACTGGCATACATGCCCTAAAGTTTACGAACGATCGCATATGTGCATTTAACGTTAAGCTCCCAATAGACTGCAAATGCTTATTTTATATCACATTCTCTTTTACTGAAATATTAAATGTCAACACTTAAATCATATGTGAGAATGAATGGCATTTGTGAACACAATGTTGAAACAATTTTTTTTTAAAGTACATCTTTGAGTCAACATCTCCATTTAAACATGACCAGGCCCAAGAAGAAGATTTACAGAATATTTTGAAACGCAATTAGTATTGTTTACTCCTAACGTTCAAACTTAACAATTCACTACACTAACAAAATACCGCATTTTCAGTTTTCAGTTTAAAAACATGTTTCATTGTAGTTCATGTTTTTTTCGATATCACTCAGAATATTATTCTTTTGATTACAGTATTACAAGGTATTAGCAAAAAATAAATTAAAAAAAAAATGATGTTCAAATATAAATAATTAATTTCGAGTAATATAAATACATTCAAACAAATAAAATTGTCAATTATTTTTGGTCAAAATATTCAAATGCGTTGCATAATTTATCGGCCAAAAACGTCAATGTAAGGGACTGTGCCTTGTATTTTATCCCGTCACTTCGCCCTCTACTGACCTAATGAAGGGGGGTCGAATAAACTTAGGTTTATTAGGTCAGTAGGTGTCTGAATATGTAAGGTCAAGGAACTACTTTTAAAAGAACGTTTCGTCAAGTTTAATTTATTCATTATAATTGATATTGTTTTCATTTTGCTTAAAATCTGTCGAGCCTTGGCGAGACAAAAAATTATTTCTCCCGAGCCGAATAAACTATAATCATATCTGCTACTGACTTATTATTCCCTGTGTATTGTCTAAAGTGACAATCCGTTTAAAGATATTAGAAGTTGATTACAAGTGTAATTCTTTACTTAAAGAAGCTCGCGGTAGTTCGCGCGGCGAGTTCAGTTTGCGCATATGAGGTCTTCTATATGAAAGAAATTTGTGGTGTACAATTACACACAATTATGCCACAGTATCGTCGCCTGAGGAATAATTATACGAAAGCTTTACAAATAGCATAAAGAGCGATTCTACATGAGTCATATTACAAGTTATGACATGCCGAAATCTAGGCTACAGAATAAGTGGGCAATACTAATTGACATTTGTTTAGTGGTTTTAAAACCGCACCAACAGTTGACAAACCAACACTTTAGATGACAAAACTTCATTGTTATAGAATGCCCCACTTTACTCAATGTTTGCAGTGATTATGAAAATAGAACATTTTTTTCTACATGATGCTCAGTTTCCCAGATCTAAGTATAGAGGGTGTAATTGTAAAATAAAATGTCATTATTATTGTGTTAATTTTCACAATTATATCAACATGGTTTGTTGTATGTACTAATGTTATTGTTTATTTAGTGAAGTAAAATTGCAAGACATATTTGCACGCCTAGGCATGCTAGATACCTCTATACAAATATCAATTGATTGAATTTGACAAATTATTTACGATATGATCCAGCTGCACCCATTTCACACAAAAACGCACACACACACAAGCACACAGGGACACAGACACACACACAAGCACGCACACACGCACACACACACACACACACACACACACACACACACACACACACACACACACACACACACACACACACTCACTCACTCTCTCTCTCTCTCTCTCTCTCTCTCTCTCTCTCTCTCTCTCTCTCTCTCTCTCTCTCTCTCTCTCTCTCTCTTGCACACACGCACACAAAAAATAAACCATTTTTGTTTGTATTTTGACATTTGCAGCATACATTGAACTACAAAATATGCCAATATGAAAAGAAAAATGAAAATTTCAAACTTGAGAAAAAAAACATCTGATTTTATTTGCATAATAAATTGTGGTCAAATTATCATACTATATTGGGAACCACGTGTAGTTTTACTATACAGTGCAAAAGATGTCTAATCATGCTTTCTTGTTTTAGTCGATTATATGCAACAGATAAAAAGATAATGTATCGAGACAACGATGTCAATTACACTTTTGTTGTTCATTTAGTTATTTGTAAACACAAAAGTGTAAATACATACATTCATACATACATACATACAAATATTTAACCCTATGGTCAGGGTAATGGTCATAGTAAAACAAGCAAGCAAAGATATTTTACTTATAAATTGTGTAAAAATTGACAACGTATATGAACATCATTAAATTGTTGGAATCGTGTTTAATGGTTTACAGGTTTGTACATAACTGACTCGACGTCACTTGTTTGCTTCTATTGTATAGCACTCTACATGGACGATGTCTTTGTGTATTCATATTAGGAAAGATTTGAATATTGTTATTTGTGTTTGATAGTTCTTTTCTTAGGTTTATCACCTTTCTGTCAGCATAGTTTTCCTGGGCAAAGGTGCAAAACGTTTTAAGCACAAACACTTGTAATATTTCACAAGGCTTATTTCTCATATAAATTCCGAAAATACAATGTTTAATTTTAATAGACAATTCCTGTTCAGTAACTTAAGTCCTCGAGAAAATGATTTTTTGGCTTGCCTTACATCCTTTTCATGACGATGATTGCAGATCGTAAAAAAATTGTTTCTTATTTACGATACCTTATCCATATTGTTCTTCTCATTGTTTTTACTTTTAAACAATTATGACAAGAATGAAATAAACAGCTCGGCGGTTTAAGGTATAATTGGGCCTGCATATTAGTTTTAATTGTATATATTAGTAAGGTATATATCTTAAGTGCAACATCTATCTGCTAGCGGTATGAAAGTTAATCACACAAGAAAAACCCTTACATATTGAACAACTTCAACTGAAATAATGTTTTCCAAAGTGAAACAACCAAAACCGATTTATACTGATATTGATTTATGAACTGTTATAGAGCCCGCATTTTATTATCATTACTTGTTTTTGTAATTTAAACGATTTTGTTAAAAATACATAAGTGTGGATATGTGTTCTAAACTGAAATTTGAAAATTGGTTTTAGCAATAAACATAAAATAATGTATCCAGTTATAGGATTTACTCAATGGATTATAACCTGTAGAATTGTAAAATATAGGCTAATAGAAAAAAAGAAATAGGAAAATAAAAGGTTATAGACAAATTCAAAATGGGTAGATGTAAAAGTGACACATACAATTAGCAACAACACAGAGACGATACATAACACTACCAAAAACAGCAGGTACCGCCTTGCAACCGTCTGACGGCCATGGGACCGACTGGTTTGCCAAAACCTGGTTAGTGGAACTCACCCACCTACCACTTCGTGCCCGTAAAATTTAACTGTGTTCCCTATTAAAGTTACTCAAGGGCTAGACAGAGCAACTTAAGTAAATACTGGCATAAAATGTTAAGTTCTAGGCTAGGTCTCTATTTACACCCTAGTCTTTACAGGACGGGCGAGACAGTGGATTTTGTTGATATACTACTTGCTGCAACAATCCATTTTAATGCGCAGCCTAACATCTCCATGTAAGAAATCATGTGCTCTTATTGAAACTTTAGAATTATAATCTCAACCTTGTCTTTCTTTAAGTTTTAAGAAGATACCTTTCGTTACAAATCAGTGGCTGTTTCCGTACAAGCTTTAAAATGTTGCCTCCTTTTTCAATTCGTCTTCGTTAAACCAGCAAAACCTGTATTTGTATTAATAATCAGATGCTCTCTCTAAACTACCAGACGCTGTTGTATAAATTGCGATGACATACAGACTTGCAAACGCAACGAGTTTGAAAATAATAGCTTACGGATGTACATAAATAGTTGATCGGATCATTGAAGTTTGTTGTATGGTTATCACATAACAAATTACGCATTTTGAAATAACATAATTCAGGCTTATACAATGACGCTATCTTTCTTTTCTTACTTAAGTTAAAAATTTACTACATAAAAAGATGCGCATGTGTGTTTGCCTTAAAGAAGAGGAAGTGTAATGCAGCACATCCGGTTGAAGAATGTCTAAAAACGACATGAACCTATTTAATACTGTTTTTGTTATTCGAATCCCATGTTTGCGGAACGTTTGATCAAACTCTGTCTTCTTACTGTTTTCACTTTTACTTATTCTGTATCACATACGTGTCTTTGTTATTTTTTTATTAAATATGAATTTAATTGTTATTGGATAATTGTTGATAAACTCGTTACGTGGCATAATCTAATATGTTTATTCAGTGACTTAAAAATTTAAAAAAGAATGTGGTCAAATAATTAATATTTGTTGGGAATAATTAAAAAATCAATTCCTATTGCTATCAAAAACTCGAAGAACTTTCAATGAGGTACACTAAACAGTCAAATTGAGGAAATCAGTCCTTAAAATAAGATTAGTATGTAGATTGGTATTATATAATTGGAATATTTTTAATTAAACCAATTATTTCCAAAGTTTGACCAATAGCAAAACACATGTCTTCATGAAGGCATGACATAATATAAAAGCATTTTATTTATTAAAGAAGAGACACTTTTGTGTCAATTGCACATAAGAAAACATTAATAAAACCAATCGTTGAGCAAACATTGAAATTTTAGGATTCAAATGGACATACATTAGGCCAGGCATGAGCCATTTTGCTGTTTAGAAAAATAATTTACATTTTGCGAAGCATATATTACTTAAGTTTATTATCGGCATTAGCATTAAAGTCGTTAACCTTGTTTTTTTACTAAGATGCTGTCCATGCTAGAGACAATATATGAATAAATGTAAAATCCACTGAATAAGTCATTACTGCCAAATTGCAGTTTTAATGGGCGAGGTTTATTTTCGAAAGAGGAATGTGTAACCATAATGACATAATGTACTTTTGTACATTTTAGAAAAAAATAGAAGTATTTTTATTCATGGTTACAGTAATAGGTACTTTATAAAGAGTACCCTAATAGGCATTGTCAGAAATTTTCCAATGACATTTCACTTTCTTATTTCTAAACGCACTGTATTATGTTGTTATGTTACTTCAACTGGGAAAATATTTGATTGAAAAATATAACGGTAAGTTTATAAACATTGTTTAGGTTCGTTTATACGTCGTAATATTGAAAACGAAATACCGAAAAAGTCAGGGACAAAGTAAATGTGACACGGTTTCAAGTCATGTAATAAATTAACAGAACAGAATTGTGCATGAAGTTTAAAGTTATCAATTACGTTTGCTTATTTGAGAAGAAGTAATGGTCTAAACTGATATCACCTGTAAAGAAAAGAAATAAATATGGGTGACAGTGCGAAAGGAAGACTAACAGAGTAAATCACAGCATACATATTTCACCATGTGTTCATATTACAGGAAATTTAATTTTGCTCATTTGTAAAAGAGATTCGTGTCCGAACGGTTAGATGCATTGATGTGTTACTCCTCAGCCCCTGGGTTCGAGTCCCGGTTGGGGTGAGATCTTCTATGGTGTGCGTCTTGCAATGTCACCTGTGGTGCGCGGTCTTTCTATCAAGGCATTTGTCAGAAGTTTTTGCCAGCAGTTGTTTACTTTAAGTCACTTGTAGGAATATTACCGCTTCGATGAAAAAAAGAACACGATTTTAAGCTATGTACGCTATTTTTTTTCTTCAGTAATTGCAATCATATGCCATTTTTCTGCATCAACACTCGTCTTCTCTGTCATTATATCTTTTGATAAGATAGCTTTTAGCTAGTGTCGCTACTTATGCAAATGCAATTTAGACAGTTTACTCGACTTGACTAACATACTATTTTAAGCAAAATCTGTAACACGTATCATGTTCTAGACCAGGACCATATACTGTTTCGGTATATCCTTATACTTGTATGACGTCCCTCTTTAACCTTTGAGTATACACTTCCTTCATTTACTAATGACTTAATGTCTTTAAGTTTAAAACAAGATTGTTTGTTATGGATTCAAACTAAAGTTACATTATCCTGATCAGTTCGTACATTACTACACGTTTAAGCATAATCAGTTGATCTAATGTACTGTACCATGTAAAAGTTTTTCAATTCATCAACGACTGTAAACGGAAAGGTTACAATATCAAATCTTCTTCGCGCTCAACAACACTTTTGTAAATGCGTGTTGACCAAAAGATAACAGCAACAACGGACTTAACATCCTTTTCCTATTGGTGTTCAGACGTACGAAACAGCCCGATGTCTTGATCAAAACATATCGCGGTATTTCTTCCAGGGATGACAAATCTTCCATCCATCAAATCACATATTTCTTCAAAGGTAGATATGATTCTTGTTCAATTTGCAAAAGTATGAACAACTCGTAACTAAACAAGTAAATAAATTCGTTGAATTTATCACTCGCCGAAGGCAAATGACATCCAATAAAAATCAGTCGTGAGGTATTCCTATCCTTACCTGTGATATGGCTCTTGTAAAATGGAATACTGGGAATGCTTTAAAATTTGTTGACATCAACTTTTGTGCTTGCAAAACAAGCAACAGTTTTATCAGTATATGAGTAAGAATATATATGACAAAGCATTGCAACATATACCAAATTCTGAAAAGACACAGAACAACTGCAAATAGTAATGGCAAAGTTGTGGTTTATGTGCACTGCAGAAATTCTCATTGCTCATTATCAATATTCTAAGAATCATTAAGTTCCCTTTTACAGTTGGACAAGCTTTTTATATAAATAATTTTTGAGGGGAATAATTCTATAAATACAAAAGCAGAGTTATGGTTCTCGTGCACTGCACATCCTCTCATTGCTCTTTATCAATTATTCCAAGTTTCATTTATTTTCCAATAACATATTTCCAAGATAAATGGCTGCAGACAGATTATTTAAATTCTTCATTAAATAAAGGTCAATAATAAGAATACTGACTGATCCAAAAAAGCTTGACGAGCATCATCACAGTATGCTCATTTTTGTTTCAAGTTTCATGAAATTCTACCAGCTAGTTACAGAGAAATGACTGCTACGGGTTTTTTATTTTCCATTAGTTAACGGGCAATAACTCTGAAGAAAAGTTACTTATCCAATAAAAACTTGACGTGCATCATATTTATTCCAAGTTTCATGAAATTCTACAAGGTAGTTACTGCGAAATAGCTGGAGACCGATCGTTTTCATTAAATAAACCTCGATAACTCTGACGAAAATCGTACGACGTCGTTGTCATTCAGCCTGGTAAAACTTTAAGTTTGTTTTTGTTTTATAGTTCGTTTATTTGTTTGTGTTTTCTCTTTAGCTGCATTTTAGTTATCCGGCGACGGGGTCTCCTAAAGCATATAAAGTGCATATAAAGTGCTGCCTTCATTTTCTGTTGTATGCGGTAAACAAAAGGAATGATACTACACACAGGCACATTGTTCTGACACGGTGCCGACCAAAAACTCTTTCAAATGCATATATATGTTCTAAAATAAATGATACAATGATGTTGATTGCAATTGGTGGTGCTAATTGGAAGACACGATATTGTGCCATCAAGTGGTCATTATGATTTTCTGAGTAAACATTACACACACTTAAGACATTTGCTCATAGTTAACTCATGGGTATTACATTATGCTGCAAGAACAATGACAACTATTCGGTTGTTAAAGTTTGTCAAAAAGGAACGTGACAAATATTGTTGAAAGGGTAAAAAACGAAAGCATTCATGAAACAAACAGAAAAAGAATCACCATATTTTAATAAAAGTAATACATGTATATATAAATGAAAGTTAGGTGGACTGTGTGTTGAATATATATCTTCTTCTTATACTTAATAACTAGAAAAATATTTCGTAGTTTGTAGGCAGCACAGCGACCTTTGAGCACACCAATACCATTCAAGAGGTGGAGAAGTGCCAATTAAATCATACATCAAGTTGTATTTGCAGTCAAGACACTCGAGAATGGCAAAGCCGGAGATCAAACAGGACAAAATCCTTACAGTCACGAAATCAATCAATGTTTTCTCTATTCCAATGGCTTGTATGAGACAAATCAGTCAACCACTTCACAAAGTTATGGGACTGTAGACGTCATATTTCACTATAGGCATTAAAGATTCATTCTCTCATTGATAAACGTCAAACGAATTCATGCTTCATACAACTTAAGCAGCATCAATGTATTTATTTATAGTACCGCATGATAAATGGGTGCAGTTTGGTAAAAAAAGAGTATGCTTCTATAGTATGACTGAGTATACAAAAACATTGAACTGACTGAAGCGGGTTGAATGATAACTTTTCATGGATAATACGAAAATGTTCAGAACAAATGCAAATATGCCCAACATTCTATTTTGGCAACACCATCTCATTACACTTGAACATGTGTCCTTTTTAATCATGTCTAGGCCGAATTCAGATTTACATTGACACCAACTGACCGTGCAGCAACCAATGAACGTTTGGCATTTTATTGCGATATTGCGGAAATGGATTTGCAACGAATGGCCTCACGAATTGTCATAATGCATGGAGCGGACACATCTTTCATCTGGACAATACATCAGTCAACATCCAAGTTGCTTTTGTTACAGCTAACTGCAAACGAACATTTACCACAACTGCATGGCACAGCGTGTTGAGTATTTTCTACTCAAACAAAAAGGGAGCTTGTAAACATCTACTTCGACAAAAGACAACTAATATGTCCCATCTCTAGATACTCATACATTTTCATATATTTGCCGCGCTTTTATAAGTTTGTACACTACTTTTAATTTGCATTCTTCCACTATGCCGATTTCCTTCTCTGGTTACATTTTAAATGACATTTGGTTTCAAGATAATGCTAGAAAACGTAATCTTTGATAGATTTTGAAGGTGCAAATTTCCACAACTGCATATCTTATTTTAATTTCATTTGAGGTGTTGCATACATATACATCTATCGTTGATTACTGTAGGGCACGAAAACCAAACACATATTCTGGAACTAATTTTATTTTTTCACGTTACGATTTGGTGCTGGTTAAACGAATTTTAGTTTAGTTTTTCTTTTATTCTTGTATCATTTGCCATAAGAAGCAAGCTTGATATATTCTAGTTATAGCAAAGAACAATAGACGACTTATACTAGACATACTGTAGCCAATAATTTGGTATAACTAGTACATTTACGCTCAAACACTCTTCTTCACATGAATGGAGGCTGTTACATCAAACATTCTTAAGACAGGTGTTGATGCATTGATAAATCGGACCATACCGATCAGTAAACGAATAAAACAGGTTTATAATGGTAAAATGACATATTTCTAATCACTTACAAACGTAAGACCACCCACTTTAGTTTAATAGAATACCTTAATACTTACATGTAATTATATTTCATAGTTTTTTTCTCATAGGCTATAATGTTTGGTCAAATTGTTCTTTATTATCTAGATTATAATTATCAGAACATTTAGAGAAAGACATCACCAAAGTGACGTCGTATTTCTCTAAAGCTATCATATTCTGAAAACAACAACAATAACTCCATGAACCCCTTCTTTATTGGGGAATAAATATGAATTTCCTGGCGAAATGCACATATTATCAAAAAGAAAGGAGGTGTCTCACATTCATAGCTATACAGATTTATGATATAAACTGCTAACATAACACATTTGATTAACAATAATACATTTCAAAAAATAAATTTACCAAGAAAAAGCAAATTAAATTACATTCTGAAGTAAAGCCTTAAATATATGCATTTATTAGCATACTCCTCTCGAAAACAAAGTAAATGCAATAAAACAAGTTTCTATGAGAATTTAAAATGTATTGCAATAGTTACTCGCACTTCGGAAAATAAGACACAAGGAGAGTTTGCGACCGGACATGGCAAACACTTTTTCTTCAGTTTGATCTCGTAGTGTTTCAGACAGAAAATGGAGGTAGTCTATAAATAATGTAAGAGATGTAGGTATTTTACATAGAAGGAGCAAAGTTTACTAAATCTTGCGACTTTTTATGCACGTTGTTTTAAATACCAAGGTCGTTTTACATCTATATTTTTTATTTTGTATAGATGGTGTAGTAAGAAAATGTTCCATGCTGAAAAAGAGTTCAGCTACATACATGTTTTTAATTGACTCGTTACGAAAAAAAGTGTTTAAATTAGTTATTTCGTTATCCGTGTACGATAACCAAATGAATAAAAAACCGCATCAAGCCACAACGTAATCATTTGCCTGGTATGTGCGTTTTCAACATTCGCTTTTGGTAATAAAGGTGACAACTACAATGATTTCTCGAGATAAAGAACCTGTAGTGAACTGTAATAATCGTCCTGAAGATCATTTTAGTGACAACAAAAGGAAACGAATGCCACAAAATCGTACGACCACACGTAACTTATGGCTTGCATTAATTACACATGTCTGCTCATTATATTAAGTAATTTAGCTAATCCTAACATAGCATTGACAAAACCAAAACAAGTTAATGTAAATGCGTTGTAAGAAGTGTGCAGAAAATTGGCACAGCTATATTTATACCTGATTAAGATAACTACATTAGTATTTTAAACCACAATCTTCACTATTTGCAGTTTCTTATAATATTGACATTTTTAAAGCCTAAAAACAAAACTTACTTGTTATGACTTTTGTCAATCACTACGAAATATGATTAAAAGTATTTAATGTTTATGTTCGCTCTTGTTTTCGCACAGACATTGTTAACAAATAAAAAAGTAACTCATAGTTTGGGACGTTTATCTCAATTTCATTTAAAGTATTTTTAATGTCGAAAGCAAGCATCTATATAGGTATTTCAGAAACTAAACAACTGTAGGATAATTAAACGGAATCTAGCTTCTATTTAGCATGCTTTACCGCATCGCTAATTCAATGATGTTCAAACATCAAATTCATAATGGAATGTCAAAACAGGGACTACATAAAATAACTTAAGTATTTATCAAAGATAGCCAGAATATGTTTTGTGTTGGGGTCGATCAAAGATTTTATCAATATAAACATGATTAGAGGATTTAACATATTTATATATTGACCCTGATTATAATACTTCTAGTTCAGCTAACCTAGTTCTCGGTACGCTAGATACATTCTAATACATGCTAATTTGTTATCATGCCTAAAATCACAATTCTATCTTTTTCAGTATTGTGTAATTCGGAAAGGTTTTTTTTTCTGTTTCCGTTGTAAAGTGAACATAGGACAATTAACCATACACAGATACTAATTTGGGGAAAAGTCGATCTCAGTAAATGACATATATAAATGCGTAATTTCTTTTTCATTGCTGATGCATTTTTTTTCAGTATTTTTCGATAATGTAGGTCAAAACACTTTGAAAACAGGCGGGAAAGTGTAGTAAATCATCGAATTCCTGGTACGCTCTTCAATATCCGTACGTTCCTTGCTTCAAATGACATTTAAAGAACAAAGAAAATTATATCAAGTTTAAGTCTTGGGAAACACCGGTGTAGGGGTAATTTGTTCACATGTTGTTTTGTCTGTATTGAAACTGCGTTGAAATAGGACGCTTATGCAAATTGACATTTGACAGAAGTAGGTCAGTACATAACTGGATCGATCTGCCAAACGTTAAATCTTTGGATATAAATATAATCTTTCCATGAGTACCGTCCAAGAAAATTATATTTATCCTAAATATGTTTTCTTATTTATTTATTTATTCTAATCTCTTCATGGAGAGTGAAGGCGTCAACTAAAGTACACAATATACAGCCCGTTTTGGAAGTTTTTTCATAATTTCAACATAAACCCAGACTGTAGTTTGGGCACAAACGACTGTGGACACTGCCTCAATTTTTAAACAGTAAAATCATAAAAAAACTCGCTTTACATGCTTGTTCTTTTCAAATCTATTAATAAGCTCGATTGTGATTTCTGTTTAAACAGATATCGAAGTCACAAGGAATTAAGCGGATGATGATAAAACGTGATCTAAAAACGTAAGTGGTCACGCGTTTTGTTTAGTTTAAAATTAACTAACTGTGCAGTGTGGCTCAGATAAGAAAACGTGTCTGCAGTGGCATGTTCAGCTTCACTTGTCACTGAGATGTAGGACATCAATAAATTACATTTCATCTTTACAGGTACATGTAACAATAACTTGTTTGGTTGTTTGGGAGGGAAAACAGTCTAAACTTTCGGAAAGCACCTTTAATTCTGATTGTAAACTGAAGTCAGAAGTCAATCATTGCAAACACTTTTTGTTGCATGGCATGGATACATTTTCGATCTTACTGGCGACACTTAACTATTGGTGAAAGAAGGCCACAACATGTACTGGGTAAACACAGACGGACCGCAAACCAGTTTTAACAATTTCAAACACGAAAATCTCGACAGGACCGGTATTCGAGCCCACCCGGTAACAGGGGATGGAGTTACAAAAAGGAAATATGACAAAGTCCTGTGGGCATTGTAACATATACCACATTTTAGATGGCACAGGACAAAGGTATTCACATGCAAGTTAAATTTAAAAGTAAGAACCTGTGATGAGTCATTAAACAAAAAGAACAACCCAACAGTAACGGCCTTGAAACGCTCAATCGGCAAAAGGGACCGACTAGGGTTCAATCACTGTCGCTTATATCGATCGGCTACGAGCGCCCGCTTAATGTCTTCATCATGGTGAAAAGCTGATTCGTTGTTTTTTCTACTAGTATGATCATGTCATGCATTAAGGTAATATTTTATTTGACAAGGCAGAATTATACAAATAAGGTGGTTAACCATTATGACAAATGATAATATTTCAGTATTTTTCATTCTTTGTCGTTCAACAAATACAATCTTGTAAGGGAACATTTTACTAAGTACTAGCGCATGGTATCAGAAGTAAGTCATAAGGATCTAAAGCATGTTGCCATATGTATAATGTTGAAATGACCATATTTACTAAAATGTATATATTAATGTCAAGATAAAATAAACATTTCACCCTATTGTAACATAAAGAAGAACACCATATAAACATAAAACAAACAATCGACTTGCTTTTTGTCTGGAAAGTCAGCGGCAGCGAGTTTGAAGCAAGTACAGATTTTATTGCATATCTGTGGAGATTCACATGTAGAGAACGCTGTCGTCTACGCTGTTAAATTTTAAAATGAGATGCATTATATAACCTTTAAATACATATTGCGAAGCAATTGGAAAATAAGAAAAGGCCATATAAGAATTACCGCAGATATTTAACTCTAGACAAAGACAAACATAGGAAAAGTAAAAGTGACAAAAACTCAGAGGCGAGACACACCAAGAAGAAAAAAAACAGCAGTTAACGCCTTGGAACGTTCAGTCGGAAAAAGGACCAGATCACACTTACATAGACGGAGTCCTTCAAGAAAACTACAACTTAGTTTTCCACGGGACTTTTGAATACAAATTATACAGTGAATGTCACTATATTATCATTAAAGCATGTTTGCGAATGCTCAAATGTGTTGTAGTGCCATATGGTATGAAGCGCTGATACAAAATAAAAAAGATACAAAATAAATGACCAAGAAAGGTTTCGCTATGGTAGATATACGTTTGGAATACTCCTGTCTATAAAATTAAAGCAAACAACTCTGTTAAAATAGCCATGCAGAAAGTCACTATCATAAGAGGTTCACACTTTGCACCCCTCCCCCTCACTTGCACGTGCCTTTCTATTAACGGAATACTGCAAATACCAATCTAGATCCCTTTAACTTTCTGCCTACGAAAGTCCAAACTTGAATATCGAGTAAAATAAAAAATTACAATTAACAACAATCTTTACATGGCTCTATTCGTAAAGCACAGGAAAAGGATATGGCTCATGTTCACTCAATGATTAATATATCTACAATATTTGTGAAATACTATAGTACGATTATGGTAATTACTTAAGATAACATAAAATTGTGCTAAATATTATCCTTTGTGTTCCTTTGATTGCGTGTTGTATTGTATTGTATGTACTTTTCCAAGCGCATTGAAAATCCATCTAAATCTTTTGAAATAATGAATATTTATAGATGTTTTGATGAAGACAGAATTAACTCCTGGTTTAAATATTATGTTATGTTTGTCAGTTAGCGTTCTCGTAAATGTATGTGGTTGCCACGTAAATAAACATTTTAGAAAATAAATCAACTATTATTACATTACTTAATTATCTGCTTACCCCGCATTCTCTAAGGTATATAACAAATTGACAATCATAAATCATAAATGTTTTAACAGTCAATTCAATGCTTACCTGCGATACCTTTACGTTCAAGACGACAACATTTTTATTACAAACCATACACTTACAAGCATGTTTGACCATTTCTCGCGATTTGAAATTGTATATAAATCTATATCTACAATGTTCAAACACCAGGGTAAATACGTTTTGTTTCATATTATTTTTTTTATTTCGTTTGCCTTTCTGAAATTGCTGTTGCAAATTATACAGATCAAAATAGCAGGATTAAGGCTCAATAATAAAGACGAAACTCAACTTATGTTTTCCTATGTTATGCAACAAGAAAAGACTGGAAACACACTTTTAGCTTTGAAATGTCTTCTGGCATCTGTGGTGGCAGATGTGTAATTGACGAAAGAAAATGAACATGCAATTACAAGACGTGTTGCTTGGAATGCTTTTGTGTATACCGAATGAATCAGGAAACAGTTATTTTAAATTGTATTGTAGAAAACACAGGAATCATGTCAGATAAAACATTAAGAGAACAAATGACAATAACAAAAAACATACGCAATTAAAAGCTAGTTTCGGTGACTATAAATTCCGATATGAAAATGGCTTGTGGGAATAATTGGAAAAAGATGTGTGCTCGATAACTTAAAGTACATATACTTACTTATAACGATAATATCTGCGGCCAAACAATGATGTAAATTATGGAAAAGCTGGAATAAATGTGACTTGAATTATGCATATAGAGTTGGCAAAGAACCAGTTTTATTGACAATCAATAATGGCTCTACAAAAATGTGGATATATGTTGTTTCAAAAGGGGCTACATTTTTAACACTTTCCTACAATACAGGTATTTTTGTGTAGTCTTTTAATATCCATGGTGAACAAAACAGGCACAAATATGTACATGTACATGAAAGTTGTTAGTTTTTCCGATTGGACCGGCACTATTATGGTCATATTGGCGTCGTTCAGTTATTATTGGTCGAGGTAGATATCATTCTTAGGTCTGTTCAGTACCACCGGCGCACTGCAGGTTAGTTGGACTAGAAATTATTAGACATTTCGGCGTTAAGGCTGAAATGAGCTAAATATAACAATTATGTGTGACAAATGCAGTAACTCCAGTATTTGATAGTTTTTTATTAAAACAAAGAGTATGCACGATATAGTTTTGTTTTGTTCGGTAGATTTAAACAAAAAAAAAAGTCTAAGCGTTGTTGTGATCTGCTAAAGACTGTTTTGCATGCATGTGCTTAATCCACTAAGTACATTGATGAGATGTATAGTAATCTTCATAATATTTCTATGTTGTCGTTTGACAGTTAAACTAATTTGAAATGTGTTTTTTTTCTGTTTCTAAAAAGTTCCATTAACTTTTCTGTACTTATAGAGAGGTTCATCACGAAACATGTTTAAAGAAACCAAATTTATAAACAAGCCAGTAAATTCAAGTTTCTATGTTTGTTTTTGTCAGATACATAATAGCTTTATAACAAGCCGACAAGTGGTGTCAGTATACGTTGAACAAATATAGCATCCTAATGTATTTTTCAAGTCATTATAAGTTACTAATTAAATTAAAATTCACTGGCCTATGGGCTAGCAGTAAGAACATATGAAAAGGTCATATGAGATATGCTATATCAATTTAAGATTGAACTAGCATTAGACAAAGTTACACACAAAACATAAGATCAAACGTTAAAGTGAAGTAATGTTAACTAACGCATGATAGATATATGCACATGCAAAACATAAGACTTGTAGCTTTTAACAGGAGAGAGGTAACATTTATTGAAATGTCGTTACTTGAGCAATCCATACTTCATAATAGCTGATGAATAAGGGACATATGCTCTTATTATCATTTTCTTATTGTATTGTAATATTGCTGATTTCTAGAGGTTTCTGAGTCATGAATACAACTGTAAGGCTAGATCTCATTGTTTATTGCTGTTGTAAAATGCATGGGGCGCTAGCATGTTATGACTTTTCTTTCTATATAACATACATTCTAGAGTTCTAAACATTGTGCAAATAGAGTTGACTTTGCATATGCCATTAGACCTTATAAACTAATCAGACCTTCATCCTTCATAATGATTTTTACATTACCCATCGGTTTAAAATGAATGTAGGGCTAAAATTATTGGTTAACGGATATCACGTTAAATTTAAATATATACCTTTAAGATTCATAGCATCCAGTGCGTGTATTGTGCAAAGGGTTAAATAGAAATGCACTTTAAATAATTACTGTTTCAACGTAAATAACTATTAAAGCATGCATGCAAATGAGTTTAATTGTAAAAATTTACATACATCACAGAAGAACACATTGATATCAAATAAATGTTATTAAAGTTTCAAGTCAATTTAGGACCGTATAAGGTATGTATATTGTTTGAAATTATCATCGTGCTGATAATGGGGAGAATAGCTGATGAGCTGTTAACTCCTTCGCTTTACGCTCGCTCCTATTATTGGAGTTTCTGACATTTCATTTGCATTTCACTAGATTTTGACGTAGGAAGCTATTAGGTATTCTGCTTGAATTAAATTGGAATTGATTTTCTGTCTATTTCATTTTTTCCTGACCTATCTATAGGAGCAAAAATACAACTTAACTGTTTTTGCCATAAATAAAAAATAATTTACTGAAAGCAGTTCCAATCCCTTTATAGGACTTAATTTGTTTGCCACATAACTAGTAAGTAGATGTTCGTCATTCTGGTTAAATAGTTTGTCGACGTTTTCAATTATAACAATAGGTAAATAAGAGAAGGTCCTATCAAAACTCTAACAGATATTTAAATTTTATCTACACGTAGATAAAGGTAAACAAGGTAAATGCAAATGTGAAAAACAAATAAACACAGAGACGAGACATAACATACATAAAGAAAAACCATCAGTTACCGCCTTGGAACGGTCAGTCGGCAAAAGGGCCAACTGGGGTGCTTAAAGATTGTCATAGTTTTTATTATCATCCATAATGCCAACCATAAGAATAATGACAGAGACGTGGATATTTTACAATTCACAGTCATTTTGTCCTTGCCTATTTCCTAGTGTTACTGATTATTTCATATATATATTCCGTACAGTTTGTATTGAAGTTAACTGAAAACAACATTGATATGTGGATTTGAACTATTCATAGTCAAAAATGGCACACATACAATCTGCACCACAATAGTTGCTAACAAAGTGTAAAGATCAAAATCGATTTAAATTTTACCGACTTTGTCGACAATTCAAAGTGTTTTCTAGTGAAGTATGCGGGCAATAACGACTATTCGTGATGTGCCATTTTATCGTTGCTTAATAGAATTGACAAATATAATTATTCATCTTAATATTATATTAGGTTAACTATACCTTTATGAACATTAAACATCTATAAAATGATTAAATCAAAACAAAACTATTTAATTCTAAAAATCGTGTTTGAATATTTAAATTAGACTTTTTAATTTGCAATAAATTAAGGCGAAACGACTTGGAAGCTGGCATTATTTCCTCTGAAATTATATTGAAATCGACTAAATGGAACTAGATTTTGGAATTGATGCAGAAAAGCGTCTAGCAAGATTGCACTTTCGCTGGTATTAAATAACGACAAAGACATTATTTTAAGGTGACGAATGTTAAAATTTGTAACATTACACTTGCCATATATTTATATTTCTCTTCAGTCAGGAAACATTTTGAAAATTAATGTGACATCCTATATTGATTAGCAAGCAAAGTTTCTGTGGTACAACTGTAGAACTGCTTAGGTTGGTATTAATTATGCATAAACCAATCCTTCAATATTCAATATTAAAGCAAATGCAAACACAAACGTTTCAGATAACATTTTACCGAAGAACAACATATCGTATAAGGTAAAATAGATTATGAGAACCTATATTATTTAATAACTTATCAGTAACGGAGATACCCACCTACTTGAACAAGCAGCAGAACTATTCTGTATAAATGGCTCAAATTTTAGAAATAATATAATGCATAGAAACATGCAGATACCAAATCAGTCCGTAAAACTATGAACATCATGTATGTATGTATGTATGTATGTATGTATGTATGTATGTATGTATGTATGTATGTATGTATGTATGTATGTATGTGTGTATGTGTGTATGTGTGTATATATGTATGTGTGAATGTGTGTATGTGTGTGTATGTGTGCATGTGTCAAAAGAATAAAACTCAATAGTCTAAGCATGGTACACAAAGTCTAGCCAGCACCCACACACACACATACACACGCACATACACGCGCGCGCGCGCGCGCACACACACACACACACACAAATATATAAATATATATAGTGAATAAACACTACTGTTTCAAATTGGAACAGGGAAATACTTTAATTTTATGTATTGTTCTTGGCCATAAGATAGACGTAAAAATGTTTCTATGTGTTAAGTAAAATGGAATTGTGATTTCTTCGTCCATTTTAACACAGTTTATTTAACATGACAATAAAAGTAAACTGTGTCAAAAAACCAATTAGACGAGACTTTAGGCGAAAAGAAGAATACCATACCGCCCAATTGATTGATGTCAGTCCTGACAAGTTAGAGCTGTATCAGATCCCCTGTAGGCTTTGTTTTTAGACTATCATTTTCAAATACCAAATGAGAAAATATAACAGTAAACACCTGATGCATTGAATTTAAAAATAGAAAAGGGCATTTTTAAGCAATATAACAAGATTATTTAGTCTATTATTAACATGTGTTAAAGATAAGTTTCCACTCATTAGTAAACCTACACAATATTTGGTGCAGTATAACACTTCTCTCATTATGATACCATACTGATGTCTATAACAAAATGCGATAAATCAGGTTTAAGCATCCCAATCGGCCCTTTTGCCGATTGACCGTTCCAAGGCGGTAACTGATGGCTTTTCTTTATGTATGTTATGTCTCGTCTCTGTATTTTTGTCACATTTATATTTACCTTGTTTGCCTTTGTTTACTGGTAGATAGAATTTAAATATCTGTGGAAATTTTGATAGGACCTTTTCTTCTTAACCTATCCAATACAAACAAACGTGACAGAAACGGGAAGGTGCACTGAAGAAATATATTTGCAGATTTTCATAGGAACTGGCAAATGTTTTAGCAGTCTTGGACAGTCTTAAAGTTTGAATTAATTTTTTTGACGGTGTAGTAATTGAAAAGGAAGGTACATTGTAACGTTTTTTCTTGCAATTGAAAGCAAAACCGTCTATAAATGGCAAGGCGAAGTGTGAGATATACGAAAACAAAATAATGATAGACTGTCTCGCTATTGGATCATGTTTTATTCTCAGTGATATGACAATTGAGAGACAACGCAGTCTAGCAATATTTTCATTCTGAGAGGTGATGTTTCAAAAGACGCAGCTGCGTCTGCATTTGGAAGGTTTAAGAAAAGTTGATCATATTTTATTATTTTGTTTTGTAGAATGTCTGGTCTAGGCCACTGTCTGAGGTTGTTATTATCAACCTCGTTGTATTGAATGCATATAAAAATAAACGTACACGTTAAGAAAACGTTAAGGAACGAACAACAAAAAGAGTCTCCACCTCGTCACTAGACTCATGTCACGTAACTTTGCTTGTATAAGAGATTTTTAACTTTTTCATATTATCTAATGAATAAAGATGATTTAGCCAGTTAGGTCTGTTTCACAATTAGTACAAACATTGCAGTAAACTGAGTTTACCCACACAAAATAAATCTTTTAATGCATTTATATATTTGTTTAGATCTATGCTCCAACATTGTTGTGCTATGCCTTGTTTTACAATTATAGCGCATCATTTCTACATTTTATATTTTTGGCAATTTCCCTCTTACTAAAACATTCTGAGTTAAAGGACAAGAAACCTTCACCCTGAATTCTCAAATGCAAACTACTTGGAGTACTTAAACACACGCTGTCGGGTATTTCATGGCATGCCTTTTAACTGCGTAATGCAGCTGCCAAGCCCAAAAGGGCCTACTGCTACCATCATTTATTTAACCATGTATTTAATAAACTTATCATGTTATTCATCTTCAAATGGGTATACACTTTTAACAGCATTGTACCACAAGCCTTTTACTTCTCTTTCGTGACAAGATAGGTGAACAAACGAGGAAATTGATAGTTATAAGATAGTTATTGCCTTATTAAATATCATTTCAAAAAATGTGAAAATAAAACAAAAAATTACAGAAAGCTTCGATTAGGAAATGTAAAAATGAAATACGTATTCAATTCCCTTCGTGAGATTTTGGCTTGATTAAATATTTATTTAAAAACAACAACAATTTAATTGTAAATGAATGTCGAGAATATGTTAACTATAATTTTGTGTTTTATTACTCTGTGGTAGTGAGTAGATGCAATGACTGAAAATTAATACACTGTTTATTTCATGAATTTGACAAAAGTCAATATATCAACTGTAAAATGATACATAGAGCAAAAAGAAAGAATAACCGCCTTTCAAAAATGAAAAGCATGCGATTGACAAACGTAAGAGTAGATTTGTAGCTCGTAAACTATTTTAAATTACATTAACACTAAGTTGTCAAACATCCGTCCTGGATTTTCGACTTGGATAAATAGTAGCATGAGCTGTTTGAATTAATATTCTTCAAATGACGTAAAGATTGCAAAGAAATAAAGCAATGATCATTATTTGAGAATTCAATCAACTAGATAAACGATGATTAATGATAATTTCTTCTTGTTAATTCTGTCAACTATATTGCTTATGTTTTACATTTTAATTCTTAAATGAATACGGTCCTTGTGTTTAATCCTATAAAAAAGAGGGCGGTAGCGAATAACAAATTTGAATTATGTTACAATTTTATGACTCATCTGCTGTGATAGATTCTTTCTCACTTTACCTGCAAAACTAAATGCATATTTTAATTTTATTTAACAAAACAAGTTCAATGCAATGCGAAATTATAGTACAGTTATTTAATAATAAAAGATGACAAGATCATGTGAGTATTGCAACCTTTATTACAATTTGACAAAGGCACAGGTATACATTTGATAATCAAATATAAAAAAAAGTTACAAGGAACTGTGATCAGTCATTAAATAGAGAAAACCAAAAAGTTACCGTCTTTGAGCTAACTTGTTTGCTTAAACCGATTTTGCATAGCTTTAACGGATTGGTTTCCAAATGCAAGCTGTGGAAAGAAAACGGGTATATTTGAGACAAAATTGTTCAGGAGATGATGTATTTAAGAGCTGAACTATAGAGTCATTAAAAATGGTTGACGTAAGTAAAATATAGTCACATTGTTTTTTGGTGAAGAAAAACTGATTATTAGAAAAAACTACACACACTTCTAGATTGTAATACTAATCAAAGTATTGCATAAATACGCAAAATGGCCATAGAAGTGAAAATGGTTGAAGCTTGTTTCTCCTGCGTAGATGAAATTGAAGTACCAAAGACCAATGTGCGTTAAAAAAGTAAAATGCACGTAACATTCCTGGTGGAATTAATTAAATGAAAATATAGCTTACATGCACCTGGAGATTTTTATGACAGCAGCAATGCACAGGTCACGGTGTTGTATTCATTAATAAGAAAATATGACACGATCCTAGACTACTGCGACTAATATCAAACTTTTAAAAGGCACGACACACTGTATTCAAATGCCATGCTAAATGCCTGGCTGTGGTGCTAACCCGACTTTTAAGAGCTCTAAATTTCCTTAACTACATATACGATCACTTCTAAATGTGCCCCCCCCCCCCCCCCCCCAAAAAAAAAAAAAAAGAAAAGAAAAAAAACAACAAGCAAAACCCATGCAAGTATTGTAATAACTGAATCTTGAAAATTTTGTTACATTTGCCTGTGTGTATTTTGGTGTTTGACCAGTGCAACTCAATTACATGTTGTGCTTCTGAACAGTAACTAGAAATACTAAAATTGCATATACATTCCTACCGACAATATGTACTAAAGTTTATAAACTAAATCATATGAACGGTAACAGTTTGCTTACAGTTATGCTTTAGAAAGACAAATTACAAACTTGAGTGAATTGTGAATAAAACCGTGTTACTGTTTGTTCCTATGACAGTTAGTGAAAGCAGATGAATAAGAATATATAACAAACTCCTATGAGCATTGCAAAATATACTAAACTCAGAAAAAAAACACAGGTCAAAGGTATTTCCCATGCAAGCCAAGTGAAAAGCAAAAACAAATGAGTCATTTAACAAAAAGAGTTAACCCGACAGTTACCGCCTCGCAACGGTCACTCGGCAATATAGGCTTTTGTATTTTACAGATATAAATTTGATATTACATATTTCTTTAGTGAAAGTTCAATATTTAACTTGCATGCAACAGCTGGTTATGATAGACCTTTTGACATGTAACTATATAAGATAAGTCTTGATAGAGGGAAAATGGAGTCTTTGCCACTAAACTCTCATATATACTTAGTATACGATTCGGGAAATAGACACGACAACAATGATGAAACTGTCGGAAAACAGCTCGTCGAACAGTTGTATTTTCTAAGTTAATGACTTGCGGGAGACAGAGAAATAAATCTACAGTAATGCATACATTGACAAACAGTAATGCATACATTGACAAAATAGTGTTGTTTGCCTGGGGAATTTCGGATTAAATAAATCATTTTGCAAAGACATCTTACGATATTGGCTTAAAACATCATAAACAGTATAAACCCGTTGATTGTTTCTATACTTAATTTCAAATGAGTTGGGTGACAAACTAGATTGGAAACAAAGTGGCTCTTGTGTACATGTAACTACTAAACTGAACACAATATATGGCCCTTGAAGCAATTTTTAAGAAATGCTGCACAGACAAAAACGTTATTCATGTTCATCCATAACATAACAGTTTGTTAAATCGATTAAATATACACTGTTTTCTTTTACACTAAACTTCACAAATTATGTAAATATTGAAAAAATTTAGTTATGATATTTAATGTCCACAGATAAAGACAAACATGTATTGTACTTTGGCAGTGATTATTCTTAAAGGGTAACTTTCTCATCCAAAGATGTGTCAAACAAATTGATTACTTTGATTGACACTCTCTGGTTTGTGCTTAAATCAATAATGAGCAGAATCTAACTTGCAGTTGCAACAATAAAGTATATTTTATCATTGAATTTTTAAATCAGCTGGATGTTGCTGATATGAAATAGGAAAATATATTCCTATCGCGCTTTTCATTCGAAGTATTTAGGTGTAAGCATCATTTTTTCGCGTGTAATTTAAACTTTAATGAATACGTCTTGTTACGTTCACATATTTTAATGTTAATACATTTCCTTCAAATGACAATAATTGTATTGGAAGTTGCATGCAAGTTGCATTGATTATAGGTCAAACAAACCAATTTAACGTACACGGTATTGCTCTTTTGATAAATTGTAGAAAGGAGATTACCAAAAGGCAAATGAATAAAGCAGCAATATATAAATTTGAAGTCAGTTTTAATGTGGATCTAACAAATGACTATTATATTTGAATTAATGTTTTGTCCCGTCATTTCATGTAACTATTCCTTAGTTCTTTGAATAAATTGCTTTGTTGTTTATCGTATTAGCGTTCAACTGAAACCAATCGTTAAAAGTATGTGTTGTGTATGTAAATGTATATGGTTTAAGTCTCAACTTATTGAATAATTTGCTGAAATAAGTCTACTAAATGTTTTACAGATAAGTGAAATTTATCTTTTTTTTTTTGATAAACGTGATTATTTCTACATGTAACTTGAAAGTTAAAAGAAATATGCTTGTAAATACAATGTTTCACTAGTTTACCAAGAAATCGTCAAAACAGGTCGATCCTTTTCCGAACAGTTTTTATTCATATTTAGTTTTCATTTATTACTTTCACATAGTAACATAATGAAGGCCAATATTTACTAGTTACCGATAATTCCTTTTTAACTCAAACAGATAGGAACAAGGACACGGTGGGATTATATTCTTCAAGGTTCTGTAACATATTCTATCGTGTTTGTATAAATAGGTTTCCGTATGTTTTAATTATTAATTAAAATCATTTTTGACTAAACAAATAATAAATCATAACTACCACTTATCATCAATATTCAGTTTTCTAAAGACACTTTAAATTAAAAAAAAAATAATAAAAGTGAACATTCGCGAACATGATTTTGTAATAATAAAAGATACTAAACATAAATCGATCATAAAATAATGTGTACAAAACTTTATTGAGACCAATCAAGTTTTGTATAACAATGGTATGAGTATCATGCCAAGAATTAACTACTAATAACACAAATTTGATTTTGACCCGTTGAATCATTTAAGACAGCAATATGTGCAATGATAATTGAAGCTGCCCTTGAAACAATTAAACAAGTAAAACAATATCATGTTACTTTGAGATCAGAACATTTTTTACCACACCTCCAACACCACCACCCCCCACTCATGTTCTGCCGACTTAATTGACGCTGCTGATTTTGAAGGCTTTTTAAATTATATCAAGGTTATCTTGCAATAATTTAACTTAACTATGCTGAAAAAATGAATGTTTTACCAATAAAATGGATATTCAGTATCCTTTTAAAGTTCAGTATAATGTAATATTGCAAAGGAATATAAGTGTTAAGCAACACATTAACATCCGTAAGGGTTTAAATAATTAAGACAGTATAAACATCCTCGTAAAATTAAAATTCGCTTTTATTATTTTTCATTGCAAGCATGCGTAAGAATATATAAGCATATCAATTTTATCTATCTAATATTTATAGTACTACAGCTGTTGTATAATTATAATGATAAGTTTGTAATAAATCAAGTCGCTCTGTACTTATTTTAAAAATGTTAAAAATAATTTATGCTTTATTATTAAGTTTCTTTTACATAGACTAACTTGAAGCTTGAGTTCAATTCGTTGCATTTTCTTTATATTTTGTAGACGTACATTTGTTTGTTTTATGTTGGTATCCTACAAATTGTTTAGGTACGTTTCAAACAGTAATCCTAATAAATATTTATTACACTTATATTACTACAGGTCGTTTTGATGGATATTTTAATTGAATATTATTAAACTGATACGATATATTTTTTTGATCAAGCCATCCACAATGTTTATGTGATCCTAATTTAGAAAATACCTGTTTGAAATACTTTCGAAAATTAGGAATTACAGAAATATAAAAACTCCCTTATAAAGGCAAAAAATGGCATGTACCTTCTGAGTGATTATTTTGCATAGGTACCGACAAAACGCTTTTTTCTAGAGGGAATCTTTAATTACGTTTAATTGCACTTAGACATGCAAAATTAAAATTACAACTTAATGGCATCCTAAATGACACAGTGACGTCAATGTATAATTGATTGCCCAGTTTCGTTCTTCTTTCCTTGTTTATATTAATCGTGTGTGCGTGCTATCTGGAACACTTATACCAATTACTGATGCACATCATAGCAAAACACTTGGTTGACATTTGAAAACGTTAATAAAAAAGGTTGAATTGTAAAATCGATTAGTATCTATACGTGACAGGTAAAAGGTAACAAAATCAAAGATGAATTTGTAAAGAAAAATTGTTCGGCGTCAGCAAAAGATCGAAGTTTGAATGTTTCCGAGCAAACTTACTTCTTCAATCTTTAGCAGTACACACAAAAAGAAAAAAAAAACATCAGTCACCACCTTGGAACGGTCAGTCGGCAAAAGGACCGACTGGGGTGCTTAAACCTGGTTTGTGAAGCTTTCCAGCCTCGCACTTCATGAAGATTTTTCTATCAAACAAGATGTGTAAATAAAAATATCCCTTCAAAGTAAAACAACTAACAGTAAGCATCTGCATCGGGAGTTAAGACAGATACATTGAATATATATACATACAAAATATCAACATATGTACAGTTTGTACCGTAGATAAAAGCCTCGGCAACCAAAAAACATTCAAATGAGAGAGTAGTTTGAAAAAAAAAAGTCCAAGCTCTGACATATAATAGTAACAATTAAATGACGTCATACATTGTCATGACGTCATATGCCAAAATTGTAAAAGGTGAAATGTAAAAAATACAAAAAGATTCATCAAATGTTATAAAAAAACAAAATAAAATATAGAATTGTTAATAGTTAGTAGGTAATAAGTTTTAAGATATATAAATATCATAAATATGTGTATTTTGTTTGCAACGTATGTTGTCAAAGCCACAAAAAAACTCATTACACATATTAAAGTTGTTTGGCTACAATGACACTTAAGCCTTATTATCGGTTCTGTTTTTATAACTTACATTATAAAAGTATGAACAGTTGTTGTTGCTTTTTCTTGCGTTTTTCTACTATGTTCAATACCATAACAATATATTGAAACTCAATTCGATACACTTTTAATTACAAAACCTCTTGAATTATAATGTTTTATAAATACAAAATTTCTATTTAACACTAAGATTACTTTAGATTCATTAATCAATTTGTTGTACATTGTTTTATCTATATCTATAGATAGCTTTACTGCCATCGTCACAAATAAATATTGATATATCGCTAGACCTTAGAGCTTTGTGGTCGTTTGTTTGTTTGCTTGTTTGTTTGTTAGATTTTGTTGTTGTTGCTGGATGTATGCGCCTTCTATCTTATACTTATCAGGGAACATTGTCTAATCGAGGCAAATGTTATTGTGCCTTCACTGTATACAGCTTATCGTGAATACCAGAATAAAACCGCACTCAGCACCAAGCTGACATGTCGCGAAACTACCATTTTATCGGCATGAGCTTTACAGGGATCTATACTACTATTATTGTAACGAGTTTTGTATGTCGCGGTCCAGAAATTAACTCATGACTTCCGGTTTTGTGCTACCAGGTATGTTGTGTTAATGTAGCCAGACAGACTTGATGATTACTAGTCTGTGTTCACACTCCCCGTTTCTCGGCCCAGCACAATAAAAAATACCGGTCTACATCTAGATATTTGAATAGTCACGAAAGTCAAGCGCATAGCCAACTGACTGTAAACTATTGACGGGTACCGTATGTTTTTAATTTTAGGGCTTAACAGGGGGAAAACTGTATTCTCAAAAACATCTCAATTGATTTTAAAATGTAAAGATGGAATTGGAGAACCAAAGTTCAATGTCCTTCAAAGGAAATACACGTAACAATCCTTATAGTATTAATTAAATGACAACACAGATTACATGCACTGGGAGCTTTTTTACGACCGCCACACTGCACAAGTAACATTGGTGTGATCATGAATTAGAATATATGACAAAGTCCTATGGGCTTTGCAACATATACCATATATGGTCTCTTGAGAAAACATCAGAAAACTATATTGAAGATTGTCATTACTGGGGAATCTTTCGTTGTATTGCCTTGCTTGCAGTTGATCCTTTTCTGTCAACAACGTGTATTACAGGTAATTGACACTTCGCGAACTCAATGACTTTTCACAGTCATTGTTGGAATTCTGTCTCTATTCTTTCACACGTGCCCTATAGGTGAGACAAATCGAGCTGTCAGCATTCTCTCTGAGATTAAGCAGCATGTATAACTTTCTGGCTTTCTTGAAAATTAATTAATATGCCATTTGCTGATACATGCTTGGCTAGTAATAATAAAAATAGTAATAATAATAATAATAATAATTGTGTTTTGTTCGTTTAGGTTGTTTTCTAAAATTTGACAATTAGATTCGTGTTTTTTTTTTGAAAACTGCAAATTTCGTTTCTGTTTTTTGATCGGACTGCTTTTTTATCGTATGACTTATTCTTGTCATCGCTTGAACTATTTCGTTTTTAACCTGAAGCTGATTAGTGTTTATCTCCTGTTCATATTGTGGGTATATTATAACTAGCCTTCTGTTTTGTAAAACTATTATTTTACCAGTTTTTAACTACGTCTCTGTGTTGTGTCAACTGTTTTACATTCACTTTGTCATTTGTTAAATGGTAGCTCAGAATTTTAATATTTCTGATAATTGTCAGAGGACATTTTCCTATTTTCCTACCACTTAACTTATATTTCAAATTTCCTTTATAGTCCCTTTAATGTTGCTTCCAGCTGACTCAACTGAGATTATAATCATTTTCAGGCTTCGTGTGTGTATTTCAAAATTTTAAATCTAGTGTCAAAAGCCATCTTATTTGTGGTGCAATCATTACTTATAGACGTGTTAAAATCGTTTTATAAAAATTTTGTGATCTAAAACATATCCAAATTTGCCTGTAATTCTTCCTAGTCTTTGGCCTCCCTCCACCAATAAATAGGCTCACGACTCAAATATCAGCAAACTAGTGCCGGTGAGATATAACACAACAAAGGGAATTTAATCTTCTCATTGAAAGAATGACTTCTATTTTCACTTCAATAACTCATTTCTCTGTTATAAGTGACAGCAATGATGACGTGCTTTGCCGTTCATTTCTCTGTTATAAATGACAGCAATGATGACGTGCTTTGCCGGTAATAGATACAACCTGTTTCGAGCTGATGCTACCCTATACGGCCGACAGGCTCAAGAAACTAGTGTTGTATGTATTCAAATAATCTGTACTAGGTTTTCTAACACGCCACAACTATTAAATGTGTGCATTTAACTGAAAGTACAGATATGTTCACTTTACAGGTCGGTGTGGTACGCGGCGATAATAGACTTTTGGAGGATATAATTATTAGGGTACACTTTAAATTGTTATAGCAATTATAATTTTATATGACTTATTGCAAGTAAACATACAAGACTTGTGATGTAAACGGAACAACATATTGAAACAAACAAAGTTGTTATTGTCTTAATGCCCAACAATGATAAGGTCAGGTTTCTACATTGATTTAAACTTTTCTGGTCGCGTGACTAAAGAGGTTAGGTTTTTTAAACATTCAGACCACTAATTGATTAGCTTTAGAAGGAAACATGTCGACACGTGGAACGATTCGAAAATGACATGAAATAAACGTAATAAATGCGATTGTCATCTAGAGATATGTACAACAGCTCCAGGTGTTTTACTAAATGCACACTGACATTCGTCGAACAACTCAGAAGGAAATTAAATAATTAATTAATTGCTCAAATACAAAACATTTACAATAATATGGAAATTCAGTCAAGTTGCAAATTGGAAACGTTCGCCGTAACGAAAAACCGAGTCCACTGAGGTGACTATAAGAACTGATCTTAACTTGATATAGTCTTGCTGCATGTGCATTGATTAAATGGTAATTGCTTTGAGATCAATATAAAGATGACTTTTAATAGTGTCTTAAATTCTTAAAAAAAGTTATCTGTTGATATAATAAGTAACTCGACAGTACAAAATGAAGTCGTCATGTATGTATGTATTGTCAATTAGATTTCTATTCCTAAGAAAAACATATTCAAGAAATTTACAATTACAATTTTCATTAATCACAGTAGATACTTCGTGTGCCCCACCGACCCCTCTCTCTCTCTCTCTCTCTCTCTCTCTCTCTCTCTCTCTCTCTCTCTCTCTCTCTCTTAATCTCTCTCCCTCTCTCTATCTCTCTTTCTCTCTCTCTGCTTTCAAAGTTACACTAACATATCTAAAATAATAAAATAAAATAACTATATAATGAAAAAGTGTAAGAAAATTAAGGAATTAATATTCGTTTGTCTATAAAGAATACTTGAGATGACTTAGACAAGTTTCGTTCTTAAAACTTCCATTGCTATGTAAATAATCCTTATGATTTATCTACGCTGTACATTTCTTTATCTCTTGATTTAATTAAGACCAAATTGATAACACTTAGTAAAAAAAGCTATTTCTTGAGAGCACATCTATACACTGCATGTCTTGAAATACATTTCTTTTTACCCACACTGTTTTCGTTACGTTTACTATGAGGACTTGTATGGATATTTATTAAGCTAAATGTTTCCTGTAAGACAATGTTTATATTGAATGCCGCGACACTTTATTTTAACAAGAAATTCGTTTTCCTATGGAAATCATCTGCACCAATGCAGATTTTATTATACTATTATACCAAAGCCACATTATAAGGGGGCTTTCAGATCAGCGTCACGCGATCTTTAATATATTCTAACTATAGATAACCCTTTCTTTACTCAAATGATCCATCTGATTTAAGAGAGTCGATTTCAATTTCACTTTTTTTAATTATTTATACGTTGAAGGTGATTCACCTCGTGAAAGCTCGTTGGGTACTTATATATCGCAACTAACACAGATTGCCTGAGGTTGCACAAAAGCAGAAGATATCGATGCTAAACTGTTTATTTCTTCAACTTTGTTACAGTAATGACTTAATTTTTCACCAAATCGGGAAGGCGTGTTCAAATTTCTTTCGCCTTGTTTGCGTTTATCTTATATGGATATTTCCATAAAATATAAGATGACTTATGCCTTGTTGCTTTATTGTTTTCATACTGATATTTTTAAAACAATAAAATGATTGCAGTGACAGAATTACGAAAGCGACATTTTTCGAATCAAAAGCTTTTATCACTGGCCGCCATCTTGGATTTTCAAATAACGGTAGCCTGTATTGGTCAATTACTAAATTAGCCGTGTGGCATATATCTGAAGGCATTTAGCATTGGTATAACGTTTTTTTAACTCATAAGATGTTAGTGTTGGGTATTTTACCGTGTAAACTGAGGCTTACTTCGTTTCAGGCGTAGCTTGAGTTACCTCTTTTAAATCGATGGCTCGACTGTCAAACTTGTGAGCGTTTCGTCATCATGAATCGTGTGTTTGTGTATAGATTTTGAGGTGGGCGTCTGCATAATTCGTTGTTGAGGCCATTTCCTAGGAAAGGCTCAAAGCGCAATATATATGGTCCAAATCCAAAGCAAAGCTCCCAGTCACTACGCATTTATTTACGCTTATGTCTTTGTAAATCAGCATTTGCTGAATTAGTTGTACATGATAACTTAGACCTTCATTTTATGAATAAATTGTTATCTGGAATATGAATTTACCTTAAAATCCACATACTAACTTTTTTTATTACACCTGCTGTACTATGTTTGCCATTAATTCAGAAAATACATTCTAATAGGTACATAAAAAAGGTCCTATCAAAACTCTAACAGATATTTAAATTTTATCTACCTATAGACAAAGGCAAAAAAGGTAAATGCAAATGTGAAAAAAAACCCAGAGACGAGACATAACACACATAAAGAACCTTGGAACGGTCAGTCGGCAAAAGGGCCAACTGAAACCTGGTTTGTGGAGCGCTTCAACCTCGCACTTCCTGAAGGTTTTTCTAGCAAACAAACAGTGTAAATAACAACATCCCGTCAAAGTGAAACAACTAATAGTAAGCACCTGCATCGGGAGTTAAAACATATACAATGAACTTATATACATACATTACAACTAGCAACAAAATAAACTATAAACATATGTACAGTATGTACAGTAGATAAAATCCTCGGAAACGTAAAAACAAAAATCCCAAACGAGAGGTCAGTTTGAAATAAAACACCCCATGCGCTGATATATTATAAGATATTATAGGAACAAATAAAACAGCCCAAGCGCTGATATAATATATTATAAGAACAAATAAAAACAGCCCAAGCGCTGATATATTATAAGAACAAATAAAACAGCCCAAGCGCTGATATATAACAAGATCAATTTAATTATGGCATATAATGCCATGACATCATGTTCTAAAAGTGTCAAAAGTGAAAAGTAAAAAATACGAAAGAAAACAACGAAATTTAAAAAACAACCTACCAACAGAATAAAACGTAGTATTGTTAAGAGCTAATAAGTTAAAAAAAAAGCCGAGGATTTATCCGCAGTTGGCATATTATATGTAAGAAAGGTACTAAAAATCCCGATGTTATACCTACTGTGCAATCTCACGTAAAGGGTATGGAGACTGCTCAAGTTGTCTCATCTATATAGGGCACGACTGCTTATAGAGATTTTATTTGTTTAATTAGTGTACTTTTTTTCTAATTATTCCTTTATAAGTTTATCACAGTTTGAGTTATGCACTGCGAATTCCATACATTTTATGTTTTAAAAGAATGAGACTGATTTCTCTCGGCTAGACACCTATACACTTGCTGGTAGTGTTCCCTTTATTTATTCAAGTGATGTTATGGAATTTTAATCACAGTTCGCACTTTGATTATTCAAATTTGTTATCTTCATTATTCGAACGTCTTGTAAGCTGTTGAGATGTTACAGTTATACTTTAGACTATATTTACTGAGCAGATAATATAATATAATATAATATAATATAATATAATATAATATAATATAATAATATAATATAATAATATAATATAATATAATATAATATAATATAATATAATATAATATAATTAGAATTAGTAGTAATACTTGGTTTATTCATCTGTTAATTGTAGATTTTCAAAACCAAAAGTTAATTTGTCCTCAAAGGGTATACATTAATTTTCAAGAAAAGATAATTAGATCAAGCTGCAGAAGGTGGTTTGGTTTGGTTTACAATCGACGTACGAAACAAAGCATAGATCTTGTGATATTAAGTACTGCATTTAATTATTTCCTGTTGAATATAAATCCATCGACTTGGCACAACGTAACTTCAAAACCGACAGGATGACAACTTGGCTGATTAAGTTTCTCTCTTTTTCCGAGATGGTCTCAACAAATCCTAAAATTGCAAGAGGAAAAATAATCTAACTTGTGCTGTTAACCCTAACTTACAGCAAATACGGAAATTGTGTACATCGTTCTGAAACTAGGACACACAGAAATAGATAGTTCTTTGTTTTAAGAATGTTCTGTAATACTTTGATGCACCAACCGTAAGTCAGAACAATGTCTGCATATTAAGTACCCATGAATTGATATTACATGAATTGTAATAGCTGATAAGAGTTTCTCGATCTCTAATAGGCGCCTACTTGTAACTCTAAAGCTTAAAGTGGATTTCTCTGAAGGTCTAGTACTTTTATATAAAGATGTTATCCATGTAACTTGACTTGCACAGGTGGCTGTTTTGAGGTACAAGTGAAATTTATATGTGTTTTTTTTTCTGATTAATAACAACTAAAAGCCTAAACATCGTTTGACATCGAGATCTATAAGCCTATAGAGCTTGTCTTTAAAGCAATAATGCTTTTCGCTGTGTAATATTACTTTCCATCATTGTGTCAAAACGTTAACAAATAACTGCGGGATAACTTTTTATCGCGCTCTGTTCTCATGAGGATCGCCAATAAGTTACCATATATGTTGTGTTTAAAAAACAAATCTGAGATTTGTAGAAATAATTCCAATTACCATACTTAAAATTGAATGAAGTCGATTAACTCATTATGTTAATACTGACAGTCAAAGTAGAAAGTTACTGGTCTGGTTTTTATCCTGGTGGTATTGCATGCTTAAGGATAATCATCATCAAGACGAGGACACATCTGGATAAGATTAATCATACTATATTGACTGCTATATGCGTTACATGTCTGAAAGATAAGATGCTGGTAAATGAGCTTATGTATTTCATATCCTGTAAACAACATACAAACCGTAAACTGACATTTTGTAATTAACATAGTCTCATTGTCAGTATTGGGAACTTATTGTTAAATACCACTCAATGGCCACTTTTACTTGGAGACTATAAGGCTGAGCCTACTCAAATTATGTCTCCTCTTTTAGGCGGTATCCGACAGTATGCATTTATCCAATGCATGTAACACATTTTAACCGCTGTTTTAGGTAATTTCGTCACAATTTCTGCATAAAGTCAGACTTAATTTCTAAGGAAAACTGTTTTGAATACTTCTACCTATGTTGTTGGACAGAACACTTTGCGAAATAAACATTCTAGTGGTTGTTTTATTTTCAAATCTGTAAAAAGGCACGATCAGAGCAGACAAACCGGGTGACGATTACCGTTATCTCAAAAGGAAGCTGTTATCTGATATTCTTAGATATTCTTAGTTTTAAAGTAGCTATCTCTGTATCGTTGCTCAAATAGGATATACATATTGGCAATGACGAGTGGCCTTTATGCTTTCCTTTCCACACAGATTTATTTTAAAGATTCTATTCGCGTAATTATGTTTTCTTTAGTTATTTGAAAATAAGACTTTGTTCAAATTGCCTGACACTACCTTTTAAACATATATCGAAACATTTTATCAAATGATCCTTCGGCATTTTTAAATTTTATATAAATTACATGTAGTTGGGTCCTAATTAAAATAACAACAATGAAAACGCAGTTGCTCTCTTATTTCTTACGCATTACTTACGAGTAATTACGCATCAAATTCTCTAATGCAGTTCATGACATAGTTGTTATGGTGCTATTTTAATGTGAAAAGGGAAAACCATTTCGATTTTAACTTACATCTACATGATTAATGCAATGAAAAACACAACGTACATTCTTGCTGGCACATAGCAGAATAAGAATAAATTAAGTAAGCCACGCATGAGCTTGTTAGTTTATTGGTTGACAATGCCACCCTTGTGATTCTTGTTAAATCAATTAGATGTGTTGTTAAAGATAGATGTGCTTGCTTGCACCCACATAAAATAAGTGGGCCAAACTTTAGCACAAAACGTCAACTTATTCTTGTATCAAGTTCTGTTATATTAAACTTAAAACAGCGCATGTTAGATTGATTATCAATGCAATTTAACATGACAAAGGAGCAGTTATGGATACTGGATATAGTTTATAATCCATTTATTTTAATCATACTGTGTCTTAAACTAAGTACAATATTGTTGTGCTACACAGAATAGATTTATGTAGTAGGGAGCCCATCTCTCAGCGGAAGAGTCGCTGGTTAGTAACCCCTTTTACTGCTAAGCTTCTCACCGCGTGGATTCGCTCCGGTATGGGAAGAAGGATTTATTGTGGAAAGGTCTTCCCTTTGACATGAGGTGCGCCGGTGGTTTTACCCAGACATTTTTCTGGAGTTTTTCTTCACCAAATAGCTGGACGTGACTGTAATGATCATAAATGGTCGCTGTGATGTATTTCACAAGCAAACATATATTATTTAATATGTTCTTCCTTAATAGGAAGCGTCTACCATAAAAAAGTTGTCTCCTAAGAAAAGTATACGTGCATAATTTGATAAATAAGCTCAGCAAACTTGTTTATATCCATAGAAGGTAAAGTGGTACAATGCTTTTAGTACAGTACACTTGATTCATATGAAGTTGCTCAGCCGATCACATTTCAGTTGCCTGTCTCAAAGATTATTTATTATCTATTTTTTTTTTTTATTTTTTTTTTATTTTAGGTTACTTGTTTTTATTTTATTTCCTTTTCACGTTTTGGGGATTTTGTTTTCGCCAGTTTAATCTGAACGTGAGCGGTTAACTTTCAACGAAAATCTGTTCGATCTTTAAGATTTGCAATATCAAATTCAGAAGTGTTACTAAATATAATTTAAACTTAAACTTAAAAGGAAATACGTTTTGATAACAAATTTTACCAGTTTATTGCTGCCTTTTCAAATAAAATAAAGTTTAAAATAATGGCCAACTCTGCTTGCTGATTTTCAAAAAAAAAATCAACCTGACCATTTCACGGGAATATCCCATAGCGATATTTACTATCATTGCGTACAGGTGACGACTTGTTTTATTTGTTTTGACCATTACCTTGGATTCAAACGATATCTTTAGAAGACGTTAACGAGTATAACGAAAGATAATAAGTGTCCGGTTAAAATTTATATAACCTAAATGCAGTGGCAGCGAACGCGAGTTATTTTAATTATCCGATTGTATTGTCTTGAGTATACATCTGCAAATTTAAGAACAATCGTTTGCTAGACCTTCGATAATTGAGATAAATCGTCAAACATAAGACATATATTGAGTACTTTTAGCAAACAAAAACAAAAAACGCTATAAATATTTTTTAAGTCCCAATTGTCAGCCAAACTCACCATCCAGAAAATCATGGGCGTGCTTGGAGGACAGGAAGATACCTTCCAGCTAATATCATGAAACATTTGTAAGTTGAGTATGTACCGGGAACTCTGTTAAATTCCTTACCCACTCCCACTTCAAAATATACCCTGGTAATTATCGTCCTCATAACTGGACAGAATATTGATTTGAGCTGCTGAATTCTGATAACCCGTTGCGCTAGACAATGACATGTTTGTTCTAACGTAAATCAGGGTTGTTCAAAAGTTAATTTACAGCATATTGATACAGATTCCTTTCTGCTTCCACACGCAAACAGTTCTGGATACACATTCTAACTCCCTATCAGGGGCAACAATTCTTTCTATTTTGAATCAAGCAAGAAATGGCAACAACAAAATATTGCATTTATATCAGTAATTATTAGTATTTCTGTGCTTGAAAACTTTTTTTGAGATCTGCTTGTTTCGAATTGGTAGAAACCTTTTGGTAACAATGTAATTAAACGTAAGGAAATATACGGAATGCCTTAAATTTAGACCTGTAAAATCCACAGACTGCAAATATTGCATTCATAAATTTTTAACCTTTCGTTGTATTGTAAAACATTCATACAAATACGTTTTGTTATTTTGACGTTTCATACAAGAAACTATATTTACAAATGTATAAAACACAATGTGAGAGTGTCATACGTACACGCTGCCGCCAATTTTATTGCCAGCAGTTTGCAAAAACAGCCATGATTAAGTGCATGCTAAAGAGCTACTCAAAGTGTTCGAAATTATTTCTCCATTGGATGACGATCTGGATGCCTATCAAACGAAGCAATACCGTATGCGAGTATATATATCACAACAAAACAGTAAAAACAGGAAAAAATTTTTTTACACAAACATGAATACACAAAATCAACAGCTGTATCTGTAAAAGTGTGGATTCTTATGTCTAATGAATGTCGTCTTAATCGTTTCTGTTTCAATTTAATAATTCTAGAAATAGTTATCAGATTGCCATGCTTCAAAGTTCAAGTCAATGTATTAGTCTGACAAGCATTTTTTGATTGTTTATTCTTTGTTAGCTTTAACTTTGTGACCATTTCTTGTTATCATTAACTACTTATTGTAGTATATTAAATAAAATTACAACCCTTATCACATATTGTGATGTTATGCGTTTTATTGGGTTTATCGTCCCACCAACAGTTCTTCAGGTACCTGAAGACGGCGTCCATTTGTAGAAGATAAAGTGCTGACTTCACTGCCGAAAACACCTGGCATGACACCACACCCAGTCGCATTATCCCGACGGGCAAACCAGTCGCGGAACTATCCTTTAATTGCATAAGTTTAAGAAATTTTTAGCATTTTTTAGGACTTTGGTAGGTCGTGGCACAGGATAGAACTTGGGGCCTCCCTTACCTGGAGCCGAAGCTCTACCGATTGCGCTACCATGTCCGACGTATGTTGGTATAACTTGTATAAGCAGTGTAATTGCGATCTTATGGATCTCATTCTAGCTTCTAGCATATGATTCTAAAATTATTGCAACTGTACAAACAGGTACTGACTACATAATTAGTGCATTGAGTAGGTATTCACATTTCCTTTATCTTGAAAATTACTCTTGACCTATGAAGTCACGCTGGTCTTTATAATGACATTGGTAATAAACTATGACCATGTTCTTAGAGAGATTTCAGTATTAAGCGATTAATTCATTTACTAACTCCTTACTCGTGCCAGATTGATGCGAGGTCAAATGGCAAAGTTGTAAAGTGACCTTTGTGATTGTTAATACTTAACAAAAAGACCAAGTTTTAGAGCAAAGCAGATAAAATACTAAATATGTCTTATTTCAGCATTTTGAAATATTAACAGATGTAGCATTTTAATAATAGTAAGAATACTTTAGAAATACTAACACCTGTTGTTTCTTGGGCTCTGGTATCAAAAGTAGCGCAACTCGATAATTTATGATACCACAGCTATGCTACACTGACATATTGATACAAAAACATTAAACTTCTTTGTATTCTGGCCTTCTTAAAAATAGACAAACAAATCATCAAGAAAACAGATGATGGTTAGATGAAATGGCAAACAATGAATAATGTTTTAAACGTTTTTGCTAAACAATTTCCTGTTTAATATAAATCAACCGCTTTGACATAAAATAAATTCGTTATATGCAGACAAAGAACTTCGCTGATTAAAGGTGAGCGAATTACCTTGAGGGGTCCATCAAAACCTGATATTGTAAATAGGAAACAAACAGATAGGGCGTTATAAAACTTTTGTTACGGGAAACACGGAAATTAGGTACATTGTTATGAAAGTATTAAACACCAATGGATAACTCTTTGTTTAAAGAAATACTTGGAATACTTTCAATAGCAGAATTTTAGTGAGCTATATACCATTTTCTAAGTAACATTCTTGCTCTAGTATTGCAGAATGGACATAAAGTGACAGCCAATCACAAATAAACTGCTCGTGGTTGAATGTTAAATCATGTCTACTTTTGACATGGAATTGTCTATTTAGTTAAATGGTTATTGACAATTCAATAATATGGTTTCGTTAATCTAAAAAAAGACGTTTATTCTTTTTAAATGTATTAGTTGTTGTTTTTCCAAATGAAAAGAAATCAAAATAGTAAGAATAAATACGCCAAATGAATTTATTTGCTATGCAAAAATGAAGCAAACATTCCGTTATCGTATTATGCTATAGAGTATCAAAGATTTCATTCCTAATTTTGATTCGAACGAAGGTATATATATATATATTATATAGATATATATATATATATATATATATATTATATATATATATATATATATATATATATATATAATTATATATGTATGTATTATAATTCATAGTATATTGATCTTATATAAATAAATAAATATTACACAAACGTATAGTTCATACTACAAATGGCATGCTCCATTTGCAACAAGTTTAAGGCATGTGACGTCCTGGCTTTTTTCTTAAAGTTTCAAGTTATATAGAAATACAGACAATTTATACTTTCTTCATTATTAAACAAAACTTATCACAGGCTCTGTGTATTGTGAAAGATATGACGCCTACTATTTAAATTAATTTCGTACTGCCATTTCAAAACAGCCCATGATATCTGGTCGTACACAAGACGAGATCAATATATCTTTGAGTGTTCGAATTAAGCTAAACCGTTGCCCTGTGTCTGTGACATTTGCATTGTATAGTAAATCTATTTTGTTTACAAAACTCATTTTAACTCGATTAATTAGTAATTATTGCATTCTTAACGTCCAATGGCAA